>CM021107.1:386078353-386569672 GCA_007115665.2 Sequoiadendron giganteum | reverse complement strand
CTCTCTCTCCCTCTCCCTCAATTCTCTCTCTCTGACCCCCTCTCTCTCTCCCTCTCTCTATCCCTCCCACCCTACCTAGCTAAGTTCCCCTCAATCCAACCCCTTCTCTCCCACTCCCTCTCTCTTAAACTCTCACTTCGACCCCCTCTCCATCTCTCTAGACTCTCTCTAAATTCTCCCTTCATCTAAAGACATACATAAATGCATACATACAAGCATAATACATATGTACATATAATCTTACATCCATACAAGCATACATACATACATACATGTACATAAAAATATATCAACATACATTAATGTATTAGCATTTAACATAAAGTAAGACATAACACGAGCGCGTTATAATGCGCTTGCATTATGTGCTAGTAGACATGTTCCCCGCAGAAGCAAAAACCATGTCAAAAGTGAGATATAACGCGAGCATGTTATAACGCGCTCGCGTGATATCTTGCTTTGGGAATTACCAAACTTTAAGCTTGGTATTTGCCTTGGAATACCAACCCAAAGGCTTGGATGGCATTCCCAATGACCAGAGACGTGTTTATAATTAATCCACCATATTTCTCATAATCGAGTTCGTGCTCACCGTCAAGATTGCACGTGGTTCAATATTGAAAAAATCGAGCACATGGGTAATGTTGGGTTATCTCTTAGCTATCCAACGATGTAATTTTTTTCACTTTTTGAAAATGTTAAGTCTTTCATCCATAATTTATTTTATCTGTATGTCTTTTTTTTGCCAAAAAGCAGTGTTTGGTATTTTTTTCGTTATAAATTAACCGTTCATGAATTTTTCAAATAAATTACATTTTTAGAAACTAGACTCCATTCTACAAAATTAAAAAATTAAGAAAAAAAAAAATCAATTAGTGTCCAAAATTTGTAGGGGTAGCATGACTAAAATTCTATTTTCAGGATATGTCCACTTCGCAAATTAGTAAAAAATCAAATATTCATTAAAAAATTATCAGAAAAATTGTTATACAAGAGTTGCTATGTTATGTTTTTCTGACAAAAACAACACCAATTTGTGTACATCCCTTGTTTAAACCCCTTAATCTCAATCATTTTCAAAATAAATTAGTAGTTTAGAAAGTAGACTCAGAGCATTTGAATCCTTCTTTTTGTTCCATCTCAAAATTTTGAGTCTAAGTATCCTCAATTTCATGTCCAAGGTCAGTATTTCCTGATTTCAGAAAAAAGCTGTCCACTTAAGTCCCCTTTTTGGGAACCATCTTGGTGCACTTACCCTTAAGTGATATGGAAAGAGTACATAATCCAAGAATGAGGAATTGAAAGAAAACATCAAGTAGGCAAATGTTTGCATCTCAAAGCTAAGGGAGCAAATTTGGAAATTAAAAGTAAGATATAAAGAGGTCAGCGAGGAATTAAAAGAGTCAAAGGAAAGTGTTGTAAATCTAAAGCTATGATTGGATGAATGCAAGAAGACTAGAGAAAATCACAAAGATACCATCAAATAGAAAACAAAAGAATGGAATAAGACTAAAGAAAATCTCAAGGATACCATCAAACAAAAATTGGAAGAAAATGACAAGTTAGATCAAGAGTTAAGAAGGCTGAAATCAGAAGCAAGAGTATGTGAAAGTAGCATAATTTTGGATCAAATTTTGTCCCTATAGAAATGTCACAAGGATAAGGGGAGACTTCGCTTCTCAGGGGAAAGCTCAAATTAGAATACCAAGGGTAAAGACAAAGTAGCTGAAGCCGAAGCAAGATTTGTTGTAACAAGCAAGGTCTAGACTCTAGAATATCGACAAAAAGACCTCCAATTAGGCAACCAAATGCTCAAAGGTACTTTTCATTTAATGGTCATTATTTTCTATGCAAAAATTTTGGACATAGGACTATAGAGTGTAGAAGCAAGAAGGAATTGAATATTCATTGTAGAAGTCAATTATCTAATCTGGCTAGAAGGAATGGAATGAATAATCTCTTTCATGGTTATTGCTAATCAATGCAGATTTAGGGTTAACTCTAATAAGTCAGGGCAAAGATGTTACAAGTGCAATCAATCTGGACATTATGCTAGAACACATGCAGATATGTTGCTTTGGAAAATTTTGAAAACAAAAAGAAGGTTACATAATCAAATGAATCTAAGGAGAAGACCATCATGGTTTGGAAGAAAAAGGAAATGAGTGTGGAGAGCTCTTTTGTGGTATCGAATCTTGGTATAAACTCTTCCTAAATCTAAGCCAACTGCCTTGGCTCAGGGGGAGTTTTGCAATGCATATCCTATTGGTTCCCCCTCTCTGAAGTAATATTGATGTGTTTTCAGCATGACTAAGTTGGATTTGATTGGTGACATATGATGAAGCTTAATCCAGCTAATTGAAAAGCAAAGTGCAATTGTTGGCATCATCGATGAATGTTTTGGAAATTAAATCATCATGAGCAATTAAGGATAAAAGATGGAGTTTCAAATCATTTCACAGTTTGCAGAGAAGAAGAAGAGATTTTCATTGAGAAATAAAAGTTTGAAGAAGCTAAGTGTGACATGAATCCATGTTGATTGGCAATGAATTTAGTGGTGGTATTCCACTGAGGCTGAAGGGAGTAGAGTTGGAAGAATTTGATCATTGAAAGATGAAGGAAATGGAACTAGGGTTGAAGACTGATGAATTATAGAATGTGAATGCCTTGGGTATGGATCTATGGGGAGAATTCCCCTGGATTGATGAAAAAGAATCTATCATATTCTTGTTGATTTGTTTCAAGGATGGCAGCATCGTTTTGGACAAACCCTATCCGATCACTAAGGAAACCATTGAATCTATTACTAGATTGTCCAGAGTTGGTGACCTCCCTGGGAAGAAAATAGTGAGATACAGAGATGTGGAGGAACTTATTGGTATTTAAAAAGACCCCCAAGCTCTACTAATAAATACCATTTTTGATCCTATAGTAAGGTATGTTTCTTATGGTATCTCATACAAAATCTATATCTGAAGTTGTGAAGGTTCTAACTCTGCTATTGTTGTGTATCTTGCATATAGGATGGTGAAGGAAAATCAATAGTTTGACCTTGTTTAATTGCACAAGACAATTGAGATGGGGGGTGAATCATTTCTATCTAATTACATTCACTTATAATCTTAATCAATTCCACATTCACTTTAATCTATTATTAAGTACAGACATGAAATGTAGATAATAGAAAGAAAATACCAGAGACACCATATTTACATGGAAAACCCTATAAGGGAAAAATCATGGTGATGATTAACTCACAACATAATAGTAATACAAAAATGGATACAAAGGATCAATGCCCATAAAGGACTCACTGTCTAGATACAAGGCTCATTGCCTACAAATATGACTCACTATCTAAAAGGAGGCTCACTACCTATAGATAAAGATAGATAACAAAAAATCCACCACAACAAGTTTCACACATTCACAAGCTTAATCAAAGAATTGCAGACACCATCATCTCACTGCTTTCAAGAGTCAAACACAATAAATTACTACTACCTTGTTTCACTTTCACACACTCTACTTCTCACACTTTTTTCACACACTTGTCTTCTTAATTCTCTCCATTCACAACATCTTGACTTTTATTTATACCATTTGTAGCACCCCTCCATTTTTTTCATATGTTTAGATAGTGTGTTTCTCTGATATTCTTATGTTTTCTAATAGTACCTTGACTTTGATATACTATGATACTATGTTGTTATCTGATTACTAATTTTGGAGCGATGTTGGTTTTATATTATGATGTGAGAGTACATTATTCTTATGATTATTGTTTAGGACATGCTTTCTGATTAGCATAGTTGTTTATCTGAGTTACTATTGTTATATGCTCATTTGTATTTTATTGATGTTGTAGATTCATTATATTGGTGAAGGGAATGAGATTGCATCACTCACTTGCGAGCGCCCTACAATTTCGTGATTCTATCTTCACGGTGTGATTGATTATGTTATATATACATGTTTTACATTTTCTTTGATTGCAGGTTTGCAGGTATAGGACATTGACTCCACCTAGATTCATAGGTTTGAGCATGTCCATTTCCCAATGGTTAGTTGATTGGGAGATAGTAACCAGGTTTCCCTTGTCAAGCCACAACCCTAGTCATAATGTGTTGTTAGTTTTAGTTGGTCATGTTGTGTTATCATGTTGTCCATTTTTTCCTTGTTATTTATGTTGCAAGGTATGTTTAAGAGAAATAAATGCTTTAAAATTTTAAGGTTATTATTTAATTAATCTAGATTATAGTGTTAGAAGCTTTGTTTTTAATTTAATTAACTAATTTAATTTATTTGGTAAAATGATTTAATCTTATGATTAAATTTATTTTATTAAGTAATTAAATTAATTAGATTTTATTTAAATTAGAAAATAATATGTGATTTTGAATTATTAAAATGCATTAATATCTAGAAAATATCTAGAGGGATTAGTTGTTAATTGATTGTGAAGATATTTGATTTTTGGCATGTGTTGGGAAATTTTAATTACGGTTGTTGGGAAAATTATTTCACGAAGAGAATATTTTTTTTAACAAAGGGAGGTAAGAAGTTACTTCACGGAAGAGGAGAAGAGATTTTTGCAGAGGTTGTTAAAAATTAAGATTTGGTTGTTGAATTTGGTTGTTGAAAAATTTGGGGAAGGATAATCTCAGGAAAAATACTTTGGCTTTGGATTTGTGTTGTTTTTCTGGAAGAAGCTTTGTTTTTCTGGACGAAGCTTTGTTTTGTGGAAGAAGCTCTATATCAATCTTCATCTCCTCAAGCATCTAGAATTCAGGTTCCTTAATTATTTTATTTAATTTCAATTTGGAAAAGGTTATTAGATTAATTTGTGGATTTTGGAAAAGATTGCCTCTACAAGATTAGAAGTTTTTGACTTTTTTGAAAAATTGCAGGAATGTCGTGTCTGGAAATTACCATGAAAGCTTATGTAGAAATTATTGTAATTTTTTATTTGTTTTGAAATTATTAATTGTTGGGGAAGCTTTGGAAATTCCTGTAGGGATTGTTTTTAAACAATGAAGATCCTAGAAGAAAAACAATAGGAAACTAGAAAACTTTTTTGGGGATGAATTAAATTTCTCTATAGAATTTTGTAGAAAACCTCTTAGGAATTTTCTTATAAATTTTGTCTGTAGAAATTTATTGTTCTACCTCCTATTAGATTGTTTGTCTAGAGAAATTTGAAAACCTCTGTGTAGAATTGAGAAACTCTTCTATAGAAAATCTTTGTAAATTGGCTTTTCTGGTGAATTCATGAAAACTTCCTGTAGAAAATTATCTGTGAAAATTATTTTCCCAACTAGGGAAATCGTTCTGATGAAATTTATATATATATAGATATATACATATATAAATAAATATATTTTTGTATTTTTGATAAACCTTATGGGAAAAATTTTTATTATGAAAATCCAAATTTTTGTACACGAAAATCCTATGGGGTTCGCGGGTTCAAGTTTATTTGAATGTAGCTTATGCCTTTGTAATGGGGAGTGATGGCTACCCACAGCTATCCCCATGGGAAGGGAGCTGACGATGTGTAAGCAGTCGGTGCCCCCCACCATGGGAGTCGACTGTGTAGCAGTTGACGACCCTTGGTTCCTTTGGTGCTACCATGTTAATGCAGCCTTAACAAAAACTTGACGTCCCTTATTTTATTTATGAGTTGAATTTTATTTGATTTCTTTTATATATATTCAATATAAATACATACCATGTATTATATATACATAAGTGTATATATATGAATATATATTATATATATTTATTTGTACATACTTATGTGCATATATGCATGTGTATATATAACTATATATATTTTGGTTGTTGTGATTTTTGCAATTAGTTTAATATTTAAATAATATATATTTATAATAGTATATATATAATTATGTGCATATGCTATATATTTATATATATAGATTTATATGATTTATTTAGTATGGGTGCATGTTAAATGCACAATTTGATGTTATATAATAGAAATATGTTATAGAAGAAAGTGATATTTTTATTTAAAAGTAATTAAGGAATTGAAATAACAGATAGATTAGATTTCATCTACTATCTATGAAAGAGATTTTATTAAATTAGTTTGTTTGGGCAATATATTACTGTATTTCACTAAAGGGAAATTGGATTTAGGAAATCCTAATGGTAGAATTATTTCCTATCTTTATTGCCCTTTTGAATGTGATTTCTTCTATTCTTGTTTTGGGGGAAATTGGTTAGAAGTGTTAGTTGTTATTTTTTAAGTCTTCCAGATGTGGTAGTAGTATTTGGGGTTGTTGTATATTGTTTTTCCCTTGGGTAGTGCATTTAGTTGCATTCAGTTAATCACTCGGTTATCACGAATAGGGATGTGTTGCCTCCTATGTTTTGGATGGGGAATTATTATCCATATGTGTGCCTAGTTTACCCTTGGGTTATGGATTAGATCCATTTGTTGTCTATAGGGGAGTGGATTTCAATGGGGGCCGACACACAAAGTGGTGCCAAGGTAACTCATTGAGAGTTAGTTAATCCAGTGAAAATGAAATAAATGTATTAGGGGAAAGGGTAGTTTTAACACTTGACAAGAATAATTGTGCCTCGCTCATGGGCTCAAGGGATTTTATAGACTTGGGATGAGATGAGAAGGCCTAGAATGGAAAGATCATTATCTTGCCTCTTTGAAAGATAATTAATTCTGTATCAAATTGCATGTGGGGCCAGGGGTCGTGAGAGGCTACCAAGGTAACCCAAGATGGGGGTTGGGACCTAGGAAGATTTTCTAGGGTAACCCATGTAGCTTTGTGATTACACTCCTCCTATGTCAGCAATATGTTTGGTTTAGTGATATATTTGATTATTTAACTCTGGAAGCAATGTTACCAATGTTTTAGTGTTGTACTTGTATTTGGTTAATTCAGTCATGTGATAGCCTGTGTCTAGAGGATGTTGGTTTTGTCTAGGAAGCCTTGTTACTATATCCTAGCATGGGGGGTGGGCCTTCGGGTACCACTTGGTTGGGTGGAACGTGCACCTTACTCCATTGGGTTCCCTTCT
This sequence comes from Sequoiadendron giganteum, assembly GCA_007115665.2. Classification (NCBI taxonomy): domain Eukaryota; kingdom Viridiplantae; phylum Streptophyta; class Pinopsida; order Cupressales; family Cupressaceae; genus Sequoiadendron; species Sequoiadendron giganteum. Next base: position 386,562,607 of record CM021107.1, on the reverse strand, counting down.
TATGTTCTTGATGGCGGGATCTTCCAGTTGGAGAGCTCATATGTACCAGTGGTTATGTTCCATTCTTTTTCTTTATTGTATCAGTTGGATAATTTGTATATATACTACTCCTCAATTGTATTCAAGGAGGATTCTTGTAATTGTAACATTAATGCATGTTCTTCCTCATTTTGGAAATAGATTTGTAAATATTATTTGGAATGAATGTAATCTATGGATCTTTTACGTACTTTTATCTTATGAGATGTAATTTAATGCTTTGGATGTATGTTCTTTAGTTCATGATTAATAATTTATATGCTATTAATGAGTTATTATTTTATGTTATGGGATTCATTTGTAAGCTTAGTCATGTACCTTAGAGGATGTATGTGTTAGTGTAGTGCACTTTTCATGTTAATAATTGCACTTTAAAAAAAAAAAATTTCTCTTTTGTAGTAGTAACATCTTCCTCTAGGGTTACATGGTGGGGTGTTACACCATCTTTGATCTTAGAAACTTTCTCCAAGATCGGCTACACATTCTTTATTTTACAAATTCAAAATAGGTCGGTGACTCAACATTCCCATGGTAGATAAGAATGAGAGTGGACCAAATTGATACTTAACAAGGACCCAAAACAACATCTTGGATCAATCACATGCTTCCCTAATTGATACTTATCCTTCATGTAACATGTAGACACCAGGTTGGCCAAACCTAATGAAAACACAAATGAACTTTGAAGTACACACATTCACAACAAGATGATAACAAGTGGATCGCATAACATGCTTCACTTCATACTGGAATACCTCTTTGAAGCCTTCAAAAACATCTGTAGCAACTACAACAATCTTCATATACATAACTCTTTCCATCAGTCCAACCAAACTCTACAAACACACATAGTAACTCTGGAACAAGCCTTCTAGAGCACCAAATCATGAACACTTCTACCAAAACACAAATAAAACCATTGTTAACCTTCTTCTAGATCTGCAAGCTCTGAGACAAACCATTAGAGGACTACAGAGAAGAAACATTTCTCCCAGTCCATAGAAAAATAACTCTTCCAGACCAGTTCATAAACCAATGAACACAACTTTCACTCTTCATCAAACCAGAAGCTATAACTCAGGATATATTACCCAAAAATGCTCATAAAAAGCACTACAAATCTTTACAAGCATAGGATCAACATAGAAGAAATGTAGATCACATCACCGGAGCATATTCAAAACACACACACACAACTCTATCTTCATTATTTATTAATTTCTTAAAAGAACCTCATAACCCATCATATCAACACACCTAGAACACCATAAAGATAGCTCCATGTACTCACAACATCTCTACAGTATCTCAACCATACATGTACCACCTACAATCACTTGATACCTTTCACTGTAGCAACTTGAACTATGTTGACATCAATGAAAACATTAATGATAACACTACCATACTTGCAAAAATATCCCCTTTTTTCATTTATGGAAACACATGATGTGAAAAATAATCAAATACAACATACACACTCTCCTGCTTCTTCTTCCCTTTTTTTAAGATTAGACAACCTACACAATTCTTTTTCACTCTCTTCTCCTTGCAAGATAAGTTTTTTCATGTGATTCTCTCTCTCCCTTTGACATCAATGGAAAAGAAAATATTTTGCATGATTCTTCATCCATATAAAATTTTGAACACTCCCCCTTAGGATTGCACCCACATCTCATACTACAACAATGATACTCTCTACTCTCCCTGAGGAGTAGACCCTAATCATCAGTCCAAATAGATGATGAGTTTGTAGATCCACTGGACTGATGCACCTCCATGTGCACCTAGTTCAAAGAAGAAGGGGAAGTAACCCCCAAATTCTCCTTGAGATACTCAAAAGAATCCTTAGGAAGAGACTTAGTAAATATATCTACAATTTGATTCTTTGTAGATAAATATTCAAGCCTAACTTCATTCTCCAACACATTCTCCCTTAAGAAATGATACCTAATAGATATATGCTTTGTCCTTGAATGCATTATCAATTTTTTTGAAATATTTATTGCAATTGTATTATCACAGAAGATAGGGATAGACTCATCACACATCACACCTATATCCTTCAATATTTGTTTCTTCCAAAGTACCTGTGTACAACAAGATGATACTACAATACACTCAACCTCTACAATGGATAAAGAAATCGAATCATATTTCTTGCTTAGCCATGAAACCAACCTATATCCAAGAAAGAATGCACCACCACTTGTACTCTTCTAGTCATCTACACACCCAACTCAATCTACATCAGTGTAAGCATTCAAAGTGAAATCAATATCCTTAGGATACCACAAACCATAATTTGAAGTGCCTTTTAGATATCAAAAGATCCTTTTTATAGTTGTAACATGTGTTTCTTTAGGTTCTGCTTAAAATATGGCAACCAAACATATTGCATGCATGCTATCTAGTCTAGTAGTTGTAAGATATAAGAGTCCACCAATCATAGATCTATACATGCTCTGATCAATTTTAGGAGAATCATCATCCTTACTTAGTTTGCATCTAGCCACCATAGGGGTACAGACTGGTTTGGAATCATCCATTCCAAACTTCTTCTGTAATTCTTTAACATACTTCCATTGTCAGATGAATATACCCTTATCAATTTGATTCACTTGGATTCCAACAAATAAGTTCAACTCACCAATCATAGACATCTCAAACTCTTTTTTCATCTCCTCTGCAAATTTCTTGCGCATACCCCCATTTCCTCTGAAGATAATTGTTATCTCTCAGAAACACACCCTTGCTAAGTTGCAGAACTTATATTTCTAGAGGAACATGGAAACACTCCTAGGCATGGGAGACCTAAGGATTGGAGTGAATCTCTAGAGAAGGTCGGCTTTCTCGTTGGTTATCACCTAAAACTACTAATTTTGAAAGGAAAAGGGAGAAGGAATGCTTGAAAGGGAAATGCTGAAAAATGAAAGTATTGGGTGATACACCAAACTAACTAGGACTATGAAAATTCAGATTTTCATACACTTGAACACTAATGACAAAATTTAAATTGCACAAATTATTTTTGTAGGTTCATGCAAAAACATTTTGAATGCATTATTTTCTAAAAGGAAAATACTTTCACATTCTAAAAGACATATGCAACTTTAAACACAACCTACAACCTGCATGAACATACTTTTAAAGAAATGGCATGAAAATGTGAGACAAAACTATAAAGAGATTAAAGTACCTCACTAATAACTTGATCAATCACTTAGTAATACACAATACTGCAAGAATAAGAAGAAAAAGTTGAGTCTATAATATCCAAGGTGTTATCAGTATTTCATATCAAGAAATGAATCACAAAGCATACTTAATCTTGTAGACACATAAAAATGATCTAGGCTTGCAAGCTCTAGTTTAATCCTTTTAGCATAATTAAGATATTTTAATTATGTCCTTGACTCACTTTCAACTATTAATTAAATAATTCATAATTATTTAATTAATTCATATCTGTTTATTCTTCATGATTATTAAATAAATAAATTTTAATTATTTATTTAATGTGTCACTAATTATCTAATGTTTTCTTACAATTAAATAAATTTCTTAATTTATTTAATTATTTTTGTCCATTATGTCTTCCAGATTATTAAATAAATAATTTTATTTATTTAATTTTGTCCACTTTCCACTATAATTAAATAATTATGTTTAATTATTTAATTATTCATTAGCCTCTCCTCTCCTAAATTAAATAAATTTTATTTATTTAATTTGGTCCACTCTCCTCAATTTTGAATTAAATCATTTATATTTAATTTAAAAGGTTCCCTTTGTCACATTCTTCTGTAATTAAATAATATCTTTATTATTTAATTTCCACCTAAATTAAATAAATTTTTGTTGTGCTCATTTTAAATAAAATTTATTTATTTAAAATAAGTCCCACTTTCTAATTTCCCTCTTTGAGTAAATAATTTAAATTAAAATTATTTACCGTCACATGACCCCACCACTTTTGAATTAAATTAATTTTTAATTCAAAAGGTCATCACCTCTTGAATCAAATAATTTTAAATTATTATTTGATTCTCCAACAACTTCATTTTGTGTGCCCAGAATCTCTTGTCACATGCATTGTCAGCCCTTGATTTGATTTTCTAGAAATCAATCTTGTCCATTCATTTCGAATCTGACCTAATGTTGCCCTAACCCTAATTGTGGGTTGTTATATTGAATCTTGTCCATTGATTCTAGGGCACTAGTTAACTTTTAATCTTGGTCATTCACACGAAATTGTATTTTCTATAAAATGGCAATTTTGGTCTCATTTGGCATCTCTTGCAAGTTCATATCTTGTAGTCTCATTTTATTGCACTTTCATATTCTTGCATGTTTCTTCATTTGTCATAGGCATATTTAGATTTTATTTGACATAGTTTAGACATTTTTAGATGCTTACTATTTGCAGTAGGGCATAGTATTGCATATAGCTACTTAAATCCTTCAACATTTGCTTAGGGCTTGTCATTTCCATTGGCTTGCTCATCATAATTCTGAGGGCAACTACATATTTCAGCAAGTTGAGAAGGTATAATGGAGGTCAATCATGGAGGATGAAGATATCTGGTGAGATTGTTTCATCTATTCTTTGCACTTCATTATTACTTTGGGTTTTTATGTTTTGCATGTGATATTGCTAACCCTAGGAAAATTCCCTTAGTTACAAATTTGTCCAAGGACTCCAAAAGTCAGTAACTCATATTTCATATCAAGAACTAACTCCAAAATGAGTTACAAAAGTGACTAAGTAACCAAGCTCCAAACAGTTGCACCAAACAAGGAATTTCCAACCTCCTGGGTCAGATGCCACAATAAGGCCTAAAATCTAGCCACTAGATTTTATCCAAAAGAGCTCCAAATAGATGAAAAGGTCAAACTTGACCATATCAAACCATAAAAGCACCCCAAAAATGCTCCAAATTGAGTCAACATGCCTAAATTCACTCCAAATGCTACAAAAAGCAAAATAGAGACTCCTATATTCTCTCCACATGTTGGCAAACTAAAATCAACTTCCCCATATGATCTCCATGATCATAAAGTGAAATAAATATTCATCTCCCCTCATGACTTGGTCATATTGACACATGTCTCTATTTTTTCATTTAAAGTATAATGACTTAAATTAAATGATTTATAAATCATCATTTAAATTTAAGCATTTACAATGTAAAATAAATGCCAAAAATAAAAAAAATATGCATTTGATATAGACATAAGAAAAAGGGTTTACTATGTCAAAATGTGACTTAGACATGCCTGAGTCACAAGGAACCTCAAGGCATAATATAAGTCTTTATCAACAGAGTATTAGTTGCATTGCATTTTTGTAAAATAAAGGCAAAAAATGCCATTAACTCCATTGACATTAGCATTTAGGGTTTAGAAATCCTAAGACAAAAACAAATGAACAAACTTCATTTTCATGAAGCTTCTCGAGGAAGCTTAGCTTGACACCACCAATGATCCTTAGGGTTTCAATGAGCCTTCACCAGAAATTTTGGGGAAGAATCTATGGCTACAAAGACACAAGACCATATATAGGCTGACAAGGAACCTTTAGGTAAGCCATACTGAAAACATCTATTATTTTTTGCTCCTTTGTAAGATGCTCATGAAGATTTTAAGGTCTTTCTCTCTACACATAATGAATTTTTTCCTTTCGGTATTCTTTCATTTCTCAAGACTATCATGTATATATTCTTGAAAAATGAAAAAAAACTATACAAAATCCAAGCCACGGGCTTGTCAATTTGTGGGTATCAATTGTTTTTTGCTTTTAACATTATGAAAAATGCAAAGAATCCAAGCCACGGGATTTTCTTTTATGCCATGGCTTATCCATTTCATAGACTCGACCACCATGGCTTACCCATTTCTCAGACTCGGCCAAGGGTTCCATATATTTTTCTGTAACTTCTCATGTTACACATGGATGAGGATTATACCTTGTTTTCAGGCAAAACATTCGAAAACATTCACTTTTGTAGCATACTTTCATTTCACTGGAAATGATGATTAAAATTTTGTACTTAGCTTGGTTTTTCACTCAGAATCCTAGATTTCATTTTCCCACACCTGAAACATGCCTTCCAACTTTCAACACCATTCTTTCAACTTTAGAGATAAGCCCTTCTTCCATCTTTCCATTAGATTTCATAACTTGTATTAACTTGAGAGTTCATGCATGTGCTTTTAACTACGATGATACTATGCATTGTCATCACTCAATTGAATGACTGTCTATTTTATTGATGGATAATATATGCCTTGTCTTTCTCATTACAAATCAACCATTAGACTCTAACTTGATTAACAAAATCCACTCCACCCTTACACATTTCTATAGGAGTTTTTCATTTTACTATTGAGGAACAAGGTTATTGTTATATTTTTTTTGCATCAACCCAAACTTGGCCTTTCCTACCAGAAGATAGAATAGATTATTAACCCTTTTATCCTTCATCCTTTTGCAACCATAGAATAATAGACTATGTTTATGGAGCTTTTATGTAGAATCTGTACTCTTAATATAAATGTTGTTCCATATTTATGCATACTTCCAATGCTGATTTTCCTTTGCAGACACACACATTCAAATGCTCTTGTTATGTATTAAATACTTCACTTTGGTTGATGATTGTATATTCCTTTTATCTTTATTAAGAATTTTAGGATGTCCTCTAGTTGTGTATTCAACAAAAACTGTCATATCCATGTCTGAAATTTGCTATCCCTCTCGAAAATAGCAATGTCTTTCACTTACAATGATAAAATAGTAAATAAAAACCCTCTAGGTCATTTTCCTTATAAAATCCATTATCTCTGTAAGCTTAACACTATGTAGTCCCTTTAGATAAAATAGATCACTTGTTTGCTCCTTTCATCTCTTCAAGTCTACTTTTTAAAACAAAATACATGGGTATCTCTGCTTGTTTTGGACAATGACAAAGATTATTGTATCCTTTCTTCCTATCATGATACTATGGCATCAAAACCTCACTGAAGCATAAAACTGCTCACTTTGGCACTATCACTCTAATCACTACTTTGGATGCTAAAACTCTATTATTGATTTGTCAATACACATATTCAACTCTGCCTTGTTGGGCTTCTATTTTACAATTATCATGTGATTGTTCCATGATAGCTCAGTTCTTCATATAATTATATTTTTTTCCATTAAATATAAGGTGATTGTCCTTTCTTTGAAGTTGATAACTAGACACAATATTGATCTCATGATGTTCACTCTCCATAAAACATTTTAATGAGTTGGGATCAACCCTTGTGGGAGCCACATTTTCCACCACTCATGTTATAATCCGATGGTTGAAATGATTTGATTGTACCTATTCCCGCACACTAAACAAACTTGTTAGCAAAATAATTGAAGCTAAAAGCTTCCATTGAACTTTGTGCTCCCTAAACATCTATTTTTTGATGAATTACTGATAGGATACAGATTACATTTCTGTTGGTAATGTAAGGATAAGGTAGAATGTGATTTTTCATTTCTCTAACACCACCTTTCAACAATCTTGTAGGTAAACCTTGGAGCTAGAGTTGGACCTAGTGCTGGAGTTGAACCAAGATCAACACAACTGTAGCAATGATTCATCATTCCGGAAATGACAAATCACCTTCCCTCCTTGTTCTTATATTATCTTTGGTTGTGTGATATGCATTTCTTTCTTGTATTCAATATTTGATTAAGTAATAAAATCAAGTTACTCCCATAGCTTGTGTGGGACTTTGGTTTTTTACAACATGAATAAAATAACATTTCTTATGCAAATTTATGAGTTTTTCTGTTACAAACATTTTCATAATAACACTGGAAATTCAAAAGTAATCAGAGTTTTACAACAATGAATATTTAGCAAAAGATTTTGAAATTAATTGTATACCTTTTAGTGATGAATGCAACTTAGCTCTACCTATTTTGAGCTATAGCTAAAAATAGGCAGCAATTTGGTGATCTCTCAAGGGTGTTTTCCTGCTAAACAAATTATGCTAGTTTCCTTACTTATCTATTGGGCACATAGTCACTCAGAAAATAACCTAGAACAACCTATTGAATGTTGTAACTCATTGAAACAGATCAGATCACTTGGAAACTTATTGAAAACATGAAAACTACATAAAGGAAACTACCTAATTGTGTAGAAAAACACTTAGGGAAAAGAAACTAAAACTAAAATGAAACTTATTCTAACCTACTCTAACCACCAAAGAAGCTGGTCAAACAAAACCACTGATTGGCTTTGCAAAATAACACCCCTTTCTAATCAATGACTGATGTATTACATTAATATGTATTGCTGAAAAGATATGAAACACAAGCAGATATTTAATAAATTGTTGTAGTGTTTCATGAAAGATGCAAAGAATCTCACTTACAACTTGATTGTGATCATGCCTACTATTGCCCTGGATTGGACAAGTGAGATGAATTTGATCTCTTTCAACTACAACTCCAAAATCAACTTATTCTTTAAATTCATCCTCATGCTTGGGTTCAAGCATGATCTATGGTACTTAAATGGCCTCTATACTAGCTAAATATCTGATGGACAACCCCTAGAATGAAAAAACTTTGAACTGCCATTGTTGGTTGCCTCCCTTTCTTTTGTTTTTATATGGCTATCCTGCTTCATCGCTAAGTTTAGAAGACAATCAGAATGATTAGAAAAAACAACATTACCTTCATCTTGCATGATAAGTTACCATGTTGACTCCTCCTCCATGGTGAGTGGACAATCCTCTTCTACTAGGGTAACTAGAAACTCATCAAAGCTATCAGCTCTTGGAAGGCTCTTAGGAATGGCTGGTACACTCTAAATCAGAATTTTCTTCTTCAACAAAGGAAGACAAGTGTTCAAACAATGAAGTATCCTCTTGAAATAAAATTTCATTTAATAAACTAGCTTCAAACTCTACTATACAACAAAAAGGAAGCTCTTGCAACCAGCTAAGACTTTGCAACCCAAGTTCATAAAATTTTTCTTCAGGACCATTCTCTTCTTTTTGCTTCAACAGTTGTTCAATTTTATGAACCTATTGTTCTAGTTCATCATGACTATCAACTTATTCAACCTGGTTTGATTCCTTGTCATCCAACCTTGAACAAAAATGTTGAATTATGCATGTGCACACCTCTTCATAAAGCTCAATATTAGCCTTTTCATCCATAGTATGCTCAAAAACATCAAATCTAGTTGCACACTACTCTTCTTCAATAGTCACTTCCACTTCCTCCCCCTACTGACCAGACTAAACTATTGAAACATTTGGATCAATTCCAACAGAAGTTAGAGGATCATTAACTAAAATAATAGAATCTCCACCTTGAGAAGTCTTATTTTGTTCAATCCTTTTTTGTTGTGCCTAATAACACCTTATAGCTAAATTCAAAGGGTTTACATTTCTAGCCTTCTCCCAAAGGAATAAGCTATCCTGATCAATAGGCTACTCCTCGTCAACTGCAACTTGTTTATCAAGCAACTCCTACTCATTCCTTTTCACCTCCATATCCTACTGGTGTTGAATATAAGCTTGATGATCAAGCTCTTCCTATTGCATTTGATATTCATGTTGCTTCTCTATCTCAACTAACTACCCAGTCCAATCCAACAACAGGTTCTTGATGTTTGCAATCTCCATTTTTCAATCATTTTGGAGTTGGTTAGGAGAATAAGACTACTAATTTTGAACAAAACAGCTTTCCTGAGACTATTTCTAGGTATATACTGGCTGGTAAGAAGGCATATATGTATTATTTTCATGAAATAGAGGGTGAAAGGCCATGTTACCATGAAAACTTGACATTTCTTTTCATTCAAACTAGATTTCTTTCAAAAAATTGAAACATATAAGAACTTGAATTGCTGAAACCAGAAAATTTTGCACTCAGAGTCACCAAGTATGTGACTGAAATTGCCTCCAAAAGGCTGAAACTACTATTGTACACACTAAAAAATAGTAACATAAGGACAAGAGAGACTGAAAGATAGTTCTTGGTCCCTCCGGGTGTGCCAAAAATTGTTCTCTTAGAAACACACCCTTGCTAATTTGTAGAACATATCTTTCTGGAGGAACATGGAAACACTCCTAGGCATGGGAGACCTAAGGATTGGAGTGAATCTTTGGAGAAGGCTGGATTCCTCATTGGGTATCACCTAAAACTACTAATTTTGAAAGGAAAAGGAAGAAGGAATGCTTGAAAGGGAAATGTTGAAAATAAAAGTTGGGTGATACACCAAACTAATTAGGACTATGAAAATTTAGACTTTCATACACTTGAACACTAATGACAGAATTTAAATTACACAAATTATTTATGTAGCTTCATCCAAAAAAAATTCACAAGAAATTTTGAATGCATTATCTTCTAAAAGGAAAATACTTTCACATTCTAAAAGACATATGCAACTTTAAACACAACTTGCAACCTCCATGAACACACTTTTGCAGAAATGGCATGAAAATGTGAGACAAAACTATAAGGAGATTAAAGTTCCTCACTAATAACTTGATCAATCACTTGGTAATACACAATACTGCAAGAATAAGAAGGAAAAATTGAGTCTATAATATTGAAGGTGTTATTTGTATTTCATATCCAAAAATGAGTCACAAAGCATGCTTAATCTATCCAAGGACTCCAAAAGTCACTAACTCAAATTGCATATCAAGAACTAACTCCAAAATGAGTTACAAAAGTGACTAAGTAATGAAGCTCCAAACAGTTCCATCAAAGAAGGAATTTCCAACCTCTTGGGGTCAGATGCCACAATAAGGCCTAAAATCTAGCCACAAGATTTTATCCAAAAAAGCTCCAAATAGATGAAAAGGTCAAACCACAAAATCACCCCAAAAATGCTCCAAGTTGAGTCAACATGACTAAATTCACTCCAAATGCTCCAAAAATAAAAATAGAGACTCCTATATTCTCTCCACATGTTGGCAATCCGAAATCAACTTCCCCATATGCTCTCCAGGATCATAAAGTGAAACAAATCTTCATCTCCCCTCATGACTTGGTCATATTAATACATGTCTCTATATTTGCATTTATAGGATAATGACTTAAATTAAATGATTTATAAATCATCATTTAAATTTAAGCATTTACAATGTAAAACAAATGCCAAAAATAGAAAACCTATGCATTCGGTATAGACATAAGAAAAAGGGTTTACTAATTGAAAATGTGACTTAGACATGCGTAAGTCACAAGGCACCTCAAGGCATACTATAAGTCCTTATCCATGGGGTATTATTTGCATTTCATTTTTGTAAAATAAAGGCAAAAAATACCATTCACTCCATCGGCATTAGCATTTAGGGTTTAGAAATCCTAAGACAAAAATAAATGAACGAACTTCATTTTAATGAAGCTTCTTGAGGAAGCTTAGCTTGAAACTACCATCGAACCGTAGGGTTTCAATGAGCCTTCAATAGAAATTTTGGGGAAGAACCTGCAGCTTCAGAGACATAAGACCATATACAGGCTAACAAGAAACCTTCAGGTAAGCCATAATGAAAACATCTGCTATTTTTTGCTCCTCTGTAAGATGCTCATGAAGATTTTAAGGTATTTCTCTTTGCACATAATAAATTTTTTCCTTTTGGTATTCTTTCATTTCTCAAGACTATCATGTATATATTCTGGAAAAATGAATAAAAACTCTGCAAAATCCAAGCCGCAAGCTTTTCAATTTGTGGGTATCAATTTTTTTTTGCTTTTAACATTATGAAAAATGCAAAGAATTGAGGCCATGGGATTTTATTTTATACCATGGCTTATCCATTTCTCAGACTTGGCCAAGGGTTCCATTTATTTTTCTATAACTTATCATGTTACACATGGATGAGGATTATACCTTGTTTTTAGGCAAAACATTCAAAAATCTTCACTTTTGTAGCATACTTTCATTTCACTGGAAATGATGATTAACATTTTGTACTTAGCTTAGATTTTCACTCAGAATCCTAGATTTCATTTTCCCACACCGGAAACATGCCTTCTATCTTTCAACACCATTCTTTCAACTTCAGAGATAAGCCCTTCTTCCATCTTGCCATTAGATTTCACAACTTGTATTAACTCGAGAGTTCATGTATTTTATTTTGACTACCATGATACTTTGCATTGTCATCATCCAATTGAATGAATTGTTCTGTCATTGATGGATAATATCTTCCTTGTCTTGCTCATTACAAATTAACCATTAGGCTCTAACCTGATTAACAAAATCCACTATACATTTATACAATTTTGTAGGAGTTTTTATTTTTACTATTGAGGAATAAGGTTATTGTTATATTTTTTTTGCATCAACCCAAACATGCCCTTTCCTACTAGAAGATGGAATAGATTATTCACCCTTTTATCCTTCAGCCTTTTGCAACCATAGAATAATAGACTATGTTTATGGAGCTTTTATGTAGAATTTGCACTCTTAATATAAATTTTGTTCCAGATTTATGCATACTTCCAATGTTGATTTTCCTTTGCAAACACACACATTCAAATTCTCTTGTCATGTATTAACTACTTCACCTTGGTTGATGATTGTACAGTCCTTTTATCTTTATTAAGCATTTCATGGTTGTCCTCTAGTTGTGTATTCAACAAAAATTGTCATATCCATGTTTGAAATTTGTCATCCCTCTTGAAAATAGCATTGTCTTTCACTTACAATGATAAAAAAGTAAATACAAAACCTCTAGTTCATTTTCCTTATAAAATCCATTATCTCTGTAAGCTTAACATTCTGTAGTCCCTTTAGGTAAAATAGATCACTTGTCTGCTCCTTTCATCTCTTGAAGTCTACTTTTTAAAACAAAATACATGGGTATCTCTGCTTGTTTTAGATAGTGACAGATTATTGTATCCTTTCTTCCTATCATGATACTATGGAATCAAAACCTCATTGAAGCATAAAAAATACTCACTTTGGCACTATCGCTCTAATCACTACTTTGTATGTTAAAGCTCTATTATTGGTTTGTTAATACACATTCAATTATGCCTTGTTGTGCTACCATTTTACAATTATCATGTGATTGTTCCATGATAGCTCAGTTCTTCATATAACTATGTTTTTTCCCATTAAATATAAGGTGATTATCCTTTCTTTGAGGTTGATAACTAGACACAATATTGATCTCATGATGTTCACTCTACATAAAACATTTTAATGATTTGGGCTCAACCTTTGTGGGAGCCACATTTTCCACCACTCATGTTATAATCTGATGGTTGAAATGATTTGATTGTACCTATTCCTACACACTAAACAAACTTGTTAGAAAAAAATTGAAGTTGAAAGCTTCCATTGAACTTTGTGCTCCCTGAACATCTACTTTTTGATGACTTAATCATCTGATGAATGCTTGATAGGATGCATATTACATTTATGTTGGTAATACAGGGATAAGGTAGAATGTGATTTTTCATTTCTCTAACACAACCTTTCAACAATCTTGCAGGTAAACCTTGGAGCTAGAGTTGGACCTAGTGCTAGAGTTGAACCAAGATCAACACAATTGTAGCAATGATTCGTCATTCCAAGCAATGACAAATCACCTTCTCTCCCCATTCTTATATTATCTTTGGTTGTGTGATATACATTTCTTTCTTGTATTTAGTATTTGATTAAGTAATCAAATCAAGTTACTCCCATGACTTGTGTGGGACTTTGGTTTTTTACAACATGAATAAAACAACATTTCTTATGCAAATTTATGAGGTTTTTTGTTACAAACATTTGCATAATAACAATAGAAATTCAAAAGTAATCAGATTTGTACAAAAATGAATACTTAGCAGAAGATTTTGAAATTAATTGTGTACCTTTTAATAATGAATGCAACTCAGCTCTACCTATTTTGAGTTGTAGCTAAAAATAGGCAACAATAATATCATCAACATACAAAACCACCATCAACATTCTATTTCCTTCAACTTTGAAATATAGATTACATTTTTTGGAGCCTTTGCTAAACCTTTGTTGTGTCAAATATTTTCCCAACCTTGTATACCATGCTTTAGGACCCTGTTTAAGTCCATATAGTGTCTTTTTCAACTTGTAGACCATGTACGATTTATCTGATAACTGAAATCCTTCTAATTGTTCCATGTACACTTCTTCTAATTCTCCATTCAGGAATACAGACTTAACATCCATCTAGTATACTTTGAAATCTTTGTGGGTAGAAAATGCCAAAAACATCTTAATGGCCTCCATTCTTTCCATTGTGGCAAATGTCTCATCGAATTTTATTCCTTCAACCTTTCAATAACCTTTTCATACAAGCCTTTCTTTGTTTCTTACTATTTCACCATCTTCATTCAGCTTGTTCCTGAATACCCATTTTGTACCAATTACATTCTTGTTTACTGGTCTAGGAACCAATTCCCATGTTTGATTCTTCTATATCCTTACCTTGAACACTTTGAATATGTCTAGAGCTTGAGCTTTCTCCCTGTGAAAAGTAATCCATGCCATTCTAGAATAATCATCAATCAAAAGCATAAAATACCTATCACCATTAAGACTTCCTATTCTTGTGGGACCATAGAGGTCTGTATGGATCAATTCTAGCATTCCGTTATTTTATTGTTATTTTCATTTAAAACTGCATCTTTTTTGTTTTCCCAATTGACAACTTCTACAAATAGTATTGGTAGGCTTTGTGATTCTAGGAAGATCCCTAAAAACTTCTCTTGAACTAATCCTGATCAGATTTTCAAAGTTTACATTTCCCATCCTCTGGTTCCATAGACAACTTTCATTAACTTGAGAAACAAAACATTGACCATCACCACTCTTAAGCTGATAGATGTTTCCATGCGTTATTCTTCCTATAGCTACCATAGTTCTGAACCCTTTTCTGATCTCACAAGTATTATCCTGGAACACAATATTAAATCCTTTTCTACACATTTTTCCAACACTCAAAATATTGTGTCTTAAGCCATTAACATAATAGATATCATCAGTACCGTGTTTTCCATCAAAACTAATTGTTTCTTTTCCAACAATCTTTGCACCAGAATCATCTCCAAACATGACTAATCCTCCATCATAATTTTCAAGCTTATTGAACCTACTTTTGTCTCTGGTCATATGATTTGAACATCCATTGTCAATTACCCAATAATCTTTGTCTTGTCTAGCATGAAAGGCAGTAACCAGAGTACCTTCCATTTCATCCTTCTTATTTTCTGGACCACATTCCCTTGCACATTTTCCATGGTTAGTAGACATAGATTTATTCTCCAAGGCTAGAAACAAGCATTCATATTTATCATCCTCAAAGTCAGACTCATCATAAAAAATTCTAGCATCTTCTCTAACATAATACAATTTCTTGAACTTCCTATCCTTTTTGTCTTTATTATCTCTGTTCTTTTTATGTATGGCTCTATTTGGACATATTGAAGTATAGTGACCAATATTTTCACAACTAAAACATTTAAAAGGTAACATACCTTTTTACTTACTGGTACCTTTCTTTAATTTCCTTGTAAATTTTTCTTCCAATTCCTCTGAACTTTCACTATCCAGATCATCTTCTTTCTTAGTGGCTTTGAAGGTTGTTTCGTTTTTCTCCTTTTCTTTTCTAAACTTCCTCATTTCAAATGCGTTCAAGGTGCCAAATAGTTGTTCTTTAGTGAATTTCTTTGGATCACACACTTCCTCAATAGCTAAAACCTTGTCACTATAACTCTCTAGTAGGGTCATAAAAATATTCTCTATTACATCTCTATTTATCAGAGTACCCCCTTGATTTTTGACTTCATTTGCTACAATATCAACCCTCTGAAAGTAGCTTGCAATGTCTTCACCTTCTTCCATTTTCAAATTTTCATATCTACACTTTTTTGTTAGCTTCTTTGATAATTTGACTCTATCATTTCCTTCATATACATCTTTCAACTTTTCCCATACTTCATAATCAGTGCTTAATGAAATTTTTTCTATTCAATCTTAGATAAAGCACTATAGATTGCATACATTTAATTTTCATTTTCCTCATAGGAAAAAATATCATCTATAGAAGAAGGACCACTTGACGGCTCAACATATTTTCTCTCAACAACTTTCCAAGTCTTGAAGCCAAGAGATATCAAGTATCCTCTCATCTGCACTATCAAATCACTATAGTCAGCTCCATCAAACACAAGGATTGACAATTTGTGCATCATCAGATCTACCTCAAGAAGTTAAGCTCCTTTTTGAGGAACCAAATCTCTTATACCAATTATTGAATTGCACAAGACAACTGAGAGGAGGGTGAATTAGTTGTATCTAATTACATTCACTTCTAATCTTAATCAGTTCCACATTCACTTTAATCTATTATTAATTATAAAAATGAAATGCAGATAACAAAAAGAAAATACTAGAGACACCAGATTTATGTGGAAAACCCTATAAGGGAAAAACCATGGTGAGGATTAACTCACAATATAATAGTAATGCAAAACCAGATACAAAGGCTCACTGCCTAGAAAGGACTCACTGTCTGGATACAAGGCTCACTACCTATAGATAGGACTCAATGTCTAGAAGGAGGCTCATTGCCTATAGATAATGATAGGTAAAAAAATCCACCACAACAGGTTCCACACATTTGTAGCCTTAATCACAGAATTGTAGACACCATCAATTCATTGCTTTCAAGAGTCAAACACATTAAAGTACTACTACCTTGATTCACTTTTGCACACCCTTATTTTCACACTTGTTTCACACACTTGTATTCTTACTCCTCTCTATTCACAACATCTAACTTGTATTTATACCATCTTCGATCTTAGAAACTTTTTCCAAGGTCGGTTACACTTTCTTTATTTTACAAATTCAAATTAGGATGTCGGTGACTCAACATTCTCGTGGTGGATAAGAATGATAGTGGACCAAACTGATACTTAACCAGGACCCAAAAAAACATCTTGATCAATCACACACTTCCTTAATTGATACTTATCCTCCCTGTAACATGTAGACACTAGGTCAGCCAAACCTAATGAAAACACCAATAAACTTTGAAGTATGAGCATTTGCAACAAGATGATAACATTTGGATCACATAACACACTTCACTACATATTGGAATACTGTTTAGAAGCCTTCAGAAACATTCACAGCAACTACATCAATCTTCATATACAAAACTATTTCCATCAGTCTAACTGGACTATGTAGACACACATAGTAACTCTGAAACAAGCCTTCCAAAACACCAAATCATGAACAATTCTACCAAAACATAGATAAAAACATTATTAACCTTCTTCCAAATCCATAAGATCTGAGAGAACCCATCAGAGGATTGAAAATGAGAAATATTTCTCTTAGTCCACAGAAAAACAACTCTACTAGACCAGTTCACAAACCGGTGAACACAACTTTCACTCTTCATCAAACCAAAAGCTATAATTCGGGATATATTACCCAAAGATGCTCATAAAAAACAATATAGATCCACACAAGCATAGGATCAACACAAAATAAATTTAGAGCACATCACCAGAGCACATTCAAAACACACACACCCAACTATGTCTTCATTATTTATTCATTTTTCTCAAAAGCACTTGATAGCCCATCATATCAGCACACATGTAGCACCATAAAGATACATCCATGTACTCAACATATCTATAATATCACAACCATACATGTACCACCTACTATCACTTTATTCCTTTCATTGTAATAACCTGAACTGTGTTGACATCAATGACAACATTAATGACAACACCACCATACTTGCAATAGACCTATGTAGCCTGGTAATGGAAAACCTAATTGATAATGTTAAAATGTCTTTGGTTGAGAGCTATCCCTTCTAGTTTGGATCTCTACTCATGTGTTTAGTATTATACTTTCTGAATGCATTACCATCAAAGGAAAATGTTAAGTGGAAGTCTGGCATCCCTGTTGGAAAGAAAGTTTATAGGTACTTGGAATGTATGGAAGATAAAGGAAATGCATGCAAATTTTATTTCTTATCCTTGCAGATGGGTCTGTGCTATAGTTTGATAGTGTCTAGTGCTATAGCTATCAGTCAGTTTAAGGAGGGAACCTCCTTTGGTAAGAGGTAGTTAGAATTTGTCATTGGTTGTTCCCCTCCAAAACCTAAAAGGAAGAAAATTAACACAAATGGTGTCATCACTATCATAGAAGATGAGAAAGAAGAAGAGTCTCTACCTAATTTAAATGAAGTTCATTCTATGTTAGATGAGGGTGATATAAAAAATATTGGTGAAAAGTGGAATACCTGCTCTCCAGTCAGTAGGCCTAGAATTGAAGATGCCTTGGTTGATTATCTACTCAAAAAGGGTATTATTTTTTCTACTATTTTTGACTTGTTACCGGATGATTTGGTAGAATTTTTTGAAGAAATATTGTTGTAGGTAGGATCTAAAGGACACAAATTCCAAGCTATGATTGAAAGAAGTTGTGTCACAACCAAACAAAAGTTATCCAAACACATTGGTGAGATGAGATAATGCATTAACGAGATGTTTGACATCTAAAAATACTATCTCTAATGGACTGTTACTGTTGATAATTTTAGAAGTATAATTGAAGCTATTGAATAATATTGGGAAGTGTTTTGAATTCTTCAAAGATAAAGATGGAAAAGAAAGAATAAGAGTTGGTGAGCTACAAGTTGACTTATTGTCTACTCAAAGAAAGAGGTAAGATTTGGTTATAACTTTCTGGTTGGTCAAAGAATTGTTAAGGTCCAGTTAAATCATCTCTCCGGGATACTTTTTGATGTAGAGGATTGTGAATAGTGCCTATCTCTAGATTGGTCATCTTAATTTGGACTGTTGGTTCTATAGGACAGTGTGTGTGCCAAAATGGTTTTTTCAATACATGCTTCGAAGAATATTCTTCCAATTGTGAAAGAAAGGTACAAGAAAATATTTCATGTTAAAAGTGATATTTTTACTTGATTTTTTGAATGTTCTTATTTGTCTCTTTGCCTTTGATGGAAAAAATGGGGAGAAAATGAAGAGAGAAACAAAAAAAAAAAAGAGGATTTGGATTTCTTGACAAAGGGGGAGTGCTTGGAGTATTTTTTTTGTAGTTTTTGTAGTTTTTAGTTTTTGTTGTTTTGCCATCAATTCCAAAGGGGGAGATTGTTGAGAATTTGATTTGGCATTGTCATCATTGATATCAAAATCTAGGATCCAAAAGGTTGTGCTCTAGATGATACATAGAAATGATCTACCCTATCATATGTTATGTGGTTGCGTAATGTGGATGTTATCCTTGATCCAAATATGGTAGTACTTATTTTTGATACATCTGTGGAAGACAAAATAATGATGACTAATATTTTGATACTAGCTACTTACCTGAAGCTTATTCTAGGTATCCTTGCTATTCAGACATTCATGTAGCATGTTACAAGTTTTGGTATGTCTAATTTCATTCCTCTAGTTGATACTAAAATTGATGATGATCAAGATTTGGTCTTGGTTGTGGAATTACTATCAATTGATGTTGATCAAGATTTGGTCTTGGTTATGGCATTCCCATCAGATTTGAAATATATCTCATGTGACTCAATGTTTGCTATCTTTTGGTAATTTTGCTATGTGATGAACTTATCTTATGTATGACCTATTTATGGGTCTCATGGTAATGTGGTAAGAAAATATTTATGTGCAACCTATCTTTTTGGTTTGGTGCTAACGTGCGAAGCCTTATTGAATATTTCAAGGTTGTTCTTCAAAATGAAATGTTTTGCTACACCAACTCATTTTATTCTCTAGGTATATATATATATATATATATATATATATATATATATGAAAAACATCAGTTTCATACTGAACATGAAGTGTGGTGTATGCAAACAGTGATAAGGGTGTGAAGGATTGTGCTGCAAGAAATAGTGAAGGAAGTGGAGGAAAGTGTCAAGAAGTTATCTATATTGCAGAAGTTGTGCAAGGAAAGTGGGTAGAATATTCTTGAATAGATCTGTTGCGAACAGTTATTGTGATATTAATTGAAACTGAATTCATGCATAAGTAGATGCAACTTCATCATTTCATGTTTTGTATATTTTGTAATCAAACATTCTTGTATTAATCGAGCAGTAAGCCCGCCAATAGTGAGCCTTACCTGCAGTGAGAATTTTGGCAATGAGCCCTTGTTAAAATCACCTTAATTGGTGTCACCTTAACCAGTGTTTTATAATTGAGAATTAACATTGTTCATGGTTTTTCCCAACTTGGGTTTCCATGTAAATTTTGGTGTCCATTATGCATGGTTTTTTTAAGTGATTTCATGTTCATATCTGTTTTAATTATTATTTGATTGATTTAAGATTGTTCTAGATTAATTAAAGAAAAGAAAAGTGTTTTGTGATAAGTGATTCACCCCCCTCTCAGTTATCTAGACTATTCAATAGAATATTCCTTCTCCAAAACACATTCTTCAAACTAGGTGTTTCCTTCATGAGATAGAACATAAGAGAAATAATCAAAGTGCCATACTAAATTTTTTAGCATGAATCCTTAGTTCTCGACAAGTTCTCCAGCAAATTTTATCTCAAAATATCACAAAGATCATAACCCTTTCCTTTCTTCACCACCAAATGAGCAATGCAGATGGTGCTAGTGGTAGCTGAACCTTCCCTATTTGTGTAATAAACTTTTTATGCAATGTCCATCATGGCATACTAAAGTCCTAGGTCAAAAATATCATCCATAGTTAGGGTTCTAGTTTCCATTTTGTGCTCTTAGTGTGTTTGGTCTCAAGGAATCACCTTTTCTAGGGGTAATTTTAAGGTTCTTCATGTTATCTTGGAGTAAAGAGGTTTACGTAACCTTTCCCTTCACCCTTGGTGTCATTTTTCTTGTGTTGGGTCCTCTTGTGATTTCTCTAACACTTGGGAGTTATCTCCTTTGTGTGCTAGTGTGAGGTGAGATTGGGTGTCTAGGACCACTTCAATTCTCCAATTAGTTTGTTGTTTCAAATTTTTTATTTGTGATCCTTTATTTGTACTCCATTCATGTTCTTCATATCCTAGGGACCAAAAATAAGCTTGGTATTTTTCACTAGTCAAGACACTATCACTAGAGTTAAGACTATAGTGCTAGGTATAACTACAATACGTGTTTAGAACGTTGGCACAAAAATAGGAGTCATGTGCTCACTAAGAATCCAACACCAAACTTGAAAACCTTGCACTCACCCTAGTGTCTACCGTAGGTGCTAGTTCCATGTCTAGGTTCTACTATCATATCTGAGCACTAGTGTCCTATTTACGTGTTAGTGTCCTCTAGTGCCTTATTTCCATCATCTCATCATCTATTGAGTATTTCGACCATTTCTTGGGAAAACTTCATATATAAAATTTGTTCCTTATTGGCCTAGAGAGTCTTACCATGTTGATATATCAACAAGTGACATATCTTAATCTTTATAGTACCCATTTGTGTTTGAAAGTGTTTTATTGGTTGGAAGTGACCTATCATCATTCTAGTTGGTGGAGGGATTGTACCTCCAAATAAGAAAACATCCTTTAAAGGTTTTCCAATAATTTTAGATGTTATTTTTTAAAGTGGATTGGAGGTGGTTTTCTCCCTCATCCTTCTACACTTTTTAAAAATTGGTGGTTGAGTTGTCTTATCGATGGGTGTTAGCTCCTAGTCACTACACCATCTATGTGGGTTTTAATGGTTTTTTAAGTTTGTAAGATTTACTTAATGTCTATTTGAGTTTGATTCTTCCCTCATCCTATCCTTATGTTGTGTCCATAAGAGAATGCAACAGTATATTGGTACTTTATCATCACTTAGGTGACATTTCCCCTCTCATAGGTTGATTATGATGGCTTAGTCCTATTGGGACCCAAATCTAGAATTATATTTATTCTTGAGTCCCTTCCCCTTTTTGTTGAAATGCACAAGAAAACTAAGAGGAAGGGGTGAATCAATTGTGTCAAAATTCTTTATTTCTTAACTTAATCAATTCCACTTTATCTCCAATTTGTTATTAAGTGTGAACATGAAAATGCAAATAATAGAAACACATCACCAAAGACACTAGATTTACATGGAAAACCCTAATGAGGGAAAAACCACGGTGAGCATTAACTCATAGCATAGTAGTAATGCAATACCAGATACAGAAGACTCACTACCAGAGGGCTCACTACCCAAATACAAAGGCTCACTACCCAGATCAAGGGATCACTACCTTAGGATTCACTATCGAGAAAGAGAGGCTCACTACCTACAGAAAAATACAAAGAATTAGGTAATAATCCACCACTAGGAGTTCCACACACTTTGAAACTTGATCAAAAGATTATGAATATGTCTGCAACTTCATATTCAACTCTAACTTCATTCCTCAATACCTTCTCCCTCAAGAAGTGATACTTGATAGATATATGTTTTGTTCTAGAACACATCACTGGGTTCTTTGAAATGTTTATAGAACTTGTATTGTCACAATAGATAGAAGTAGGTTCATCACTCACCACACCTATTTCCATCAAAGTCTACTTTATCCAAAGTACCTATGTACAACAAGATGTTTCTACAATATATTTTGCTTCTGTAGTGGATAATGAAACTAAATCTTGTTGCTTGCTCAACCATGAAACTAATCTTCCTCCAAGAAAGAATGCTCCTCCACTTGTACTCTTCTGATCATCTACATATCCAACCCAATCAGCATTAGTGTAGGCATTCAAAGTGAAATCATTTTCCTTCAAATACCACAAATCATAGTCTAGAGTTCCTTTAAGATATCTGAATATCCTCTTCACAGCTTTAACATGCACTTCCTTTGGTTCTTCTTGAAATCTTGTAACTAAACATAGTGCATGCATAATGTTTATTCCAGTAGTAGTAAGATACAAAATTCCACCAATCATGGATCTATACATGCTTTGATCAACTTTAGCAGATTCATCGTCCTTACTCAACTTGCATCCAGTTACCGGTACACACCGATTTAGAGTCATCCATTCCAAACTTTTTTAATAATTCCTTAACATACTTAGATTGTGAAATGAATATCGCTTTGTTAGTTTGATTAACTTGATGTCCAAGGGAGAAATTTAGTTCACCAATCATAGACATTTCAAATTATTTTTGCATCTCTTTATCAAACATCTTACACATACCTTCATTACCACCAAAAATGATGTCATCAACATAAAAAACAACTATTAGTATCTTATCTTTCTCAACCTTGAAGTAAATATTGTTGTCTGCAGACCCTTTTTTGAATCCTTTCTTAGTCAAGTATCTTACCAAGATCTGGGGGCTTGCTTCAGTCCATATAATTCTTTTTTTAACTTACAAACCATGTCTGGTTTTTCTGATAGTGAAAAACCTTTTTGTTGCTCCATATACACTTATTATTCCAATTCTCCATTCAAAAATGCAGATTTGACATCCATCTGATATACTTTAAAGTCTTTATGAGCTAAAAATGCCAAGAACATCCAATGGCTTCCATTCTTGCTACAGGTACAAATTTTTCTTCAAATATATTCCTTCAACTAGTGAATATCCTTTACATACAAATCTTGCTTTATTCCTTACTATTTCACCATCTTCATTTAATTTTTTTCTAAATACCCATTTAGAACCAATTACATTCTTGTTTGCAGGTCTAGGGACTAGTTCCCATGTCTCATTCTTCTCTATCTGTTGTAGTTCCTCTTTCATTTCTCTAAACCAACTTTCATCATCACATGATTCATTCATAGTCTTAGGTTCTATCTTTGAAAGTAAACACAAGTTTACCTCAACCACTTTGCTTCTTGTCCTCACTCCTTCACTTTTGTCTCCAATTATCTGGTCCTTCAAATGAATTTTCTGAACATATTTAGGAGTTTTAGGTGTAGGTTCCAACTTTTCTTCTTCTTCTTCACTTTGTTCTTTTTCTTGTTTTTATTTTTCTTGTATTTGCACACAGATTGGTTCATCAGGTTCAACTTCAATTATTTCCATTGGTCTATACATAGCTTCATCAACCTTCACATTAGTACTTTCAATGATTTTCCTCAGCCTCTTTTTAAAGCATTTATAAACCTTGCTATTATTTTAATATCCAAGGAAAATTCCTTCATCACATCTAGCATCAAAATTTCCAAGATTTTCTTCATCTCTTCTAATGTAACATCTACTTCCAAATACCTTAAATTATTTTACAATAGGAGTCTTACCAGTCCATAATTCATAAGGATTTTTATTTTTGTTACCTCTGACTTGAACTTTGTTAAGAATGTAAACAAAAGTGTGAATGGCCTCTTTCCAATACATATCAGGAACATTTTCTTCTTTCATCATAATTTTGGAAGCCTCTTGCATAGTCTGGTTCTTCCTTTCTACAACTCCATTCTGTTGTGGGGTTCTAGGAGTAGAATAATGTATTTTTATACCATGCTCTTCAAAGAATACATTGAACTCACCAGATGTAAATTCTCCACCTCTATCAGATCTCAAACATTTTATTCCTAGGTTTACCTCATTTTCTACTCTTGCCTTAAACCCCTTGAATGTATCAAGAGATTGAGTCTTTTCTCTAAGAAATGTAACCCAAGTCATCCTAGAGTAATCATCAATTAAAAGCATAAAGTACTTGTCACCATTCAAGCTTCCTATTCTTGTAGGACCACTGAGGTCTATATGGATTAATTCTAGCATTCTGGTAGATGATTGATCCTTTTCTTTAAAACTATTCCTTGTCTGTTTTCCCATCTGACAACTTTTGTAGATTGAATTTAAAGGCTTTATGATTCTAGGTAGATCTCTCACAACTTCTCTAGAATTGATCCTAACCAAATTATTAAAATTCACATGTCCCATCCTCCGATGCTAGAGCCAACTGTCACTAATCTGGGAAACAAAACATTGACCATCACCACCTTTTAGTTGATAGATGTTTCCATGAGTTCTTCTTCCATCTACAACCACAATTTCAGATCATTTTCTGATCTCACAAGTGTTATCCTAAAACACAAGCTTAAAACCTTTATTGCACATTTTTCCAACACTTAAGAGATTATGCCTTAAAATATTTACAGGATAGACATCATCAGTGATGTTTTCCATCAAAGCTAATTGTTCCTTTACCAAAAATCTTAGCACCAAAATCATCTCCAAACATGACTATGCCTCCAACATACTTCTCAAGTTTAGCAAACATACTCTTATCTCTGATCATATGATTTGAACATCCACTGTCAATTACCCAAAATTCTTCATCCTATCTGGCAATAAAATTAGTTACTAGAGTACCTTCTGATTCATTCTTCTTACACTCCGGACTAGGTTCTTTTGCACATTTCTTTTCCAAGGCTAGAAACAAACATTCATCTTTGTCTTCCTCAAGGTCTGATTCATTATCAGAAATTTCTACATCTTCCTTAACATAATACAACTTATTGAACTTCCTATCCTTCTTATCCTTGTAATTATTGTTATTATTGTTATTCTTCTTTTGTGTAGCTCTATTCAAACATCTTGATGCATAATGACCAATATTTCCACAACTAAAACACTTAAAGGGAAACTTACCTTTGTATTTAACAATACCTATCTTCAATCTCCTTGTGAAATTTGCTTCCAAATATTCTAGATTATTATCATCATCATCACCTTCTATCTTCATGGCTTTAAAGGTTGTTTAAGTCTTCTCCTTGTCTCTTGCGAATTTTCTCATCTCAAATGCAGTCAAGACACCAAATAGATGTTCCTTAGTAAATTTCTTCGGATCATACTTGTTATGCCCTGCATAACCACCCCATCTTTTTCCTTGGTCAAAATGGGCCCCCTTGTTTTCCTTTATCTTTCATTTTGTTTTTTGAGACTGTCGGAGTCAGAACCAGAACTGAATTGGGTTTCGAAAGTTCTTTGAGGCTTGTTTTTGGTTCTATCCCGACAGTCTTTTCTTTTGTTTTTGTTTTTGTCTTTAGTGGGATCGGAGCTGGAATGGGTGTTAACTTAGTCCTTACTAAAAATTGCAAAATCGTAATCAACTACATCCCCACCTCCGCTATTTTGACTTTTTGTTTGTCTTTTTAAGTCGGTCTTTTGGGTTTACTGTTTGTTTTTACTTTTGTTTTGTTTTTAATTGGCAGAACCGGAACCAGAATGGGAATTGAGTTTGGGAATTTTATGAATTTGAGATTCCATTTCCATTTTAGTTCCGCCCCCGCCATTTTTGTCATTGACTTTTTGACTAAAGTTACACTGCAGACCAGTGTTCATTCTTTTACAGTTCCGACTCCGCCTTTACTGCATTTTAATGCATTAATGGTGGTTGTCGGTGTAGGTAGAAATTCACATATTTACCTTTATTAAGGGTTAAAGCTGATCATTATTGTTATTATTACAAGTCTAAGAGCATAAAGAGCAATAGCAGGGTTCATTTGAGCAAATTGATCGAGATAGAGAAGGGATATTGTGTGTGAATCGATTCAGAAAGTTAGCTTGGGTTTGTTTGCGTTTGAGGTAGGTCTTTTATAGTTGTTGTTCATTGTTTATTTGTAGTTGTGTTCGTTGTGTTTTGCTTTATATTTGCTCGCATGTTCAATCATTGTGTTTTAAAGCAAATCTATGATCATTGATGTGATTGAATGAGCAGGTTCTTGTTTTGTCTTGTTTGTTTTGCTTTAAATCTTTGTTTTCTTATTTTATCGTGTCATTTCTTTCTATTTTTAGGCATTGTCGCTTTCACGTCTTAATCATGATTGTGTCGTGTCGTTTTTGGTTTGCAGTAGATTAGATTAGATTAAGGGTTTTTAATGGTGTTTGTTAGATTAGGAATCTACAGTGAGGTAGATTAGAGATTTTATAGTGAGTTGGGGTAGATTAGATTTATTACTTATTAGGGTTTCATCATCTAGTAGAATGATGGGGTTTAAACCCGTGCCCTAGTTTTTGTCATATTTTTTAGATTAGGGTTTCGTTAGTCTCTGTAATCACTTTTAAAATGTTTTAAAAAAAATGATATCTTAGAATGCAATTGTTCTCCACGGTCATATGGGTGCAGAGTTTTAAGCTCCTTTGCCATTTTATAGCGACCTAGGTCTTAATCATGAAATTGTGTTGAAAATGAATAAAGTATTTGATGATGTCATAATTAGCATAGGCGGAGGTGTGATCAGAATAGATTATGGACCTAAGAGTTTTGTTTTACAAAAATCATCAATTCCATTTCTATCTTGTTTCCGATTCCAAGTTCTAAAAGGGTTTCCTTGAAATATATGATAACTAGCGGAGCCAGGATCAGAACCGATCTTGAATTTAAGAATTTTGTTTGCAAAGGTTATCGATTCCATTCTCATCCCATTTCCAGCTCCGCGTATAATGGGAAAGTCTTTCTTCAAAGTAACGATGATCAAATTGGAGGTGGAGGCGGAATGGAAATAGAATATGGAAAAAATGAAAATTCGAAGAAAACCAAATCCGTTTTTTGTTCCGATCCCGGTTCCGATAATCTCCCCGGCTCCGACTTTGAGCCTGTTTGTTATTAGGTGAAGCTTCTATATTGGTTTTTGCTCCGATTCCACCAGTTTTGTAAAAGAGATTGTTTTGAGCTTCTGTCTGGTTCCGACTTCAATGTATGTGTAAGAGGTATGTTTTGAAAGCATGTTTTATGATCATATATAAAGATCTAATTAGAGGTTTGCTTGCAGGAGAATTGAAAGATGTCAGGAACCTTAGGAGAGGCTGCTTGAAGGAATCAACCAGCTGGAACATCAAAGATAACACCAAAAATAAAGAAGGTGAAACCAAAACAGCTGCCTTATACATTGAGGTACGATCATAGGAATCCAATGGTGAAAGTAAGCAAGGTGGAATCAGACTGGTCAGATATCACGGATACCAATCTGGGTCAATACAACTTTGAAGAATTACATGAAGAGACCTGTGCAGAACAAGCAAACTTGACAGGGAGAACACAAAGAATTGTTGATTCTGGTCTTGCACATATCACTGTGTTTCCTTTATCAGTCTAGTGTCCGGAGTTGATATTGACAGTAACCAGTACCTACAATCCTGCTACAAGATTATGCATGGATTCACAAAATAATGTGATTATAGATCTTACTCCGCAAATGTTCCAAAGCATATTTAATGTTCCTGATCCCAAGAACTTGGTGCAGCTAACTGAAGCAGAGGCGTCGGAGAAATATAGCAAGCATAAAGACTCCAATAAGTCTCACTTAAACAAAGATGGTTAAGCACAGAGAAGAAATCTTTAAGTAAGCTAGCAAACCAGCCAAAGAGGGCAGATTTCAAGAAGGAGATATCTGATTTGATATTAATGTTGTCCATAGTGTTTGGGAAGAGATATGCCTTCCACTTCAAGGAATGGATGTTTCATTTTATTCAAGTAATCTTTCAGGGTGATTACTAGTTTGATTGGTCAATGATTATTTCTGATGCCATACATGATCAACTCACAAGGGTTAGACAGACTAAATCTTTCTTCATGACTTCTTATGTGGTTTATGCTGCAACAAGATTGGGGATTTTTCCAGGATTAAACAAAGTAGGTATAATGGGAGTTTTGGATGGACAAAAGAAAGTATGGGAACACTACGATCAATTATCTCTTCAAGTTGCTGAGACTCATTTCAGAAGAGTCAATGATGCATTTTTATATGTGGTTATCAACCAATTGAGTGGAGATGTAGTATACAAGTTAAGTCAAGAAGCTATGGCTTTTATTGCTGAATGGGGAAGTTGGTACATCCAATACCCCAAATTTACATACTTCAGATTGTTTGGTTTTGAAGGTCATCTACATTTACTACCAAGATGTTGCAGTAATAGAATAGTGCTTATGGAATTTGAATATCAAGCCATTCAAGTTAATGCTCGGTTCAGGATTAAGCACAAGACTGGATGCCATAAATTTCTCATGACACTGGGTGAATATAATTGTCAACATTTGAAGGGAGCAAAGGTGGTTTGTAATGAGTTGATACAATTGAAATTGGGATTGTATATAGCTCGTAAGTATTTTGATCCAAGGGAGAAAATGCATGCTTTATTACCTTCAGTGTTCACTAGACACTTTAATTTGTTAGAGGACTTTTGGTGTGATAGGTAGGATGATTATGACTTGAGGAAGAAGAATTATGAGAGATTATCAGTCTCACTCATGTCAGAGCTTGGTATTAAGGAAAATATTCCTGACACTTTGGTGGATGATGGAATTGTATTAGATCCCTCATATGAAGCTTTGAACATTGGCACCAAAAGCTTAGATCCAATAGACTGGAATGAGGAAGAAACAATTGATATTAAGAAAATTGGAAGAACAGTTTTGGATAGAAGTGTACAATGGTTAATGATGAAAGCTTGAGCTCCTCAAGGACCAGTCCTTAAGAAGGGTAAAGGATACAAGAGGATTAAAAGAAAGACACCTTCCAAGGAGCCATTAGAATTCTTTCCTCCTGATGTTGAAGAAATAGAACTTGAGGTGGTCGATGAAGAAGAAGAGGCACCAGAGGGAGATGTTCCAATAGAATTTATTGTTTCTACGCCCACATTGGGTGAGTCATCCACACAAGAAAGAAAAGTAAAGAGGTTCAAGAAGAAGTACTTTATGCCATGGCTGAAGCTGATAAAGGAAAAGAATTGGAGGAAGAATTGGTAGAAATTAAGACAGACTCAGATGAAACTCTTTCAAAGAAGGACCTGCAAGAAAACATGCCTTTAGAGGGGACTATTGAGCAGATTCTGATGCAGGAAGAGCAATGGAAACTATTTGAAGATGCTACAAGAGAGTCTGATGTAAGGGCTGCTACGAAGAAACAAAAGGAAATGGAGGGAAAGTTACAAGCTGATGCTCTACTTCACCAGCAGCAATTAAAGGCAAAAGAAATTGAAACAAGGGCAGCAGCTGATGAAATGGAGAAGCAAATAAGGCAACGAGAGCATGAGCTCAAGGTCAAAGTAGAAAATGAAAAATTAGAATTGATACAGAAAATCCATGATCTTGAGGAAGAGAAAGCAAGAAACCGAAGGGAAAAGGAAGCCCTAGTTGCTAGATTGAAGCTTGTAGAGGAAGCTTGACAGAAAGAACAAGAAACTGAAGCTCTAAGAAAGGAAAGAGATGCTGAAGACCTAATAAAGAAATAGCAAGCTTAAAAAGAAAGGGAAAAAGCAAAGAAGCTCATAGCCTTAGAAATGGAAAGGATAGAAAAGGAGGAATCATAAAAGATAAGGAAAGAAAAAGAGGCCGAGGAGCTAATTAGGAAGCAAAAGGAAGAAGATGCCGAAGCTGCAAAACTTAAAGCTTTGGAGGCAAAATAGTTGGAAAGAGAGGCCTTAGAAAAAGAGAAATTAGAGAAGGATCATATGGAAGAAGAGAGATTGAGAAAAGAAGAAGAAGACAAGAAAATGTAGGAACAACGAGATAGAGAAGAGGCTAATAAGTTGGTGTAGATGCATGTGTTGCAGGAACAACAAGAGAAAGCAAAGGTTGATTCTCAACCTGAGGTAAATATTCAGCCACCCTCTATAGTTGCCGCTTCCTCTTCCGTGATGATGACTGCTCCTAGTGCTCCTGTATGGTTGAAGTTAGACTTGCAAAAGAGAGCCAAAAAACCTCCTCAACCTCTTAATTGGGAGGACATGATAAAGGGAATGAATAGAAAAGGCCTAAGAAGAAGGCTAGAATCTTACATTCTACTAGACTCACGGATAAAGGAGAGATAGTTGATGAATGTGCCATGAATATGATAGAAAAGGAGGTAGGGGATATGCAACTAACAGACTATCAATTGAGTACGGTTAATTTGGGAAGACCCACTAGGAATCAACAAATGAATTTGATTGATGTGGTGGCCTCAACAACTAAATCAAGAATGATGGAGGACAAAAAAAAGAAGGATGAGCTTAAGGCTCAATTAGATCAGCTACATTCATTCTTGAAGAGTGTCTCCTATCCAAGGTCAGAGCAAATTGTAACCATTGAGACTCCTATTTTTTTAAGCAAAAAGGAGGTAGATGATTTGGTGTAGGTTAGAGGAAAGGCGGAGATGGTTGACAAATGGATAGGCAAGGTGAACTGAGAGGTAGGTGAGGTTTTAGCAAAAGGATTTGAAGCCTACAAAGAGGCAGAAGGAGTAATAAAAGAGATGCATCAATACATTGAGGCATCCAAAAAATTAGAAGAAGAGTATAAGGAGTATAGTGAAAAGTTGGAAAAGATAAATGCATTGCCTCTAAATACTCTTCTAGAAGAATCTATACTTGAAGATGATAACAAAGATTTTGCAGAAAAGACTTCTCACATACTTAAGTTTAGGATTGGCTTTTTGAGCAAGCATAAGGATGAGATTCAGGAAGTAGTTAATAATTTAACTGAGCAGTTGGAAGAGTTGGAAGCAGTCATGGCTATAATTGTAGATGTGAATGTAATGACAAAAGATGGCATGCCTTTGAGTTAGGTTAGAGAGAAATGGAATGAAAGATTCCAAGGACTCATGTAGGAGAAAGATGATGGAGGAGACTTGGTGATAGATCGACTTGTAGAAGTCAAAGAAGAAATAAAAGCTATAGGGAGAGAATTGATCAAGGTTAAAAGTATGAAAGAGTTTGCTGCAGTTGAGTTGGATCAAATCAAATTTGAAGATGACTGGATTGATGGGCCAGATATGGATATGCTACAACAAGTCTTCACCAGTTATGATGAGTTCATAGCGGATCCAGCTTCACATGCATAAAAATCTTGCATGCATGATGTTCTTCTTCCTTGCATGTTGCATGCATGCAGCACTGACAGTCTTGAGGGCGCATGACTTCTTTTCTTCTATTTCTATCTTCTATTTTTTTATCAAGCTAACTGTATAATGCAAGGACTCAAGATCAAAGTTGATCTGAGTTTCCAAGAAAGTTGATTGTTCCTAAAAAGGTGGAAAGCCTAAAATAGAAGTGAAGTTCAAACTTCTTTTGTATATCTATAAATACCTAATGGGTATCATATTGTAAACGTTGGCTAATTGAGAACTGGATTGGCTTGCCTAATGCTAAGAGATAGAATTTTGTAGAGTTTTTGCAGAGATACATTGTACTTAAATCTTTTATAGTTAATAGAATTACAATTTTACTCAAAAGATGGTGTTTGGAATTAAATTGTTTGTTTGATAAGGCTGATAAAGTTATGATCTATCTGTATGCAGTGATTGTGCTGAACATAAGAGTTTCTTGAATGATGAAAGTCATTTGAAGGAATCAGATTTAAGGATCATCTTATTAGATTGTCATTGAGTTGAAGTTATTAAAAAGTCTGTTGATCTATAATTTTGATGATGAATGAATGTGTGTTGTTTTGAAAATCCTTGAAATATTTGTGAAGAGTAATTGCAAAGTTAATTAAGCACCTAAAATGTATGCAGTGGTATAGATTATGCTACAGACTGTATCATCTTATGGTTTTTATGATCTATTAGGAAACATTCATCATTGAAGGTATATGTCCAGATACTAGATAAATTCTGTTCATACTTACTGGTTTACCCCTTTGTTCTATCTTTTTCTTTTATTTAAAACCCATTGATTTACAGGAACTATTTTGATAAAGAGAGTCATAGCTTGAATCCTTTGTTACCAGCATAGGCCCCTTGAATATTACAGTTGCATGAACCAATTGAGTGACATCAGACAGTTGAGAACCAACTACCAGGACCTTGGGAGTTAGGCTACTACATGTTGTCTTTTTTTTTCAAGAGAAATAGAGTAGAAATATTCTGTTTTAATGTTGTTTGTGTCATTTTAACCATCAACAGAAATTGGCGCTAGAAGAAGGGCTTTGAAAGGACAAGCTAGCTCACAAAAGATATTTTTCACTAGAGGGATACAAGAGGCTACTCAGATCCTCTACTAATCTTGAATTATTTGAAGAACTTCTAACCCCGGTTAGACCAAGACCTCATGCTCGTAGGTTAGAAATACCTACATTACCACCACCACTTACTCCACCAGGGTTTCCACCAATTCCATCCATAGCACCACCAAATAGGCCTTTGTCACCACCAATTTGGCCTTTATCACCACCAGCTGCCCAACCAATCCCACCAATGACTTATTTTATGGGTAATCCCTCCCCGTTAGGGACTATTCCAGGCGGATTCCATGATTTACCAAAGAACCCAGAGAAGTTATGTCTGAAATACATGCATGGAGAATCAAGAAGTGCAGAGGAACATATAGAAGCATTCAAAGATGCTTGCACATGAGCTCAAGTTGCACATCAAGATGTGGTATGTAGACTATTTCCCTACTATCTAGGAGATATGGCATATAATTGGTATCTAAATTTTCCCTAGGGATCTATCATGGGTTGGACAGATTTAGAAAATACTTTTATTAATCAATTCAGGGTTTAGGTGGACCCTGCAATATTGTATCACCAGTTTTCCACTATTAGAAAGGAGCATCATGAACCGTTGCCCTTGTTCAACACTAGGTTCCATAGAATGTAGCGTAGGCTACAAGAGCCTTACCTAGTGTCGAAAGCCATGGCCATATAGGCATATCTAAGAGTTGTTGATCCTTTGATTGGCCTGTTCTTGCAAAGAACTTATCAACCTGATGAGATTGACTCATTGTCTAAGATTTATCATTTGGTTATCAAATTGCAACAGCAGACAAATCTTCAATCTAGAGGGTTAGGACCAACTTTTCCTCCAATGAATTATCAGATGCCTAATCCACCATTATACAATACTATCCCAGGGATGTCTTATTCCCATTATGGACCTGTATCTGAGTTGCAAGCTCCACCAACTGTGCCTTTCTTTGGCAATAGCATGCATGATACCACACATCAACCTCAAGGTCAACCACCACAAGGGGGAGGATCAATCCATGTCCATTCCCCAACCATAGTTCAAAATGTGCAGAATGATCAAACTGTTCAACTTATAAGTGAAGTAGAGACTCTCAAAAAGAATCTCTCTTAGATGTCAAATGACATGGCACAGCTTAGGAAAAATCCTCCCAATAATCAAAACCAGAATTACAACAATTAGGGAGGTTATAACTATTAGGGCAATTACTCTAATCAGAACACCAATAGGAACTTCCAGAGTCAGAATTCCTCAAATCAAAATTATCAAAATCAAAACAGAGGATACAATCAAAGGTTCAATAACAACAACAATAATAGGCAGTGGAACACTAGACCTAATAATGGAGGAGTTCCCCACAATTATCAAGCAGGTGAAGAGAGATCAAATACTGCTAATGTTGCTGATTTGAATTTTATGACAAATTGGTGTAGGTTGCATGATACAGTAGCCTATTCTGAGGTCAATTTCCCAGAAATGGAGAAGATGGTGAAAATTTCACAGGCTAATGCCCATCCTCAAGCAGGAAATTCCAATCAAGGTAATGGGCCAGTCAGCACTGCCATGACTTATGAAACCATTGAAGAAAAGTATCAATTCCCTATGCAAGGGGATAATGAGCTAGAGTAAGATGTCTATGATGCTCAAGATTTCCAATCTAAGGGTGGTCACTTTCTGAGGAACTAGAATAAAGGGCCATTCACTACATCTGCACCCCCTAACAACATGGTTCCACCAAATCAGAATGCAGATAACAATCCACCCCCACTAAAGGGACCTTTCGATGCTCAGAATAGAGGTAATCAGCCTTCTTTTCCTAAGTACCAATTTAGGAATGATTTAGAGTTTGATTTTGTTGCAGAATTGCAAAGGAAAAATACATCACTATCTTTCTTTGATATGATGAAGTGGTGTCCAACTCAAAGGGAGGTGGTATTAAAAGCTTTGGAAGAAACAGATCACTTGAAAGGGAAAGGTAAAGTGACTCCCACAAAGGAGAAGAATGCAACTATGTATAAAGGTAAGACCAGTACCCCACCTTTCTTGTTAAGTTTGAGAATCTTTGGAAAGAATCTACACAATTGCTTATTAGATTCTGGAGCATCAACGAATGTCATGCCTTTTTCAATTTGTAAAAAGTTAGGATTGAGTCATATTCCAACCAATAAAAAGGTGATTCAATTGGATAAAACCAAAGTTAATGTTGTAGGTGAATTAAAGAAAATGCATGTGCAGGTTAGATTAGACCTAAGGATCCAGACCTATATAGATATTCAAGTTGCTGACATCCTAGAAACATATGGGATGATTTTAAGTCGAGAGCTAATGAAAAGCATAGGAGGGTATCTGTCCTTGGACTTCTCACACATGTGGTTACCATGGAAAGGGGTTGCCACTTAGATAAGAATTGAAAGTGAACCTAGGCTCAAACACATGATTACAGAGTATGATACTCCAAATGAAGTAGCATTCTTTGAGACTGAGATGGGTGTTTACAAGCAAGAGAAAGTCCTTACTTTCTCTGTAGTTAGTTTTGAGGATACACTATCCTTAGACCACACTGATTTGATGATTCGCATCAACCAACAAGTTCTAATAAGGAAATTGCAACAAGATAGGCTGGTTTTAGGAACAGAAACTGATTTGAGTAATTTATTGCTTCCTAATTGGTGTAGAATACACTATCATAACCATTCAGAGTTAACTTTTCAGTCATGCATAGATATTCTAAGGCATGTAGATCTACCCAAACAAGAATCTCAAGAGGTAATTGAGACTCCCATCAATTAGTTCTCTTTCCAAGTCAAGGATGCAACAATTCTTACATGGGTCAGTCTTCCTCAAGAGGAAGTGTCTTTGCCAGTAGAAAAGACTTAGGTTTTAGGGTTTTTGGATCAAAAAGAGGAAGTGGAAGTATCTCAATTTCATTTTAATACCCCTATTCCAGAGGCTTTGACAATGCCAAAAGAGTTAATAGAAGATGAGTTAGATCCTGACTCAGCCCAAGAAATCACTCAGGAGGTAGTTGTTGAACAAATTAAGGAACTAGGAAAATCATTAACTGAGCTCCTTCTCAACACAAATTCTGATAAACAGAAAAAGTCCAAGCCACCACATGTCACAAGTGACAAAATCCTTATAGTTTCTAAAAAGAAAGAGCTCCCAGCTAAAGACCAGTTATGGACTCTTAAATTTGATGGTTCTAAATCTAAAGTAGGAAGTGGAGTAGGAATTGAACTAACTAACCCAAAAGGGAAAACTTATTTTGCTTCTTATAGATTGTAGTTTGGTTGCACTAACAATGTGGCTAAATATGAGGCACTTGCAAGAGGACTTATGTTTTCTCATAAGAAGAAGGTAACTTCTCTTACAGTGATGGGAAACTCTGAGGTAATTGTGAAGCAGGTACGTAGCCAATACACTTGCCATAATAAAAGATTGGCTGCTTATAGGAATAGGGTTTGGAATTTAATAGAAGATTTTGATGCCTTTGGGATTACTCTTATTCCAAGGGAAGCAAATTAAATAGTAGATTCTCTTGCTATTGCAACAAGTACATTAGAGCCAATGCAAGATTCAAATCTAAAGAGGTTTTCTGTGGAATTGATTTCAGTCCCTGCAATTCTTGACAATGTTCGACATTTCCAGGTGTTTAATGATGATCAACATATTTTGGCCTTTTTGGAGAGTTCTGATGTATTTCAAGGACAGATAATTGATGATGTTGGTAGGGATCAAGGAGACTAGGATCCAGAAAGTGACAATCCAGAAGGGATAATGGATTTAAAGAGCAATAACATCCCAAAAGGGATGATAGCATTGGAAAGGATATTTGATTCAGATCCATGAGCTTATTAGAGAATGCCTACAAAGAGTGAGGGAGGCAAGTATGAATCCATTAATTTTGCTCACTCAGGGGTAGAAAGGAATGTTCTTATAGGGAATACTTGTCCTCAAGAAATAAAGGATGAGATAAGCAGAATATTGAAGCAATTGCTTGGAGCTATGATGATTTGAAAACTTTTGATACATCTTTCATTATACATACAATTCCTCTTAAGCCAGAAGCCAAGCTGTTTCACCAAAAGCAACGCCCAGTCAATGCATTAATCGAGCCTCTGATCCAAAGAGAAGTATAGAAGATTTTGGCTGCAAGAATAATTTTTCCAGTTAGGCACTCTACCTAGGTGGCTAATCTAGTTCCTGTGAGGAAGAAGAATGGGGAAATCAGGTTATGTGTGGATTTTAGAAATTTAAACAAAGCCTTTGAGAAGGACAACTATCCATCACCTTCTCTTGATGAAGTATTGCAGAAAGTTAATGGATCTCAAATGATGTCTTTCTTGGATGGATATTCAGGATACAATCAAGTATTGGTAAGTCATGAGGATAGGATGAAGACTACTTTCACTACAAAGTGGGACACATTTGCCTACAGGAGGATGCCATTTGGTCTAATCAATGCTGGTGCTACTTTTCAAAGAGTGATGAATGTAGCTTTTAAAGACCTAATAGGAAAGTGTATAATCATCTATGTTGATGATCTGACCATCTTCTCTAAAAGTAGAGAAGATCATGCTACTGATTTAGAGAAAGTACTAAAGAAATGTATCTGTTATGGTGTTTCTCTCAACCTAAAGAAATGTGTATTTGGAGTTTCTGAAGGGAAGCTCTTGGGTCACATTATATCAGAGGAGGGAATTTCCATAGATCCTGATCGAGTAGAAGCCATTTTGAAGTTGACAAGGCCAGGAAGTAAGAAGGAGATGAGATCTTTCTTTGGAAGGATTAATTTTGTCAGGAAATTTATAACAGGGTTTGCAGAGATTGTCAAACCACTTAATGAAATGATGAAGAAGGATGCAAAAATTGAATGGAGTGAAGAGGCTAAATTTGCTTTTATGCAGATTAAACAATCTATATCTGAGGCACCTATTTTAACAAGCCCGGATTATCTAAAACCCTTTTACATTTATTCTTTTGCTTCTGAACATTCATGTGCAGCAGTTTTGACGAAGAGAAGAGAAGAGAATGAGGAGAGGCCTATTGCTTTTATGAGCTCTGCATTTAAGAATATAGAAGTAAGATATTCATCAATAGAAAAATACACTTTTGCATTGGTGCGAGTAGTGAAGAAGTTCAGACACTACATAATCCGAAGTCAAGTGATGGCTATAGTCCCAGATCCAGCTGTAAAGTCCCTCCTAATGCAAAGTGAACTAGGAGAAAGAAGAGGGAAATGGATGGCCATTTTACAAGAATTTGACCTAGAAATTCACCCAATGAAGCTTATAAGAGGTCAAGGTTTGTCAAAGGCAATGGCT
Organism: Sequoiadendron giganteum; assembly: GCA_007115665.2. Taxonomy (NCBI): domain Eukaryota; kingdom Viridiplantae; phylum Streptophyta; class Pinopsida; order Cupressales; family Cupressaceae; genus Sequoiadendron; species Sequoiadendron giganteum. The sequence goes on along the minus strand of CM021107.1, from coordinate 386,524,340 downwards.
GAAGTGGATAGAAGTATAACTTGCCAACAGTACACTATTCAATCATTCATAAAAGATCCCTGGTATACAGATTTAGTTTTTTTTTTCCTCAATAACAAGTGTCCAGAAGGGATGAATGCTACTCAAAGAAGAGCACTGAGGATGAAAAGCGCTCATTATATGCTTAAAGGAGGATCAATCTACAGGAAGAATTTCCAAGGGATCTACTTGCATTGCTTGGATTAGCAAGAAGCTAAATATGCCATAAGTGAATTTCATGGAAAACATGGGATGGGACATAGATCTGCTGATGCTTTGACTCATCAGATTTTAAGGTCAGGTTACTATTGGTCTTATGTGTTTAGGGATGTGCATCAACATTGCAGGACTTGTCATATATGTCAAACTTCTGCATCAAGAGAAAGAAATCCTACGATGCCCCTACAGCCGGTTTATGAGGTAAGGCCATTTGCCCAATGGGCACTTGATTTTGTAGGAGTGATTAATCCAAATTATTCTGCAAGTCACAAATTCATCTTGACTGCGATGGATTATTGCACACGTTGGACAGAGGCCCTGCCTTGCAAGAATAGCACCATAGAGGTGGTTATTAAATTTCTGACAGAGAACATCACAACCAGGTTTGGAGTTCCATTTGCTCTGGTATGTGATAACGGCCCTGCTTTTTCTTCTGCTAAATTTATTTCATGGGCCTATGAGCATAAGATTGTGTTAAAATATTCTTCCAATTATTACCCTCAAGGGAAAGGAGTGGTTGAGTCCACAAATAAGAATTTATTGGAAGTAATAAAAATGTTGTTAGAAAGTAACCCTAGGGATTGGCATACCCAGCTGAGATTTGCCTTATGGGTAGATTGAACCAGAATTAAAGCAGCCCTAGGTAATTCACCTTTTAAGTTAGTTTATGGCCAAGATCCAATCTTCCCCATTCATTTACAAATACCTGTTCTGAAATTTATGTAGGAATTTTATAATAAGGATGATAGGATTGAGGTTAGATTTCTTAACTTGTTAAACATGGAAGAACAAAGAGATGCTGCTTTGCAGCAATTCTCTAAACATCAGGCTATTGTCAAGCACTGGTTTGACAAGAGAGCCAAAGTAAAAGCTTTTAGAATATCAGATCTGGTGTTATTATGGGATAAGGTTAAAGAAAAGAAGGGAGATCATCAAAAGTTTGATAGACTTTGGTTAGGTCCCTATCAAATAGCTGAAATCTTAGGAGAGAATTTCTTTCATTTGAGTACCTTAACAGGAGAGTTTGTTCCATTACCTATTAATGGTCAGTTTCTCAAGCACTATTTTGGTGCATAAAAGGGTTTGATATTTTAAGAGGAAGATGTATTCTATTGTATCATATGTAATTAAGTTTTTTTTGTTTTTGTTTTTGTTTTTGTTTTTGGTTAGGTTAGGTTTTTAATTTGTTTTGTTAGGTTGTTTTTGTTTTTGTTTGTTGTTTTCTTTTCTTTTTTATTTTTAGTTTTTGTTTCGTTGGGGATCTCTATTTTATTTATCTCAAAACTTGGGGTTGTTATTCAAAGTATGCTATTGGTACTAGGAGAGAAATTGGTTTAGGTATTTTCATTATAATCATGGAAAAGGATTTCATTTTGAAAACTTATGTCGTATGATCATTTTAGTTTGGGTTTGAGAAGTTATTTAAAGGTGAGAAGATACATTGTGAATATCCCATGCATTGTTATCAAAAGAAATCTATCGCCAAATTAGATAAAACATCTGCACGAGTAATTACCTATTTGTTTTAGAATGACTCTACCTTTGTTTCAAGTGAAAAATCAGATTACAAGACTATCATGAAATCCATTGTAGTACTCAACCCACATTTTAGATTCATTGAATCTGAGTATTGAGAAATGCATAAAAGAGTTTCTATATAAAAAATAAGAAAGAAAGAAAGAAAAGCAAGCTCAATATCAAGTGGGTAACCAAGTATCTCTATCGGGGCTATGGACGCCTAGCTGGCAGTAGAGCAATGGTTTGTGAGAACTAGAGGCATCTCTGTCGGGGCTATGGACGCCTGTCTGGCAGCGGAGCAATACGCAGGATTTTATTGCACGATAGTTAAAGGATTCCACTCGGGTAGCTTGAATTTTAGGTAGAGTTGTTCAAAGAATAGAGAAAGTATTTATGAAGAATGATGCACAAAATAAGCACACACTCAGATTCAAAGATAGCTCATGGGCACATACATCTAAGATTCTAGCTCAAACTAATCCTACAAATATCTGATTTTATTCGAGTTCAAATGTTTATAAGTCAGTTGTTTTTGGGTGATTGAAATTTTCTTTGGGTATCTTGAAAATGGGTAAACCATTTTTCCAGTCGAGTCACCATTTGTTATGCCCTGCATAACCACCCCATCTTTTGCCTTGGTCAAAATGGGTCCCCCTTGTTTTCCTTTATCTTTCATTTTGTTTTTTGAGACTGTCGGAACCAGAACTGAATCGGGTTCCGAAATTTCTTTGAGGCTTGTTTATGGTTCCATCTCGACAACCTTTTTTTTTGTTTTTGTTTTTGTCTTTAGTGGAATCGGAGCTGGAATGGGTATTAACTTAGTCCTTACTAAAAATTACAAAATCGTAATCAACTCCGTCCCCGCCTCCGCTATTTTGACTTTTGGTTTTAGTCTTGACGTTTTGTTTGTCTTTTTAAGTCGGTCTTTTGGGTTTACTATTTGTTTTTACTTTTGTTTTGTTTTTAATTGGCAGAACCAGAACCCGAATGGGAATTGAGTTTGGGAATTTTATGAATTTGAGATTCCGTTTCCATTTTAGTTCCGCCCCCGCCATTTTTGTTGTTGACTTTTTTACTGAAGTTGCACTGCAGACTAGTGTTCATTCTCTTACAGTTCCGACTCCACCTTTACTTCGTTTTAATGCATTAATGGTGGTTGCCGGTGTAGGTAGAAATTCACATATTTAACTTTATTAAGGGTTAAAGCCGATCATTATTGTTATTATTACAAGTCTAAGAGCGCGAAGAGCAATAGTAGGGTTCGTTTGAGAAAAATTGATCGAGATAGAGAAGGGATATTGTGTGCAAATCGATTCAAAAAGTTAGCTTGGGTTTGTTTGCATTTGAGGTAGGTCTTTTATCTTTGTTGTTCATTGTTTATTTATAGTTGTGTTCATTGTGTTTTGCTTTATATTTGCTCGTGTGTTCAATCATTGTGTTTTAAAGAAAATCTATGATCATCAATGTGATTGAATGAGCAGGTTCTTGTTTTGTCTTGTTTTTTTTGCTTTAAATCTTTGTTTTCTCATTTTATTGTGTCGTTTCTTTCTATTTTTAGGCATTGTCGCTTTCACGTCTTAATCGTGATTGCGTCGTGTCATTTTTGGTTTGCAGTAGATTAGATTAGATTAGATTAAGGGTTTTTAATGGTGTTTGTTAAATTAGGAATCTACAGTGAGGTAAATTAGAGATTTTACAGTGAGTTGGGGTAGATTAGATTTATTGCTTGATTAGGGTTTCGTCGTCTAGTAGAATGACGGGGTTTAAACCCGTGCCCTAGTTTTTGTCAGATTTGTTAGATTAGGGTTTCATTAGTCTCTGTAATCACTTTTAAAATGTTTTTAAAAAAATTATATCTTAGAATGCAATTGTTCCCCATGGTCATATGGGTGTAGAGTTTTAAGCTCCTTTGCCATTTTATAGCAACCTAGGTCTTAATCATGAAATTGTGTTGAAAATGAATAAAGTATTTGATGACATCATGATTAGCATAGGTGAAGGCGGGATCAGAAAAGATTATGGACCTAAGAGTTTTGTTTTACAAAAGTCATCAATTCCATTTCTATCTCGTTTTTGATTCCGAGTTCTAAAAGGGTTTCCTTGAAATATATGATAACTAGCGGAGCCAGGATCGGAACTGATCTTGAATTTAAGAATTTTGTTTGCAAAGGTTATCGATTCCGTTCTCATCCTGTTTCCGCCTCCGCATATAATGGGAAAGTCTTTCTTCAAAGTAACGATGATTAAATTGGAGGCGGAGGCGGAATGGAAATAGAATATGGAAAAAATGAAAATTCAAAGAAAACCAAATCCGTTTTTTGTTCCGATCCCGGTTTCGATAATCTCCCCAGCTCCGACTCAGAGCCCATTTGTTATTAGGTAAAGTTTCTATATCGGTTTTTGCTCTGATTCTGCCAGTTTTGTAAAAGAGATTGTTTTGAGCTTCTGTCTGGTTTTGACTCCGATGTATGTGTAACATGTATGTTTTAAAAACATGTTTTATGATCATATATAAAGATCTAATTAGAGGTTTGCTTGCAGGATAATTGAAAGATGTCGGGAACCTCAGGAGAGGCTGCTCGAAGGAATCAACTGGTCGGAACATCAAAGACAACACCAAAAATAAAGAAGGTGAAACTAGAACAACTACCTTATACACTGAGGTATGATCATAGGAATCCGATGGTGAAAGTAAGAAAGGTGGAATCAGACTGGTCAGATATCACGGATACCAATCTGGGCCAGTACAACTTTGAAGGATTACATGAAGAGACCTTTGCAGAATGAGCAAACTTGACAGGGAGAACACAAAGGATTGTTGATTCTGGTCTTGCACATATCACTGTGTTTCCTTTATCAGTCCAGTGTCCGGAGTTGATATTGATAGTAACCAGTACCTACAATCCTGCTACAAGATTATGCATGGATTCACAAAATAATGTGATTATAGATCTTACTCTGCAAATGTTCCAAAGCATATTTAATGTTCCTGATCCCAAGAACTTGGTGCAGCTAACTGAAGCAGAGGCGTCAGAGAAATATAGCAAGCATAAAGACTCCAACAAGTCTCACTTAAACAAAAGATGGTTAAGCATAGAGAAGAAATCTTTAAGTAAGCTAGCAGACCAGCCAAAGAGGGTAGATTTCAAGAAGGAGATATCTGATTTGATATTAATGTTGTCCATAGTGTTTGGGAAGAGAGATGCCTTCCACTTCAAGGAATGGATGTTTCATTTTATTCAAGTAATCTTTCAGGTTGATTACTAGTTTGATTGGTCAATGATTGTTTCTGATGCCATACATGATCAACTCACAAGGGTTAGACAGACTAAATCTTTCTTCATGACTTCTTATGTGGTTTATGCTGCAACAAGATTGGGGATTTTTCCAGGATTAAACAGAGTAGGTATAATGGGAGTTTTGGATGGAAAAAAGAAAGTATGGGAACACTACGATCAATTATCTCTTCAGGTTGCTGAGACTCATTTCAAAAGAGTCAATGATGCAATTTTATATGTGGTTATCAACCAATTGAGTGGAGATGCAGGATATAGGTTAAGTCAAGAAGCTATGGCTTTTATTGCTGAATGAGGAAGTTGGTACATCCAATACCCCAAATTTACATACTTCAGATTGTTTGGTTTTGAAGGTCATCTGCATTTACTTCCAAGATGCTACAGTAACATAATAGTGCTTATGGAATTTGTATATCAAGCCATTGGAGTTAATGCTCGGTTCGGGATTAAGCACAAGACTGGATACCATAAATTTCCCATGACACTGGGTGAATATAATTGTCAACATTTGAAGGGAGCAAAGGTGGTTTGTAATGAGTTGATACAATTGAAATTGGGATTGTATATAGCTCGTAAGTATTTTGATCCAAGGGAGAAAATGCATGCTTTATTACTTTCAATGTTCACTAAACACTTTAATTTGTTAGAGGACTTTTGGTGTGATAGGTAGGATGATTATGACTTGAGGAAGAAGAATTATGAGAGATTAGCAGTCTCACTCATGTCAGAGCTTGGTATTAAGGAAAATATTCCTGACACTTTGGTGGATGATGGAATTGTATTAGATCCCTCATATGAAGCTTTGAACATTGCTACCAAAATCTTAGATCCAATAGACTGGAATGTGGAAGAAACAATTGATATTAAGAAAATTGGAAGAACAATTTTGGATAGAAGTGTACAATGGTTGATGATGAAAGCTTGAGCTCCTCAAGGACCAATCCTTAAGAAGGGTAAAGGATACAAGAGGATTAAAAGAAAGACACCTTCTAAGGAGCCATTAGAAATGGTTGATGCAATCATGTGGTAATGCTATTTATCCTATAGTTATAGTCACATTTCTATTTCCTTGCAAAAATATATGTACATTGTAGCTATTAATTTGTGTTTGTCATTTGAGTAAAGATTAAGTTTTAAGAAAATTGTCATTTACATCATCTAAAAGACATTTCTATCTCCTTTTATACTTCTTATATTTAAACCTTATTATGAGTGATACAAAGACATACAAAATCTTGACTTATGTATGTGGTAGTTTATCTCATTGAACGCATTGTGTACTCAAAAACTAAGTACAATTTTTAAAATATCTAGTGTATCACCTCTTATTAGAATTTAGATATATGTTTTATGTTATTTTTCCTACTTTTCCTTGTAAATATTAATGGGATTAGATTAGTTTCGTCTCTTCAAATTTGTATCAAACAAAGAACCAACTCTATAATTGGAGCTTTGGCCTCAAATAACAAGTTCCACATCTTGACTCCATCCCAATGTTTCATTGAATGACTCAGAGAGGTTCAAAAAGGGTACACATTATAGTGAAAATAACACCTAAAATAGAGGTGATTCCTTTATTAACCTAAGAGAATAATACCAATACAATGTTAATGACCTTCCATATCAAATTCTTAGAGAAATGAATATAAATATTGATAAATATGATGTAATGCATAATTGCACAATGGATAGGGCTGATAGAGTTTCCCATCAAGTTGGCTACCAACAACCATCCCCTACTAGTTTGCATGTCTCTCAATTGGATTATTGAAATGAAGAAAAAGGGATACCTTAGGGATTGCACTCTAGGGTTTCATAGTTTTCCACATTTATTTTATTTAGAATTGAGGTAGTAGGGGTTTGATGAATTTGGACAAGATATAGGATTGACTTACAACCTGAAAGGTGAATCAAACCTCCCTTGACCAAATCTGAAATGGACTTAAGGATGAAATGCAATGAAATGACTAGGCTAATGATGCAAATATAACTTACATAAAAAGTCACAAGAAAATTCAAATTATATAAATGGAATAAGTAGAGTATTGTACACCTGTGATATGAAGCTAAGGTTCAAAATTAAGAACTAAGTCACTTAGGGTGACTATGTCCTAGTTGAGAAACTTTAGATCTATTTTTGTAGTCCTTTGGTGCTCGATTAGAGCCTTCATTTTACACTTATTGCACTATCAAATATTGTTGTAACCAAGTTTTTATTTGTTGTCAAGATGTAAGGTTTGAATGAGAAAATGAATAATTGACCTTCAAGCTTCTCCCAATATTCTTCAGATCTAAAACCTACACATTCAAAGAGAGAGTAAGAGTTGTGTCATGTAGGGGCTTTCCTTAGTCAAACCCCATGTTAGTGTTTCCACTTCCACAGTGGAAATATCAATGAATGATAGATAAATGATAAATGAATGATGAATCAACAATGACCTACAATTCACAACTCAAAAATGGCTTCCTTAAAGGATTGAAGTCATGCACATCTCCTCAAGGATTGATTTTTGTTGGTTTGATTTTCTTGAAGACCTACAAGGGTTAGATCTCACAAACAATATGATAACATAAACATGAACAAACTCACATACACTTTGGCATTATAATTGGATATTGAATTATGACAACAAATCTCTAAAAAAATTCTCTTTACTTGCTTCATAATGATCTTGACAATAATTTTTTATCATTATTTCACCTTAGTTTTCAAATGGTGAAATGACTAGGTATTTATAATGCAATTATTCTAATTTCCTAAAAATTAAATCTCGATAGCTAACATTAAACATTTGAAATTTAAATAATAAAATGCCACCTCTAACATATACAATTTTGGTGGAAAAATAGGGGGACTAAGTCACCCTAGGTGACTATGTCCCAACCCTATTTTCTGGGACTTAAGGTGTTGGGGACAAAGTATTAAATGAATGCATATCTTTTTGCTTGAAATTTGTTAGTAAACATTAAAATGGGCCACAAAATGCATAATTTAGGAAATTAGGTGTACAATTAGGTCCATGCACTTAGGGGGAGTAAAACATAGGGTGAAATTGTCAAGGGTGATCATTTATGATGCTACATTCAACTCCCACTATATTGAGAGTATGAAATTATGATTAGACTCACACTAAAGTAGAAAAATATGTCAAGAGAGGTCTAAATGTCCAAATGTTGAAGAGATATGATGATAATTGTTGACACAAAATTTTGCAGGGGGCAATAGTCTTATGGGAAACTTAGCTACTGGGGGATATTGTGTGCTTAGCTAAGTAACCTCTGGATTTTATCGAAGTTGGCTCTTCATTTTTAATGGGGGGAGGTAAAGGGTTAGAAAGATAACAGGTAATATTGAAAACTAGACTAAGGTGATGAGCCAAATCATGAACGAAATTACTTGAGCACAATGCTAAAAGAAAAATCCCAAACAATAAACTATTGTCTATCAAATAGATTATCTCAGAAGCACTTCAAATATAAGAACATCATTTTATTACATAGCATAATCTAATACAACCTCGACCAACACAAGAGTAAAACATGGTCTGTATTTTATTAAGCTGTATGAGATTACAAAAGCTGAAGAACAAAAAATCATATGCTATAGGAAAAAAAAAGCATAGTCTTAATATTCTATCAAATGCATGAAAAAATAGAGAGGCGGAAATGATTGGCATAGTCTGAAAACTTCTAGTTCAATAGAAAACATTACAAAAGGCCAAATTCCCAATGCTCAAAAAAAATTTTAATCTATCTAACAACAACCTAAAAAGACAAGGGGGGAGCTGCTTAAATAAGCCAGCCCACCTTTTGAAAGCCATAGAGAGAAAGATGCCTTGATAAAACATCGACGTCCCAGATCTCCTCGAGCTGGAACCGAACAAGAAGATCACCCAACAACACACCAACAAGCCCTTTCAAAAAGAACACAAGGCCATGCAGCAACAACAAAGAACATGCGGCAACAAAGAAGAAAACATGACAGTAAAGGAGAAAAAATGGCACAAGCTGTAACTCCCAGATAATTGGTGCATAGAAACATGCCACACATCAAACACACGGAGCCTAGAAAAAGAAAGAGGGATGCCCTAGAAAAAAGCTCTGAGAGGAAGCCACATGGAAGACACCGAGAAAAAGTAACCGTCAAGTGGGCCCGACTCAAAAAGTAGCGAGACAGCCATGCATTGAACACACAAAACTCGGCAGAGGCAAAGCAATACAGAATGACAGGAAGCTCCGATAGGAGGCCACATGGTAGATTTTGAAAATTTGCTAGCAATAATGGTCTAAGAAAAACCACGAAGGAAAAGATAACCATGAAGGATAGCGGTTCATGAATAAAAGTTCATAATTTGGTGACTCACAGGGATATTTTGCCTACAGAATGAAGAACCCCAGAAAGCTTGGTTCAACACCACTATTATCGCTCAAAGCTGAGAGAGGGTAGCTTGAAGGCCGGTCCAGACCTCATTTGATGGCACTAAGAGAGCATGTAGATTTTCATGCACCAAATTAAGATCGATGATTTCCTTAAAAGGCAATCCGCTAAATACCTTCACCTCCAATTCAAGCTGGAAAAAGAGTTGCGCCAACTGATGTACTATTCCTTCAATGTTTTCAGCAGTTAGAGACTGATCAAAGGATTAGAAAATAGAAATATCCTACTTCTTCTCCTAGATATTTGTAATTATGTGCTTGACACCTGCTACTACCTGATCCACGATGAAGGGTGACAGGAGGCCTCGTTGAGTTAAGTGGGAAAATTTTGCTCGCATGTCATTGGTAATCTGATTCAATCTGGCTCTGTACTCTACTACATATTGGATGGCTTCATGCATGGAAATGAGAATTTTTATGCCCATAGCCATCGTTGTTCAATCTTCAATACCTACACCATTTAAAGCTTCATCAAAAGTTGTATACAGCTTGCCCAACAATTTCTTGGCCTCTAAAACTTTATCGGAAGTCATCTTCTGCACCTGCTGCATTATTTCGCTAACCGTCCTGCATAGGCTGGTTGCTTGCGCCATAAAATTTAGAGTGGGATGCAAATTAAGGAATAATGCCTTGACCTTATCCCAATATGATGCATATAATTCTTTGGCAATCTCCAGTGAGCTCATTTGTGGTGCAGGAGGTTGGGCCCTCAAAAGGTCTAATTATGTAGCTCTGTTGCCCAGCTTTGCCCTCAGATCTGATAAGCTTCCCTCCAATAGGGACAACTGACTCCCTAGAGTAGAAATTTATTTCTCTCGCTCTTCCAAGGCCAATTTAGCCTACCTTATCCTCTGAATTTCCAATTCCAGAGTGAAATTCATCTCATTTACTTCATCATTCGTGCTCTGTTAGAGTTGCTTCATGCCATCATCTCTCTGCCTCAAATCAATATGGAGGGCTGCCTCGGTCATCTGTCATTGTTCAATTTCATTTCGTAGGGTCAGAACGACATCCGCGCACAAAGCCTGAAGCTCATTCACTTTTCCCTCCAAGGCATTCCTCTCATTCAGTAGGTGATTAATCTCATTTTCCTAGGCCTTATGCTTGTTTTCCCAAATATCAACCTTACTTCTTAGCTCCATCAGTTGCTCCTCCTTTTTCTTTGTTTGGCAACTAAGCTTGAAGAATTCGGTGCTCACCACCCTTTGAGTCTCTTCCATTAGCTCGACCTTATCATGCAGATGAGCTTGCTGCAAGTCTACCCAATGACACTGACTGAATAGTCGCCTGACAACATTTCTCCTACTAGTTTGATCATGTTGGGGGTGATTTTTACAAACATCGGTGAATTCTGACTCTCGTGGAATATCATTTGCAAAAAAGGATCTAAATGTCTTCCCACATCCTTTTCTCTTCTTTTCTAAATTTGGCTTGCGCAGGCGCTTTTGTTTGCATCCACCTGCAAAAAATATTCCTGGGAAGAAATACCCAGTCCACCCGCAAAAGGAAACTCCCGAGGGACTAATTTTGGGAAAGAAAGCATGCTCAGAGTATCAGTGGACTTGCTACACCTCATAATAACTACCGAGGAGAAGGGTGGAATAAACTAGCCGCCCGGAGATGATGGAAACATAGCATGAGGAAAGGCTGGGGAAGCGCCAACTGACACGCTGGGCCTCAGGGATGGAAATTGTTGGCTCAAAAGGTCAGGATGGCCCACCAATTATGTTTCGGGGATAGAATGAAAAGTAGGGGATGGAAATGGAAAATAAAGAGGGAGGATATTGGACTACCCTAGATATCCAATGATGGGAATAGCTGGTGCAGATGAAAAAGAAAGGGCAGATGAGGAGGAGACCAAAAACATAGTAGAGAGAGAAGAGGGAGGAAACAATACCTGAGGTTCCTAAAGAACTGTAGCTGATACCACCACTTCTATATGCTGCAACTCCTTCCCTCCAGCAGACTCTCTCATTTGCGGTCATTTCTCCTTTGAAGAATCCTCAAGATCCATAATAACCCTCGACCTATGACCGAAACTCCTTGGCCTCTTCATACCTGATCTATAGGAGTTGTAAGGCTCCAACATTTGTGTATTTGAAGATTCCTCCTACTATGAATATTGTCCACTGATAGTCACCCCGTGCATTGGATCTTTTTCAGCAACTAGGGCTCCCTAGGTTACCTCCTCTCTGGGTTCCATGGCAGCACCTCTTTTCTCATATAACTTCTCAAACTCTAAAGGGTTCAGGGAGTTCTCGTTGTCTGAATGCTTGTGAACCCAAATGTCATCAAACCGGTTGTTTGACTCCACCTCCTAGAAAATCTCGCTTGTTGTCTTTATCTCCTATTTGTACATCCAAAAGTCCCTAATTCTTTCAGGCTTCCATCTGAGCTTATTCAACTGGCTGCACAGAAACTGACTCATCTTATGCTTTGGGTTGTGCTTCGCCATAACATGGTAAAATATTAGCCACAGCGGTCGACCTATTTCACTAGGAAAATACTCCAAGCCGACGTATAATTTTAAATTCCCCTCTTCAGCATTTCTTCGAGGGTCCCAGAATGCTCGAGGCTGATGCATAATTTTTATGCCAACCTTCGATAGATTATTCTTCGGGTTGTATTACAATGTGTCACTGATGACCACCAACCCAAGATTACCCAACTTAGAGTATAATACCTCCAAGTTGTTAACCTTCGAGCTCTTTTTCTTTACCAGTGATATAGAGCCAAACATGATTGGGAGTGTTAAATAGGAAGTTAGGTGCCTTCCTCCCTAGTAGTCATTCTCAATATTACATAGTTGCCTAAATGCCTCTAAGTCCAAAACCCTATTGGTAACAATACACGAGAGATGAAAGGGCTCCCAGACAAAACCTTGCATACAAAGCATAGTGAAATCCATACCAAAGAACCAATTGCAAGGTGACATGAGACCTCTCATCCATGATTTCTATCTTAGTGATAATCGCAAAGACATGCTGCTTCCAGATCCATCTAAATCCCACAAAGTTGGAGCTAGGAATGAGTCTGAAAATGCATAATAATCAAAAGTTTTTGATAGGATGGGAGTCCATGTCGAAACAGGCTTTCTCATGCCACCTTCGTCAAATATGGCCAGGGCCATGAACTGCTTAAAATAATCAGGATTCAAGTGCAAAATCATGTAGACCAGGAAAGAAGAATACTTGAACCTAGAATCTAGCTCAAATTCTCTTAGCTGCTGGCTCATCCCATCAATTATAACCTTCACAAAGTCCATAAGTAGAGGTGTGTTGTTCTTCTTCAACATAAAGCTGAGACTCATTTGGAATTCGAAGACCCCCTTGTCTGTATCCAGCCCATAAACCAATGCCAATATAGAGTAGACGAAAGTGGAACCCAACTTTAAAGTGTCCAGAGCAATTGGGAATATGGGAGGTGCCGAAACATCTATCGGCTAAGTAGTCTCAGTGTGATAAAACTGTTGCACCATTCAGAGCGCTCTCCAGTAGTCCTACATTTTGAGAATGTCAAAATTCTCAACATTATCGAGTGAGAGGAATAGAATGCATAACATATCCTGTAGGGCTTGGGGACTGATAACTACCCTCAAATTAGGGCCACTTATGACTCTAGTTTGAGGGTTGAAACTTGTTGCACATGCTGCCATAATTTCTGGACAATGATGCACTAGAGGAACCATGTATTAGGGAAGCCCATAGTTCCATAAACATCTATGGAAAGTGTATGAAATCTTCCTCATTTTCTTGCATGTAGCCTCCCTCAGGCTCTTGGGGTTCTGAGATAACTCAAGATCCAAAATATTGTCCCAATCCTTTGATACTAGGGCTTGATTTCTAGGAGAAACCATGCCAATTTTTTCTAGTCTGCTTGACTGGTAAAGGGCTAAGATGGCTTTGTTGGAATACCTGGGGTAGCATAAGACTCTTGGTCATATATATTTACATAGGGTGCCAACAATCTTCACTCATCAATACTTTCCGTGACCACAACCTATGTTGAACTTCCTACAATTTCAACCATTTCTTTGTATTCACAAGAAGCTTCACAAACTCTGCAAATTAGCTTCTGAAAACACTTTCTCTTCTTTGCAAATGACTTGAACAGTTACAGACTTTGATGAATTTTCACAATAAATTCCTTTCGCGCGCTTAACCTACTTTTTGATTTTCATGAAAAATGGCTTAGCAAGTGTATGTGTCAACTTTTCACATTAGTTACTGCATGCACCACCAGCCTTTTTCATGCATGCGAAGAGATCGCCAACCTGCCAAAATATTCTTCACATTTAAGAGACATGACTTCACATAAGGTGGTGCCTGATTTTCTTGGACAATGCATTGAGAAAACCTTGCCGTAGCTTTCGCAAGATCTTTTGCATTTACTAATTTCATGATCATTCTTGGGTGCATCACCCAATGACCTTATCAGAATATTTTCTTTGATTTAATCAAGATGGAGACATATCATGCTGACAACTAGATTATTTTCATTCAATTCAGTAATTCAAACAGAGCAAGTTGTAACTGTACTTGATTACTCACATCACTTCACACATCGCAACACTAAATAACAAGGCTCTCTAGCACCATTTTCTTCTGACGTAATCATAGCTTGCCTCATCAGGCGAACCCCGACTATCTATAAATAGGACCATTGGTAACCTTGCTAATCAAAATTACTTTTAGCATTCTCACTAATTAGGCCCTAGTTTATCTTAGCAATTTTATCATTTAGCTAGAGTAGCAAGCAACTATGGAGATGCCAATTAGATTAATTTGTAAAAAGACCCAGGCCACATTTCTAGGAAAGGTTAGGTGCAGGCACCTGAAGCACATAATAGGTGTGAAAAACCTATTATATGTAAAGGAAATCAAATAGGTCATAGGCAAAGACTCTGTCAAGTATCATGATCAATATAGGGTAAATGCCAACATCTGCTCTCACTTTGTCACTTCGCTCCTAGACATCAGCATTTCCAAACGCAAAATTCTGAATTTGACCAAGTGAGTCTTCCCTTGGTGCTACCCCGGTGGATTGGATCATGTAGTGTGGGCCACCAAATTTGATCATGGGGTACCTTCTATCCGTAGTTTGCATTGGCTGTTGCTGCATGGGGGACCTATGCCAACTGGGCCCTTTCTATTTGGCTTTGAGCTGGAGACCCATGAAGAACATTGGTCCAAGGTTCGCACTGGTTGCTACTTCCTGATGTGGATGCATAATATTGAACCCTTCTGAAACATGCAATGGTATGAGGACTTCGAGAGGATGGTGTTTCCCCACCCTGCACCACCTACTACTGCTATTGCTGGTTCGTCATCAGTCTGAGAAATGTAGAAGGATGATCCAATTTTCATTTTTCTTTTTTGCCAACCTTTGCCCCCCCTATAGTGGATATATATGTATATTTTGATATATGGCCAGCGACCTTCGCCGTATATAATGTAGCTCCATAAGTAATATAATACGCAAGTTTTTCATATTTGGGCTCATTCTTCATTGTATCTCAATTTTTCAATACTGTTGTTATTATCAAAAAGCACTGAGAAAACCCAAGACTTAAAGCAAGAAAAATATTTACATATTTACAAATTTATAAACTTATTGCATAAGTAAAACTAATTGAAATTTTTAAGGTTTATTCCATTAACTGGAATACCCAAAGCATCACCTTCCATAGTTTCTAACTCAAAAGAGTTATACTATTTGCACTGGATGATTTTGAAAGGCCCTTCCCAGAGATTGTCGAACTTGTCATGTTGTTTGGGCTTTGCTCTGCATTCATTGAACTTGAGCACCAAGTCTCTGCATTGTAGCCCCTAGTTAGATGCCTTTTTATCAAACCACTTATTCACCACTTGCTAGCGGCTATTCATTACCTCGAGAGAATGCTCTCTTTTCTCTTTTACCTCTAGTAACTCAGAAAAACTTACCTCCATAGCTCCGTTCTGCTCAATTTCAAGAGATTTGAGCAATTGGAGAGCAGGGATTTCTATAGCAATAGGCAACAATTCCTCCTTCCCGTACACCATCTCGTAAGGGGATGTCTTCAATATCTGCTTGGGTGTGATATAGTTTTCTCATAGCGTTGTTTGGAGGATTCTACGCCATTCTCTCTGGTGTTCTGAGCCTATTCTTTTAATCAACCTGATGAGGTTTTTGTTTGTGGATTCCGCGAGACCATTCCCTTGAGGATAATAATTAGAAGAGGTTTTCAAGAAAACCCCATATTTCAATGCAAATTGGCTCATCTTAGAGCCAAGGAAAGCTTTAGCATTGTTAGAAATAATCATCTTTGGTGGGCCAAATCTGGCTACCAACTCTTCCAGGAAGTTAACAATTTCTACAACGGTTGCATTTTTTAATGGCACGAGCTCTGAACATCTAGTGAAGTAATTAGTCGCTGTCAAGATCCACTTGTGTCCAGCTGATGAAAAAGGGTTAATCATACCAATGAATTCAGGACCCCATCGAGCAAAATGTTCCTCCACTACTATGGGTCTTAGTGGCATAGCGATATTTTTCCTTTTTCCCACATAAAATTGACACTCACTGCACGACTTTACGAATGAAAATGAGTCATTGAATAATGTCAGCCAAAAATAACCAGCACATGTGATTTTAATTGTAGTGGTTCTTGTGGAAAAATGCCCTCCGCTAGGCCACTGTGATATTGATCTAATATCCTTTTTGCTTGCTCCTCATTCACACATCTTAATAGGACACCATTAAAATTTCTTTTAAAAATCACTCCTTCTCAGAGAACACAACTATTATTTGGCAATCAATAGAAACATCTCTTAAATGAAGGGAGATTGGTCGGGTACCTTTCGGTTTGCAAGAAATTTATCGTGGCTTCCATCCAATCATCCTCAGAGCTTTCCTCATTCAGTAGCATAGGTTCTGAGACTTCGAACTCAGCAATTGGTTCATTATTTTCACCTATTGATCTGTATAGGATCTAGACTAGATTGCAGAATTGAATGCTTAATTTTTACAATGATTATTCCAAGTTAATTAGAACAAAATTAACCCATGGAAATAATTAAAATGACAAGGTGATAACAACAGAAAGAGACAAGAAATAGAGAGACGAAACCACAATTGCTAACAGAGTTCGCCACAAATGTGACTACGTCTCCGGGCCCCTCTCCAACGGAGTGACCGATCCGATTATACGCCAAAATAGTTACAATTGAGACAGCATCATCCCCTTCAAACACATCGATAGCATAGCATAACTTCGACGTACAGGAACAATTACAATCATCTCCCGAGCATTCTCTCGTTCTCCACCTGGACTTGGAAAATCAAGGCCTACACCCCTCTTTTTATACAAAAAGTTTGCCTAATTAGGCCTAACCACTCAATTAATTGCATAACCTCCCTGATTAGCTCGTATCAGGTCTAATTTAGCTTTTGCAATCTTTTGGTTTCAAGTGGTTTAGGGGGTTTTGTTTGTTTTGGCCTTATTTGGCCATTTGGTTAAAGTTTCGGTTTAAACTCTTTGACAAAACGAATATAGCCCACATTTATTTTAGACCGATTCAACGGTGCAATGGTGCACAAATATTTTGGTTGGACGGGGGTCGGCGGTTCCAAACCCGTCGGCCACCGTTTTGTTTTAAAATTAGTAAAATATAATCATCAAAACAATACCCTGCCAATTCTGAGTAAGGACTTCGCTCGCGAGTGCAACGGTTGTGGGGTTGGTTGTCCACGCGGAGATCACGGGTTCAAGCCCGTCCGCCATTTTTAGCACTTCGTTTAACAAACCCGAATGCCAAAGACCTGACACGTGTCGAAACATGATTCACCAGAATTTGCAGATGTGTCCGCTGACAAGGCAAGCCCGTACGCTGACAAAGCCGATGACGTGTGCTGACTGGACTGCCACCTGTCCGATGACGTGTCGTACGGATGCCACGTGTCGCACTCCCATTGGTCCATACAATCTTACTCATCTGCCACGTGTTTTGTCCGAATTCGTCCACTTGGCTTCCGTACTGTACGGACTGACACATCAGCATGATGATGTCATCATCAGTACCTTCAAGTCAACCAAACTTTGACTAGCTGTATCTTGAGCCTCCGATGTCGGATTTCGACGAAATGAGTTGCGTTGGAAAGCTTGCGATGAGCTCTTCGTGATGATGCCAACTTTGAAAAATTTTGACGACACCATTTTTTTCGCTTCCTGGACGCCCTCTGATTCCAGTTTGACCAAAGGTTTGACTGGCTATAACTCGTGCAAACAGACTCCTTTTCGCTCCGTTCGAGTTGCGTTGGAACCAGGACGTCGACCTCTTTCTGATGGTGCTAATTTTGGAGAGAAATGGAACACTTCAATTTTCACTAAAAAATGTCCACCGGATCAGGCCTCCCCACTAAAGACCTTTTGGACCTCCAAAAGTGGCATTTAATCTGACATTAAGTGAGGACTTGGCCTCCCCACTTGTCCTATATCTTCTGTACATCTGAATACCTGAATCACAAGCATAATCAAGATTGCAACAATATTGTTGAACATAAACATAACTTTATCACTTCCATAAGCATCTACATCAATTGCCGTAGCCACTAACCAACAAAAATTGACTAGCATCAAGCTGAACAACAATGCAGAAATGAAAGAGAATAAGTTAACAATAATTCGATCCTTTACAACAGGAACATTTTTACCCAAGGATCCATCAATGCTTTCAATCATCTTTTTCTCATGCTGTATTGCAAGTGCATCCTGCAACATCTGACCCTGGTTAGCTACTCCAAGTTCAAGTTTAGAACCACCTGTATTGACAGACATAAGAGTTAACTCTTTACTTGCATTAATTACCCTCTTTAACTGCCCTGTGTTTGCAAAAGAATGATCAGTCTTAATCCTGTGAGAATGTACAATATACTGAATGCCATCTTTAAACAAGTGATAATAATTCTATTCCCTGTAGAATATAGCTTTCCTGTCATATAAGTAAGGGCTACCAAGCACTATCCCACAGATATCCAATGGAACTACATCAAACTGTACTTCATCCACAAATTTACTAGTGATTGTGAATCTCAAAGTGCATTGTTTTGTTACTTGCAGCTTATCATTCTCACAAATCCAACCTAGTGGATAAGGTTTCTTATGCAATGTAGTTTTCAATCCCAAGTTCTTTACAACACTTTCTGAAATCAGATTAACTTGAGAACCACTATCTATGAGTGCATCAATTTTACTATTCTTAGCAACAACCCTTAAATGAAATAGCTCATTCCTTTTCACATCTTCAGAGAAATCATTAACTGTAGAAGTAGAAGCACAACTAGCAACAGAAACACTAGAAATATGAGCTTTACCTTTTAGACCCATCGTTGTTATCTTAGTCTCATCATCTGAATTTGAACCAAGATCCATAACAACATTCATGGGTTTCTCCTTACCTTTTTGTTTCTGATTACGTCTTTGAGCCCACTTAGGCTTCAGTTCTGGATGCAACTGCCAACAATGTTCTTCATCATGACCTTTCTTGTCACAATGAGAGCAAGAAAGTTTCTCATCCTTCTTAACTGTAGCTGCCTTCTTTCCTTTCCCTGTCTCTGCAACTTTATAAGATTTCTTTACAGAGTTATCATTATCAATAAAGGAACCTTTACCCCTTGTCTCTAAGTGTGTAGCTTGAACAGACACTTCATCCAAATTACAAGGGTTCAATACCAAAATGGAATGTCTAAGATATGAATGAAGACCTCCTATGTACTTTAACAAGGTATCTTGGGTGTACAAAGGAACATTCAAAGCAATATCCCTTTTCCTAAATTCATGGGTGTACTCTTGGACGGATTGACCCTTCCCTTGCCTAAACATTTGCCAGTCCATCATTAACTGTTGCATATGTCCTAGGGGATAAAACTACTTTTTAAGAGTATTAACAAATTCTGCCCAAGATAAATTGACTCTACCATGTTGTGAAATTTCTGCCTTAGTCTTACTCTCCCACCAGGTTAAAGCTGTACCTCCTAACCGAAGAGTAGCTAATTGGATCCTATCAACATCATCTAATAGGTTCTGGACTCTACAGTAGACTTCTACTTGCTGAATCCAATCATCCAATTTTTCAGCATTAAGTTCACCACAATACTTAGGTAAATCAAATTTTACATCCAATTTAATTTTAGGCTTATACCCACTCTTGAAAGGATTAGAAGAAATAGAATGAGGAGAAGATGGAGAAGAAGGAGAAGCAGAAGAGGGAGGAGAAGAAGAAAAGGGGTGATCTGGTTGCTTTCCACCATCTCCATGTTGTTTCCCTTTCTTGTCTTTGCGATCTTCTTGCTTTGACGAACCTCCTTCACGTTCTTTCCATTCTTGTCTTTCTTGGAAAAGAATGTCCACCTTAGCCTTCATCTCAAGGAATGCTCTTCGAAATTCCTGCTCACTGATTTCTTCAGGAACCTCCATTCCAGAAACTGACATCTTCAGAAATGTTCTATGCTTCCCGATCTCAGGATTAAAGTCTCCGAGCTTGCCTTCGCCCTTTTGAATCCTAGATCTCGTTAGCATTCAAGAAAACAACTGCAATAATAGTCAACTGAGCTTTGATACCACTTGATCTGTATAGGATCTAGACTAGATTGCAGAATTGAATGCTTAATTTTTACAATGATTATTCCAAGTTAATTAGAACAAAATTAACCCATGGAAATAATTAAAATGACAAGGTGATAACAACAGAAAGAGACAAGAAATAGAGAGACGAAACCACAATTGATAATGGAGTTCACCACAAACGTGACTACGTCTCCGGGCCCCTCTCCAAAAGAGTGACCGATCCAATTATACGCCAAAACAGTTACAATTGAGATAGCATCATCCCCTTCAAACACATCAATAGCATAGCATAACTTCGACGTACAGGAACAATTACAATCATCTCCCGAGCATTCTCTCGTTCTCCACCTGGACTTGGAAAATCAAGGCCTACACCCCTCTTTTTATAAAAAAAGTTTACCTAATTAGGCCTAACCACTCAATTAATTGCATAACCTCCCTGATTAGCTCGTATCAGGTCTAATTTAGCTTTTGCAATCTTTTGGTTTCAGGTGGTTTAGGGGGTTTGGTTTGTTTTGGCCTTATTTGGCCATTTGGTTAAAGTTTCGGTTTAAACTCTTTGACAAAACGAATATAGCCCACATTTATTTTAGACCGATTCAACGGTGCAACGGTGCACAAATATTTTGGTTGGATGGGGGTCGGCGGTTCCAAACCCGTCGGCCACCGTTTTGTTTTAAAATTAGTAAAATATAATCATCAAAACAATACCCCGCCAATTCTGAGTA
Organism: Sequoiadendron giganteum; assembly: GCA_007115665.2. Lineage (NCBI taxonomy): Eukaryota > Viridiplantae > Streptophyta > Pinopsida > Cupressales > Cupressaceae > Sequoiadendron > Sequoiadendron giganteum. The sequence continues at coordinate 386,503,521 of CM021107.1, read as the reverse complement.
AGGACTTCGCTCGCGGGTGCAACGGTTGTGGGGTTGGTTGTCCACGCGGAGATCACGGGTTTGAGCCCGTCTGCCAGTTTTAGCACTTCGTTTAACAAACCCGAATGCCAAAGACCTGACACGTGTCGAAACATGATTCACCAGAATTTGTAGATGTGTCCGCTGACAAGGCAAGCCCGTACGCTGACAAAGCCGATGACGTGTGCTGACTGGACTGCCACCTGTCCGATGACGTGTCGTACGGATGCCACGTGTCGCACTCCCATTGGTCCATACAATCTTACTCATCTGCCACGTGTTTCGTCCGAATTCGTCCACTTGGCTTCTGTACTGTACGGACTGACACGTCAGCATGATGACGTCATCATCAGTACCTTCAAGTCAACCAAACTTTGACTAGCTGTATCTTGAGCCTCCGATGTCGGATTTCGACAAAACGAGTTGCGTTGGAAAGCTTGCGATGAGCTCTTCGTGATGATGCCAACTTCAAAAAATTTTGACGACACCATTTTTTTCGCTTCCTGGACGCCCTCTGATTCCAGTTTGACCAAAGGTTTGACTGGCTATAACTCATGCAAACGGACTCCTTTTCGCTCCGTTCAAGTTGCGTTGGAACCAGGATGTCGACCTCTTTCTGATGGTGCTAATTTTGGAGAGAAATGGAACACTTCAATTTTCACTAAAAAATTAGCACCATCAGAAAGAGGTCGACATCCTGGTTCCAACGCAACTCGAACGGAGCGAAAAGGAGTCCGTTTGCACGAGTTATAGCCAGTCAAACCTTTGGTCAAACTGGAATCAGAGGGCGTCCAGGAAGCGAAAAAAATGGTGTCGTCAAAATTTGTCGAAGTTGGCATCATCGCGAAGAGCTCATCGCAAGCTTTCCAACGCAACTCGTTTCGTCGAAATCCGACATCGGAGGCTCAAGATACAGCTAGTCAAAGTTTGGTTGACTTGAAGGTACTGATGATGATGTCATCATGCTGACGTGTTAGTCCGTACAGTACGGAAGCCAAGTGGATGAATTCAGATGAAACACGTGGCAGATGAGTAAGATTGGACGGACCAATGGGAGTGCGACACGTGGCATCCGTACGACACGTCATCGGACAGGTGGCAGTCCAGTCAGCACACGTCATCGGACACATCTGCAAATTCTGGTGAATCATGTTTCGACACGTGTCAGGTCTTTGGCATTCGGGTTTGTTAAACGAAGTGCTAAAAATGGCGGACGGGCTCGAACCCGTGATCTCCGCGTGGACAACCAATGTTCACCGAAAAATGGAACACTTCAATTTTCACTGAAAAATGTCCACCGGATCACCTATGTACCTGCACAATCCCCTTCCTTTGACAGTTTTAACTGGCTTGATCTCAATATCATACTCCAGGATCTTAGTGATCCAATTAACTCTTTTATCAGTAATTTCCCCTTCCATTATATATTCCCGCACACTAGGATGTGGCACACAAGCAATCACCTTATTGCATGATATGAGGTGTCAAAAATTCTTTAGCCCCTTTACAATAGCAAAGGCTTGCTTTTCTACCAGGTTATACTTCACCTCATATTCCTTTAGGGTGCATGAGTAAAAAGAAATAGGTGATTCCTTCTTATATTTATCATCTTTTTGTATTAACATAGTGGAAATACTGTTGACACCACCAAAAACATACATAATGAAATCCTTAGACAAGTCTGGATTAATTGATACAGGAGCAAAAGAAATAAGCTCTTTTATTAGCTCAAAAGCTTTTCTGGCTTCCGCCGTCCACTTGAAATTCTGGTCCTTTTCTAGCATCAGGGTAATCAGTCAAACGATCCTTGCAAAGTCCACAATGAATTGACTGATAAAATTGACCTTACCCAAAAAGGATTGCACTCCATTTTTGTTCACGGGTAGAGGGAGTTCCCTAATTGCATCAACTCTTTTTGGATCAATAGCAATGCCTTCCTTCGAGACAACATATCCCAATAGCTTCCCTTGAGGGAGCCCAAACACACACTTCTTTAGGTTTAGAGAAATCTTGAATTCCTAGCATTTCTGGAAGACAAGCTCAAGATGATCAAAGTGATCATCAACAGATTTAGAAAAAATTGCCAGGTCATCCAGATAGATAAGGATAATCTTATGTATTAGATCTTTAAAGGAAATATCCATAGCTCTGTAAAAGGTGGCTCCACAATTTTAAAGTCTGAAGGGAATCTTAGCATATGCATATGTTCCCCACTTAGTGGTGAATGTTGTTTTGTGCTAGTCTTCCTCCTTTACACGAATCTGATTGTAGCCCAAAAAACCATCCAACATTGAAAATATTTGAGAACCAGCAAAGGTTTGTAGAATTACCTCCATAGAAGGCAGGGGGTAATGATCCTTTGGGGATGCCCTATTCAAGTTTGGGAAGTCCACACATAGCCTTATATCACCATTCTTCTTTCGGACTGGCACCAAGTTGGACACCCAAGTGCTATGCTTGATTGGGAACACTATTTGGGATGCAATCAATTTATTCAACTCTTGCGACATGAGTGATTCAATCTTTAGATTCACTAGCCTCTGTCTTTGATGAACCGGCTTCATTCCTTCCAATAGCTCAATTGTATGTTGAATAATCTCGGGATCATATCCCTTAAGATCATCATATGACTAGGCTACTACACTTGGGTATTCCTCACAAAAGTGCTTTAGCCTATCTTTATTCTTCTGAGATACTCCTTTACCAAATTTGAACTTTTTGTCCTCTCCAACATGTAAATCAGTGTAGTCACCTTTGTTAGATACAAGCTACCTTTTATCTTTTCTTGCATTATCAGAATCAAAAAGACTCTCCAGAGTAACTAGGCCTCTGGAAAGCTTATTGGATTTCAACTATATTACTTGATCTTCATAGGCTTTAGTGATCTTTGGTTGCAATTGGTCAAGAAATTCCCTAGATAATTGGAGAAATGACGCAATATGAGCATCACTATCAAACACTTGTCATTCTTGATCATTATTCAGGACAATAGGCTATATAATTACTTGCACTGCATGTTTATTCTTTAACAACTTAGAAGCTAGCTCAAACTGAGCCCCAACAGTTGCCATTTGGTCAGCTTCAGAGTTCTACTTTCTTGGAATAGTCTAAATGTTGAATGCCTAAAATCCTTCAATGAGGTCCCAAACCCTATGCCGGTATGATTGCATACAAACATTCTTTGCAATAGATAGCCCTCGGATTTGGTTGACCACCAATTTTGAATCTCCGAACACCCTTATTTTCTTTGCACAAATTTCTTCTACAAGGCTCAAACCATGGACACGGCCTTCATATTCTACTTCATTATTTGAACATGTGACTTAGAAACGATAAGACCTCAAGGTATTATCTTCGGACAAAGATGTCAAACATATTCCTGCTCTAGCTCCTACTCTACATCTTGCTCCATCAAAGTGCAAATTCCAAAACTCTGAGGATGTTTCGCCTCCGGACTCTTTAGTAACTCTAGGCATAATCTATCCTTCTTCATGTATGATATAGGTTCTGAGCCTAGTTGCATGATAATTTCCAAAAGGGTCTATGTCTATGAACTCATTCAACAAAGCTTCTACACTCTCCTTCTAGGAGCTACTTGCTTCCTCTTCCTCCATAAATTCAACATTGAACCTCTCTTCCTGGGTGATTGAAGTATGTGTCGCTTCAAAGATGATCAGGGCCTCGTCAACAACATGTTGAGAATGCAAAGTTTCCAAAAATAGTTTCATCTTAGCTCCATGCTTGGTTATCAAGATTAGCTGTGACTAGTCTAGTGCTAGATAGCCTCCAACATTTATAGTGAGCTCTTAGGACAAAAATATCCCGAACAGAGGAGGAACATCAATGAGTATAGTGTCTTGGTTCATAGTAACACTAGGGCAGGCAAACAACATCATAGGCAATCCCTTGATTACCCCAATGGTATCAAATTTATTTTCATCAAGCTGCATGACTCCCTTGTTAAGAGGCTCATATTTGAGTCCCAATGCATCAACTACTTGCTTAGGCATGACGGTGGTGCTAGCACTAGATTCTATCATACAATTATGCAATAACTTGTCGCTAATGATAAGCATTAGAAAGAAAGGCTTAGGTTTAGGCTTACTCTCTTTTCTTCTGGTTGATTCATTAGCACTTTATCTAGGTCTGGCTTAGGTTTAGGCTTACTCTCTTTTCTTCTGGTTGATTCTTTAGCACTTTATCCAGGTCTGGCTTAGATGTCTTATCTTTTGTGGGCTGTTTCAGCATCTTTACCTCTTCTTCTCCCAATAATTCTTTCTATAATAACACCTTTTTCTCCAGAATAGCCAAGATATCCCACAAAGAAACATTGGCAGAGGATTTCTTTAGTTGCTCCACCACGTTAAAAGGTGTTCGTGACTGATGAGTCATGGTAGCTTGCTCCTTCGGCTTCACAGCTGGTGTGTCTAGCTATTTGACAACAACCAGGGTGATCATGGTAGCTTTTTCTTTATGAGGAGGTGGATTCAGAGAACTGGGAGTAGCCACCTTGGAGTGCTGTGGAATTGAGGATAAATTTGTCGACAAACTGGCCGTTGACTTGGATGGACCATCAGTTGATAGAGATGTGAATTCTCCAGTGAGTCTCCACTTTGAACGTGTGTTGTAGTTTGATTGCACTCGAGGCACTTGAGTTACAAGAATGTCATCTGGAAATGCTGACTCTTCTCCTTCCATCCATGAAAAGAGTGCTTGGTTTGGAGCTATATCTAACTCCTACTCTATGGACATCCCTCGTATTTAAGCAGTGAGGACTGCATTATCCATCTATTGAGAGGCATATGTCTAGCCTCTCAAATCAGGGACGTTGCCTTAGCTACATTGCTTTGTGATCTTCTGTTGTAAATTCCCCCGCGAACAATTTCGGGGCATGTGTGCATCATTACAAGGGAAGCACCATGAATTAGTATCTTCGGGAAGGTTATTTTGTCCTACTACTAGCTCCTTGCTTGAACTAGGATGGACAGTATACATTGGCAAAGTAACAGGAACAACTTGATTATTCAGTTGAGCTTGGATATTGCCCCACGATCTATCCTGCCACTAATTTGACTGGTAAGGAGATTTTTTTCCTTGATAATTTTGGTAAGCCAACTTCTGGTATGTATATTGTTGCTGCATCATAGTTGTCAATTCATTTTTCATGGTCTACATTTGCTCTTTCATCTCATTTAGCTTATCCGTCAAGGGGTTAGGCACTGGAGCTACACTCAGCGTCATTCCTGGGTACACATACATAGACTAGGGAGGAGTTGCAAGAGCATTGGTTGAAGATGCTTCAACTTCCGCGACATTGAATTCTGGGAACAATGGCATAATGGGTCTTGGCGCCAACTTTCCAGCAGCAATAAGGTTATTTTCTATAGTGATAGCATGGTCATAAGCATTAGGTAGAGTATTTCCATTGAGAACTTGTAGCATCATGAAAATTTATGCATTTATAGACTTCAAGTAGAACATGAACGCCGGATCTGGACGTGGCCGACTACCAATAGGAACTCTCTGCCAAGTCGAATGAAACCAGGCATTAAAATTAGGTAGAGCTTCATGAGGAGCTCACTTTATGTTGGCCAATTGATGATATAGCGAATATTTTTTGTCAGTATTTGAAAAATGATCATAGAACAAATCTCCAAGGTCATCCCAAGTAGAAATTGAATCAGCCAGAAGAGTGTGATACCAGTTCAAAGCCTTGCATCAGAAAGAGGCAATGAGCAATCTTAGAGCCACATTTTAATTAGAAAAACCATGCACTAGACACACGTCTGCCACATCTTGCAAGTGCTCTATCGGTGTCTTCGATTCATCCCCAGAAAACTTAGGGATAGATTTTAAAGCAAAAGTCGAAATCGGATCCCACACTACAGGAGGCACAAGAGCTGTTAAAGGACTACCAACATCCCAGGCTACATAATTTCTAGTAGCCATTGGTGTAGGAGATGGAGGAGAAGGGGGAGGTGAAGGACTACCTTTGTTGACCTCTCGGATGGACTGAAACTAACGGTGGTACAAGCAAGCTAGGGAATCTTGCAGTTTGAGACCTAGTGACGGGCCTATGGCTCATACACTCTTATATCAGGCGAATGTGCTAGTTCGCATCCCATTGGGTGTGCCAGAAAAATAATTGTTGACGCAAAATTTTGTAGGGGGCAGTAGTCTTATGGGAAACCTAACTACTGGGGGACATTGTGTGCTTAGCTAAGTGACCTTCGGATTTTATTGAAGCCAACTCTTCATTTTTAACAAGGGGAGGTAAAGGGTTAGGAAGATAATAGGTAATATTGAAAACTAGACTAAGGTGATGCACCAAATCATGAACAAAATTAATTGAGCATAGTGCTGAAAGCAAAGGCCCAAACAATAAACTGTTGTCTATCAAATAGATTATCTCAGAAGCACTTCAAACATAAGAACATCATTTTATTGCATAGCATAATCTAATACAACCTCAGCCAACACATAAGAGTAAAACATGGTCTATATTTTATTAAGTTGTATGAGATTACAAAATTTGAAGAACATATATTCATACGCTATAGGAAAATAAAAGCATAGTCTTAATATTCTATCAAATGCATGAAAAATAGAGGCTGAAATGATTGGCATAGTTTGCAAACTTCAAGTTCAATAGCAAACATTACAAAAGGCCAATTCCTAGTGCTCGGGAAGTTTTTTAATCTATCTAACAACAACCTAAAAAAAAAAGGGGGCTGCTTAAATAAGCCAGCCCACCACTTGAAATCCATAGAGAGAAAGATGCCTCGGTAAAACATCAACATCCCAGATCTCCTTGAGCCAGCACTAAATAGGAAGATCACCGAACAATGCACCAGCAAACCCTTTCATAGAGAACACAAGGCCATATAGTAGCAACAGAGAATACATCATAGCAAAGAAGAAAACATGGCAATAAAGGAGAAAAAATGGAATAGGTGGCAACTCCCAGATAACCGGCACACAAGAAACACACCATGCGTTGAACACATAGAGCTTGGAAAAAGAAAGAGGGATGCCCCAGTGAAAATCTCTGAGAGAAAGCCACATGAAAGACGTAGAGAAAAAGTAACCGTTAAGTGAGCCCAACTCATAAAGCAACGAGAGACATCCATGCGTTGAACACATGGAACTTGGTAGAGGAAAATCAATACGGAATGGCAGGAAGCTCTGATAGGAGGCCATGTGGCATATTTTGAAAAGTTGCTAGCGATAACAGTCAAGGCGAAGCTATGAAGGAAAAGATAACCATGAAGGATAGCGGTTCATGAATAAAAGTTCACAATAATGAATCTAGGGAGAGCACATAAGACCCTAGGATTCAAGATCCCATGATAAGACAACATAAGAAAAAATAACACACATGTATATAATGCAACAAGCCAACATACACAAACATACATGACAAAAACATGAAGCATACATGATAAAAACATATGTTATAACATAGTATAAAGACGAAAACAAACACAATGCAAACATAAAGAAAACACACAAAAGATACACAAAAAACACAAGGTTAGTACTAAAAGGTATTTGAGTCAGTGAGACAAAGATACCTCAGTCTTAAATTTATCTCAACTACCAAATTTCATACCTCGAATGAATGTTAGACAAAGGAAATCTCTCATGAGGACTAGAAATTTTCATTATGCCACATCACTCACAAGCTACATGGATCTACTAGCTAACAATTTGTGTTATGCTAGGTTTCCATACTGTATGATGGGTTCCACAAGGCTAGCAAGCTACATTATGATAGACACTCATGAAACACATAGCTCTATTATAAATCAAGTTGGGTTATGCTCAGGGTCCATGTTAAAAGGGGTGCTCAAGTCCATGACCCAAAAATTTGTGTTATGCTAAATCCATGAACTATCTTGTCAAAGCCTCACCTAAGAAGGTGCATAAATGAAAAATCCAAACCTCTAGGGGTGTTATAAATAACACCACCACTAAAGGTCTTTTCCAAATTATGGAGGGACATTTCTCCATACTTGAAGGGTCACATCTTAGGGAATATCACGTCTAATATCACCACTAAGAGAGGATAAGTCATGGAATAAAATATCACACTTTCAAGAATGCTATCTATAGTATTACCACCAAATGGAACATCCTATACCAAGATAAGTCACACACTTAGAGGATATCAAGCTCAATATCACCATAAAGGAGACAAAAAATAGTTTGAGAAGGAAACACTTCTATTTATAAGGTCACACTTTCTAAGAGATGTATGCTATCACCACTAAAAGGGGGCCATTATTTATATAAAAAAATGTGGGGGACTATATGCCCCTCTTAAAATATTAGTGTACTTTCTACACTAATATTTTAAGGAAACAAAGAGGGATCCCTTGGTAGAAGGAATTCACCTAACACAAGGCTACCTAAACCCTTTTCCCCTAAGTGTAGGGACAAAGATGAGCCATTATGTATGATGATGTGTTTCTCCTTGCAAAATGAAATATGATTGCATAAAGCATATTTTTTACCCCAAGCATGGTAGTGAGTATGTTATGATACTACAACTACCACATGGTAAGGAGAAAAGTGCATATATGTTAATCTATTATTCGATCAATTTTATAATTTAAGGATCAAATTCTTCCAATTTCTTCTTTGAAGCACCACACTCATTAGTAGTGTGTCCAAATATTATGATATACATAGTAGGATTTTTTTTATTTTTAGTATCTCTCCATTCACGAATAGGTGTTAATGTAATGTATCCTAATTTTATAAGTGTAGCTAAAGTACTCTCAATCTAAGATAGAGTATGTGGTGTAGGTAACACACCTTTCTTAATAGGGACATGAACTTTGTGTGACTTGATTGGTGGAGAGAATGTTTGATGTAAAGGTGGAGGACCTTGGTGTTGATGGCCAAATTGACACGGCAACATTTAAACAGAATATCTCTATCCTATTTCTCTTGAAAAAGAAAGATAACATATAGTAATCTAACTCCCAAGGTCCTGGTAGTTGGTTCTCAACTGTGTTGTTTTGTTGAGTGGTCAATGAGGCTATAATGTTCAAGGGGCCTGGTGGTTATTGCGCTTTCTTGATTGTTGTAAGATCGAACTTTATCTAAACCTACTCTAATAGGGGGGTATAAGAAAAAGGAAAAAGATAGATCAGGGACGTAAAAAGGGAAATAATGTTGATTCATCCAATTAACCAAACATGTTATTCTTCAAGGAATTCTTAAAACCAAACTGTAGAACAAACCAACTCATAATCAATACAAAGCTGAACATTCATTTATAGTGCAAACTTCAACACGAGATCATAGATCATAATTTGAACAAAAGAAAAGATGAAACTTCGTTCCTCGAAGAATTCCAGATTGAATAGTAAACCAAACAAATATCATTCCATAGAATAACTTAAAGTAGGTTTAAATCTTGCTACTCCTACTGTTGCAAAACAGATAAGCAACATTTAAAAATCTGGAAAATCACTAATGTACATAAACCTATGTCTCCAAATTACCTCAGCTAAACTAAGAATTGCAGAAAACTCCATTAACTATCCTACTGCTAACTCTAATCAGTTAAGCTGTAAAACTTCTAAGTAATTTTCTAAGTCTAACTCCTAATTCTCTAACCAATTTCCTCAAAAAGAAGTCAAACCCTTTACAAATGAGCAAATTTGATAATTAATAGCTCAAAATCCCATAATTCTCTCTAGAAATGAAACATCAAAAAGCTATAGCTTTTGTAAGTAGGAAATTAAATCAGAAAGATAGCTTTATGTTTCACCTCCTGTTAATCTTTAGTTGATTTCAGTTTGCAATCCCATCCTCCAACATAGCTATTTGTTTCAAATTTTCAATGACTTTTGTTGACTTTCAGTTATATTTATAGCTTCCAGTTTCATCTTTGAGTTACTCTTTTGCACAACATAAATCAACACCTTTTAGACATAACTTCACATGGTCACACCATACCTTCAGCTTTCTTTCAGTTAATTCTATTTTCAAAAAATCTTATATTTTCCTGTGTAGTTCTTTTTTGCGAATCACCTTGACCATGATTCGTTATCTTCAAGTACCATTTTTCTCCTAAAACTTGGATAGTACCTGCACATTACCAAAAGAGTGTGATTAATCAATTGAATCAATAATTTTCAAATAAAACAATTAATTCAGATAATTAATTAATCCATTCAAATTCTCAAAATCAATCACTTTTATTAATATGGATGAATGAATTAGTCATGTTTTATTCCAAAGATCCATTCTGAAGTTGTCCCTATAATCAACATATTACACGAGATATTATATCATGGCTCCACATTTAATTTGGGGAATTATGTAAAACAATTTACATGATTTGCATGCTTCCCTTCTCTCCTCATTCACATTTTGCATATTTGCCTACCAAGGCAACTGCAACTACCAATATCTCACCAAACTCCTTTATCCTTTGCACGCCAACATGGAAGAAATTTTGGATTGGCCTCTACACTATGTTCATGGTGTTTTCTGCACATCAACAACTTAGACAAAATGTAATATCCTATCTCTTTTGAAAGGTAAATCTCTATGGAAAAGAGATAACCCTAAGGTCTCTAATGTCAGGTCTTGACAATGCAGTAAAAAAACTCAGTGATAAATGTGAAAATATTGGTAATCACAATGGGACCTTACTACAAGCAACACTGGATTTTGAATCTTATCAAATATAGACACTAAAGTAATACTTAGAAATTTGATTGGAATTTGGATAATAAAGAAACAACAAAAGATAAAGGTTTCAGAGATAATCTTAAAATTACTTCTAACCCTAAGATTGAAAATGCTAAAGGATAAAATGCTTAAAATGGACCAATCTCTCATAAACTATTTTCTGCTTGACCTAGATGAATCCGCAATTCCAAAGAAATAGTGCAATCTTCTAAGGTTTTAAAAGATTTTCAAATCATAAACATTCATTCAGTCAATCCTACAACAATTGAGAAGAATAAACCTTCACAATTGAACTAAGCACAAATATAAGTCTAGGCTAACTTTGCAAAGTAGCTAACAATCAACTAACTGCAAAAAGTATGGACTAGAGATGCTGCAAACATTCCAAACATGAAACCCTAAGCATTATCAAATCATTTAACCATAAACATTAAGAAATTTGAAAGATAGAATAACAAGAACCATGCTAGATGAGATTCCAGAAGATAGATACCAAACACAATATCCCTCTTATATTAAATCATCCAAAAATGGTAGCAATTCCAATTTTTTGTTACAACATTTGCTTGAAAATAAATCCTAACTTGCTCTAATATCACTTAGCTATTCTCTCCTAATCTACCTATCCTTCTATCTCTATTCTCTAATCTCTCTATATATCCAAATGAGGCAAAATGTCTGCTTATATAGAGAATACACAAGATAGGTCGGCCCAAATTATAATTTACAGTAAAAACATGACCTACAAGAGGTCGGCCAAAAAGACATCTGAACCATATGAAATGTGCCATTGGCACCAATTTCATCCAAAACCGCCAAGATATCAAAAGGTCGGCCCAACACATGTGGGTTAATGGGAAGCACAAATATCAATGTAACTCTATATAATCACTCCCCATCCTTGTCCTTAGCTTTATCTTCTTCACCATGTACAGCCAAAAGGACCCTATCCAGCTCAGCAATAGGTGGCACAAGAAAAACCCTAATCTTTCTCTTAAGAGTCTTAATATCTTCTCTTGCCTACCTAACTGTACCATCCCAATCATTTTTGTTGGTCAAATACCTGTCAATGATTGTAATGTAAGTTGTAGCATCATCCAACCAATGTTGAGTAACTGGCCCTTCACTGACTAGAGAATACACATCTCTCCACCATTCTCTAAGTTGCTCCATAATTGACATTCCTTGGAGCAAACTTCTTCCTTCCAGTCATGACCTCAAAGAATGAAATGCACCTCTCATGAACACCAGTCAGAGCATCCTCGATTTGCTTCACCTATTTCTGGATCTTTTTCAAGGCCCTCTGCCTCATTTACATGATTTCAAACCATTCCCAAGGTTTGGAAACTCTTGGAAAAGGAAGAATCCTGCATTGTACTAATCTATCTTTAGTGAACCCCATGATGGTAGTAGTCTTTTGCAGCAGGAGGTTGGTATCCACATTATCTTGTGCCAATGCAGCCTTTGACCAATCAATCAACCTCAGTGCATCCCCTCTAATGGATAATATGCCCTTAATGGCCTCATCTCCCTTATCTTGGACACCCTGCAACCAGGTAACCACAGCATGTGAAGTACCCTTCATCTTCTCTAACTCAAAACTTATCTCCTGGGGTAGGAATCCTGTAGCAGAGGAAGAGGAGCCAATAGCCTGCAAAGGTTTCATCAAATCCTACAAGTATTTCCTTAATTTTTCATTCTCCTTCTCTAACTCATGCCTAGTTTGTACTACCTTTTTCAATCTCCCCACAATAACTGCACTGGAACCCTCATACTCTTCAATATCCTGCTCAACAGTAGCATGTCCCAAATCAAGAGTTTGCACATTATAGTCCTGAGCAGTCACATTATCTCTATCTTTGTTTGGAGTAGGAGTAGCAATATGGGCCACTCAATTACCTGATCCATCCCTCTCAATCCGAGATACAACCCTTGCCCTCTTTTTGGTCTTCTCCCTTTCTACATTAGCCATAAGGGCATCCCAATTGGGAGGAGCATCCTCCACTATTACCATTTTTCTCTTCAATTCCCTCTCAAACCAATCTGGAATGGTAGACCCAGCAGGCACTGTGTCTTGTTTATCTTGTTATTTCTCCTGCTGATCATTAGTTACATCTTTCTCAACACTTGGATTTCTAGGAACATCCACCGTTGGATTCTCTTCCTACCGTACCTGTTCTTCCACAACAACCTTCACTAGCGAGGGGGCCCTAGCTGGTATTTCCTCCTCCTTTTGAGGAGACTTGTCCATTTGTTCTCTTGTAGGAGAGTCCACATGTGCCACCAAGGGAGACTGAACCACCTTATCAATTTTTGCCTCTGCATTAAAGAGGTCTCCTCTTGGAACTCTTCTTCGCCCAAATTCTTAGGACTTTCATCTTGTTTTGGTTCTCCCCTTATGCTACCAACATCTTGAAGAATGGAGGGACCAACTTGTTCAACAATAGGGATACTTACTGAAACACTCTCCTTGGCTATAGTATCCCGTGGGGAAGGAGTCCTTGATCTCCTCATATAGACTTGTGTATTTTCCCCTGAGCTCTCCACCTCTACCACCGGTGGCTCAATTTCCTTGTCAGCCCTAGGAACTTCTTCCACCCTCTAGGATTTACTTGTGACTCTTCTCTTCTTCACTAGTGCATGAACACTTTCAACCTCTTCTTCCTCCTGGTTTTTCTCAACTTCCTTCTTAGAGGCATGCTTCCTCTTCTTGGCAACATCCCTCCTTTATTTGACCACCTCTGCAGCCTTTTCAGTTTGCACCTCTCTTACTTGAATTCTGAAAGGAGAGTCCACTTTCTCCTTGCCCTTTTGATCTAGTTCAAGTGAAGCCTTAGAAGCAGAATGAGACTCTAAGTCTCCCATCAGCTCATAGGTGCATGGAACACCCTCGCTCTCCAGCTCCAACATCTTGTGCTTTAACCACATTTTGGTATATTTAATTATTGGGGCCATAACTTGATCTAAGTCAGTCTTTTCCTCCTCTAACCATTCAACTTCTCCCACTGGTTTATCTTTCATCACCTCATACACATGACCCTGGATCACATTTCCATCCTCTTGCACTTCATCCGAGATGGCTTTTACATTATATAATCTTACCAAATCCACTGGCAACCAGGAAAACCTCTTCTTTCTCACCTCAAACTCATCAGCAAGGTTAATCCAATAATCCTCAATATGATCCTTATGGCTATAATCCCTATTGGCCTTCTTCTGAGCCTCACCAGTAACATCAAACCTTGCTCTCTTAGAATGAAAGGAGAGCCCAAGAGTACCCATCTCCTCCCCGAAACATGAGTAGACTGAATGGAGGCACAAACTTCACCCATTCCTATCTTCAAAGGGAAATCATTCCCAAAACCTGTCTTATGCATTTCTCCCTTCACAATATTGTCAAAGTTACAAATTTGTCTAGTGACTTCGAACAATACAACATGATCAGTGGGATATCTAGGGAGTCTGTAGGGAGGTCTCTGAAAACCATCAGCTCTGATATATGAGAAGGTTGGGAACTGGATAAACTAGGCTCCATACCTCCTTATCAATTCTTTTGCCTTATCTGAGATTCTCACATGCTCTGCACCTTGAAGCAGTCTGGTAATGTACATTGTGAAGGCATCATTTTACCTCCGGTAGCTTCCACCAGTCAAATGCAGTTGTGGATACACCTCATAGATAGCATCCTACCCAAAAATACCTCTAGTGCTCAATCTCTTGTATGGATAAAGTCTAGCCAATGAATACACTAGGTAAGAGGTCATAGTTAAAGTCTTGGTCTACAAGACATTACACTACTGATGATGGATCATATTACTAATAACTGCCACCCAATGATAGTCGATCCCCTGTTCCATTTTGGCAATCACATTGAACATCCATGTTTCAAAAACACCTGCACTCTTCAATCCTATCAACCTACTGAGAAGGGTGATGGCATTGTAATACTCCCTCTTGAACTTCAACCGGAATAGTTGCTTAGGCAACTTAGAGAAATGATATTTAGGCTTCTCTAGCCAAGAGTTGATCACCTGTTGAGATTTGATAATGTTCTCTTCATAATACTTCCTGGCAACCTCCAGGTCGAAGCCCACCACATGGGACCTATCAGGCATGTCAAAGGTTCCAGCAATGGCTACAGGACTGAAACCAACAAGAATCCTTCCCTAAGGACCGATTATTCTCTGTGTTCCACTATCATAATTTCTAGCACACTCAAGTACCAACTCATAGCATTGCACTGTAGAAGGGAAACCTACCACATGAGTCAACCCGGATTCCACCATTCTCCTTAACAACAGAGGAAGGTTTGGTGCTGATATTTCAGCCTTGAATTCTTTGTAATCCCACATGCCTACATTCATATCTGTGATCCCTGACCAAATTGAGGTCAACTAACTCTTAGGAATTCTGCTCTTTATATCTAACTTAACCTTTTCTGCATCCGAGATGGCAGAAGCCTCTGCACCAGGATCGGTTGCCTTTCCCTTGCCTTGACCAACAACATTCTGTCCTGATCTTTCCTGTAAACACATAAAAGTAACCACAATTAGATCCATAGGAAGAAACAAGTGTAGAAGATCATTATCTCAAAATTCAGGATTTAGCCCCCCTCACGGATTCTGCACTGGGAAGGATTTTTGGGAAAATCCAGACCAGGCAGATTCCAGCGAACCAAACATACAAAACCCCATAACATCATTTAAATCATCAACTTAAACAAGGAAAAAGCATTGAGAATACTTAGCATAAGCTCCTTAAATCAATGAAATGGATTACCAGGAAACCCACCATCTATAACCATCAAATTCAGCATTTCCCCAAAAACACCCAGAAGAATCCGCCGGAGATGGATTCTGGCGAAATTAACAATAGTTATAACTAGCTCGAGGAAAATGAAGGGACAAAAACAATTCAGGAAAATCCGGATGGAACAGATTTTGGTGAAATCCAGATATAACAGTATCAAAGCTCGAAATCGGTAAAACGACCCGACCATGGACCTCGGGAAAATTCGGATGGAACGGATTTTGGCGAAACCAAATGAAATCCGATAGAAAGTGATAAAAGAAGAGGAGATAGAAAATTTGGGGAAATTCAGGGGAAGTGAAATTGTCTGAAGACCTCGAAAATCTAAACCTATCTACATCTCCACCACTTTCACCAAATTGATTAAAATCACTCTGGATCTAGGCCAGAACTCCGAAACCAACTCAACCTAGGACCCTAATGAATAAAACGTGAACTAAGGACACTCTTCACAAAAATTTGAAGAGGATTGGCCATGCCCTAGGTCAAGAACCCTAAATGTTTGCCATGAAAGCATAGACGACTTGCTCATATACCAAATAAGAAACCATAGCAAGCTAATGCCCAAATAAGAAGCAACACCAGACTAAATCACATACGCCTGATCAATAAAAATGGACTGGTGCACCAAATGAAAACCCCAAAAGTCTCAATGATGACACGCATCAAGAAAAACCAAGAAACCTACGAAGGACTTCCTAAGCAAACAAAGAGAAGCCATTGAAACCAACAGAGAAAGGGGCACATCTACATACCATGGAAATGGAAAGGTTGAAATTGGTGAAGTTGAGATACAACCGTTCAATGCAAACTGAATACAACCCACGCATAGGAAATGCAAATGCACGATCCAAATGGCATAAAAAATCTAGATATCCAGCAAACACCAAGAACCTCAGGACATAAACCCAAATGATAGCAAATGCACAAACCCAAATGATCAATTACTTCTCAAAGAATCAATATATCAAAGCCCAAAGACCTCCGCACAAACACCATTAATACATTCGACAAGACAGCCATGACCATAAAAGACTTTCGAGGATTCGACACCGCCACGGATTTCGTCGAAATCTGGAATGTGCGGACTTTCCCGAAAGCAGTGCAAAGTAGCAACTCTGGACATTAGGAGGAAACCGGGAGAATCCGGCCTAGGCGGATTTTCCCAAAAACAGTGAAAAACTCAAGATAAAGCCAAAACTTTAGTTTTTCAACATAGTTCAAAAAAATGCCACTTCAATTGGCAAAATTGGACATTAAAGCACAAACCCAAGCAAGCAAAAACCCCCAGAAAAGAGGGTCCCCACTTTCAGTGGTGTGTGTGTGCAAAAACTACACAACAAATGGCAACTCCGTTGGGGAAATGCTCTAGAGCATTTCAAGGATAAACTAGAATCAAGAACCTAGAATTTATAGTTTCAATCTTTCCATCAAGACTCCTAAGAACAAAGTTTCAAAAATCACAAGTAAGAAGACCTTTTCCTATACCAGGGTCCAAGTGTGTGTATTATGCAGTGATCCTTATCATGTAAGTGCAAGAAGAACTAGAGTAAATTTGACCAAGCTACATAGGATTCGAACTTCAAAAGCAACCTAGATAGAGCCTCGCTACCAGTCAGGCATCCATAGCCCCGACAAGGTTATCACTGTGACCCTCCCAAGCATAGCTCTACTGCCGGTCAAGCATCTATAGCCCTGGTAGAGATACTAGGATATTCCTGATAAGGTGAAGCTCATTCAAATTTTCAAAATTTTCCTCTTTTCTCTTTTTTTTTATAGATCTTTCTTGTTCACCTTTGTAAGTAATGAAACTCACGCTCAGGGATGAGGAACATAGTGGCACTGAAGCAGAATATAAGATTTTTCACCAGGCCAAACTACTCAAGAACCTCATGCAACTCTAGAAATTTCTTTATTACAATATGAAATGTGAGACCCAAATATATTCCAAAGTGTACCTAAAACAAGTGGTTCTAATTCTTAGTACAAAGAAAATCAGATAAAAGAATTCCACCACCTGATTTTGAAAAAGTTATTAGAGTTTATAAAAGAAATTTTCAGAACAATCCCAAATAAAATAGCCCTGGTGCACAAGCACAATAGCCAAAAGAAATTAGGAACCCAAAAAGCAAAACAAAAATGAAAAGCATAACACCCCAAAGCAAACCTAATCTACCAAAACAAAGCAGAAACAAAGCAAACAAAAAGAAAACCTACTCTAGCTATGCACAGGATGAATTGCAAGCAGTTCAAGGTTGAAAATAATGCTTCAGATACTACCCATTAACAGGCAATGGGATATCCTCACCAGTGAGGTTTTTTAAATGAAAAGCATTATCTCCCAAAAATTTTGAAATCTGGTAAGGACCAAGCCAAAGTTTATCATGTTTACCGTGCTCTCCCTTACGATCATGGGCTTTATCCCAATAGAGAACTAAGTCATAAATTCTAAAGGCCTTTACCTTAGCTCTCCTATCAAACCATCTTTTTACTACACTCTAATGTCTAGAAAATTTCTCTAGGGCTTCATCTCTCTTCTCTTCCAAATGAAATAGTTCTGCCAAACAAGCTTCACGCTTATCTTCTTCGTTATAGTACTCATTAATGAACTGCAGGGTAGGGATTTTCAACTGAATAGGAAACACAAGTTCCAAACCATACACCAAGTGATAAGGGGAGGTTCCTATGGATGCTTTCTGTCTAGTACGATTAGCCTAGAGAGCAAATCGGAGCTGGGTGTGCCAATCCTTAAGATTTTGTTCTAATAGCCTACGGATAACTATCAATAGGTTTTTTGTTGGAAGAATCAACTAGACTATTACCCTGGGGGTAATAATTGGATGAAAACTTAATAACAATTCCATGATCATATGCTGAATTAGAAAACTTCAGTGATGCAAATGTAGGACCATTATCAGAAACCAAAGACAATAGACAACCAAAATGATTAATAATTCCTGATTCAAGAAAATTGATTACTAGATCCGAAGTACATTGTTTGCAAGCAAGGGCCTCTGTCCATCTAGTAAAATAATCAGTTATGGTAAGAATATACCTATGGCCCATAGAAGATGAAGGATCAATTGGACTTATAAAGTCCATGCCCCACTGAGCAAATGGTTTTACCTCTATGACTAGTTGAAGCGGAAGAGCTGCGTGTTTTTCCTTAATTGTTGTAGTCTGACATATGTGACAAGTTCTCACATGTTGGTGTACATCTTTGAACAAAGTAGGCTAGTAATAACCTACCCTCAAGATTTGATGTGCAGTGGATGATGTAGAACCATGGCCTGTGCCATATTTCTCATGAAATTCAATCATCACTCTAGCAGCTTCATCCTTCCCTAAACACCTCAAGTAAACGCCCTCATGATTTCTTTTATAGAGTATAACTCCTTTCATCATAAAACTTCCACTCTTCAAGTGCAAGGCTCACCTTTGAACTGTGCTAAGATGATCAAGACACTGCTGATTCAATAGATAAAAAATAATTTCATCATACCAGTCTCTTGGAGACACCTCTTGAAGGTAATAATGTTGAGCTGTGAGATCAGGACCTGTTTCAGCCATTGTCTTTGTAAGTCCTTGTCCTCTTACCAATTTCATGGGCTGGATTTCCATATCATATTCTTGCAACATGCTTACCCACTTGGCCCTTTATTCACCTAACTCATTCTGCATCAATAGCAGCTTTGCTGTCGGATCAGGCACTATGGCAAAAACTTTGTTCCTCAAGATATAATTCCTAAACTTAACTACTCAAACCAAAGTGTAGGGTTGTTTCTCCACATTGTGGTATTTCAATTCTGCATCTTTTAAAGGAGTACTCATGAAGGCTATAGGGTGTTCATCCCCTTGATCGTACTTTTGAGTTAACATTACAGCACAAGAATGATCAAAAGCAAATGAATATATATAAAAAGGCTTAGTGTAATTTGGACTCACCAATACAGGAGCTTCAACAATAGCCTTTTTAATTTCTACAAATGCCTCCTTAGCATAAGTGCTCCATTCTATCTTCGCTTCTTGCTTTAATATAGCATTCAATGGTTTGACTATCTCTGCAAATCCTGTGATAAATTTCCTAACAAAGTTAATCTTACCAAAGAATAACTTCATCTCTTTCTTACTTGTAGGAGGTTGAATCTTTAGGATAGCCTAAATTCTTTTAGGGTCTATAGCAATACCCTATTCCGAGATAATGTGTCCTAATAACTTGGCTTCGGTGACTCCAAAAATGCACTTTCTCGGATTAAGTGAAATACCAAACTCTCTACATCTTTGAAACACCTTACATAAGTCCGTTATATGATCACCTCATTTCTTAGAAAAAATATTCAAATCATCCATATAGATGATGATGCACTTGCCAATTATATCTTTGAAAGCAATGTCCATGGCTCTCTGGAATGTAGCTCTAGCATTGATCAATCCAAATGGCATCCTTCTCTAAGCAAAATTTCCCCATTTGGTAGTAAAGGAAATCTTGTGTCTATCCTCATATTGCACCATGAATTGGTTGTATCCAGAATACCCATCTAAAAAGGACATCATTTGTGATCCATTGACAATTTGAAGCACTTCATCTAGTGAAGGAACTGGATAATTATCCTTTTCTGATGCTCTAATCAGATTCCTAAAATCCACACATAGTCTGATTTCCTTATTCTTTTTCCTTATTGGAACCAAATTCGCCACCCAAGTAGAGTGTCTTACTGGAAATATAATACGTGCTGAAAATAGTTTCTGCACCTCCTTCTGAATAATGGGTTCTAACAGAGCATTGATTGACCTTTGTCTCTGTTGGAAAGGTTTGACATTTGATCTTAGAGGAATGGTGTGTGTGCTGATCAAAGTATCATATGTTTTCAAATCTTCATAAATCCAAGCTATTACATCATGATATGTATGTAAGGTATCAATAATCCCTTTCCTTTCCTCCACAGTACATACCTTGCCAATAAGAACGTTCTTCAAGTCATCCAATGTCCCCATATTATATGTTTCACACTGGCTGCTAATGGACTCTCTTTTAGTCTATTGTTCTTGATCTCTTATTTTATTCAAGTCAAAAATCCGTTCAAGTTGCACCATACCCCTTGGAATGGTATTAGTCTTTAGATTGATGATTCCTCCAAAGTCAATTTCTGCTTCCTGAGGCTCTATCTCATCAATAACTTGGGAGGCAAATGCATCACAGCTTGTAATAAAGTCTAGAATATGCTTATCATCTTCAAATACCTGAAAGTTGGTAATGTTGTCAGGCACTGAAGGGATTGGAGTGAGCTCAACTATAAATTTCTTCAATCTTGAAAGCGATAAAGGCTATAAGGTGTTGGCAACTTGAGCTAAAAAATCAGCAACCTAATTTTTTTTCTGAGGGATCAACTGGATATTAAAGGCATCAAACCCCTCAATGAGATCCCACACTCTATGCCTATAGTTGGTCATTCTTCTGTCATGGCATGAATACTATTTCCTTATTTTTTTTACCACCAATTCGGAATCTCCAAATACTTGCAATATCTTAACTTTCTTTCTTGATGCCATTAGTAAGCCATGGATCAAAGCCTCATATTCTGCAACATTATTAGTCCATTGAAACTAGAGTCTGTGGGCAACAAAGTAATTCTTTCCTTTAGGACTAATCAATTCAAATCCTGCTCCAGCACCCTGCTTGGATTTAGATCCATCAAACCTTAGTGTCCAACAGCCATCAGATTCTTTTGGGTTCAATTTACCTTGTTCTTTACCAGAGATAAGGAGTTTTTTAGGAAGTACCGAGCTTTTATCTTTATCACTATTTGATTCCTCCTACACATTGAGTCTAGTAGGTGTAACTGAATTAATGCATTTCTATATTTGTCTGATAGCAGTTTGACACAAGTCACATTCCAACTCATAATGAGAGGCATCATGTACTCTACACCAACTTGGAAGCAACAATTCCTCAAATTTCATTCTTCCTTTTAATTGCACTTGGTCTTCCATACACTTCTGGATGAATTCCTGAAAGTTATTCAACAAACCAAGTTGTCTGTCTTCTTCATCACTTATTTCATTCTCTGGTTCAATCAAAGTCTCAAGACCACTACTCTCTAGAAGGTGTTCATTTGAAGAATCCTGCAACATAAAAACTTCTCCATCCTCTATAACTGATGCATCCAACACATAAGTTCCCATGCTAACTTCAGACACCAATACCTCGTTTGAGATATTTTGGTACTCTGTGATCACATATTTAATCCTAGGTTCCCTTTCAATTCTAATCTGATTTGGAACTCCTTTCCATGGTAACCACATGTGGGAATGATCTGTGGATGTGTATCCATTCAAAGCTTTAGTGAAATCCCTACCTAAGATCAACCCATAAGTATCAGGGATGTCAGCAACTTGGATATTGATCACTTGTTGCACCCTAGGATTTGATGCAAGTTGCATAGGGATCGTGTTCAATTCTCCAACCACACTCACCTCTATTTTATCCAACTGAGTAACCTTCTTTTGAGATTCTATAGGAGTGATACCCAATGCTTTGTATACAACAAAAGGCATAACATTTGTAGAGGCTCCTAAATCTAGAAGACAATCATGCAAGCTCTTTATGAAGATACAAACATAAATTAAGAAAGGAGGAGTTTCCATCTTACCTTGAAATAAGTTCATATGAGTATCGGCTTGTGCAACCTGACCTTTATCTTTATCTCCCCTCTTGTCCATAGGTGGGACCTGACTTTTGGGTGTTTGAGAATTAGAAGACCTGGTAGTAGCCTCATTCATTGCTATCCCTGGTGATGTTGTATTTGAACTAAATGATCCCAAAACTGCATTTATAATAGCAGGAACTCTTAACAATTCAAAAGCAAAAAGACTTACCTTTACTTTCTTGAATTCCTCAGTCACATATTCACCCAATTGCCCCACATTCAGGTCAACCTGAGATTCCTTGTAGCCACTAGCCTGCTTATCCTTAGAAACTTCAACATTGTTCCCCTTTGATAGGTATTGTGTTGGCACTTGAGGATAAGATGGATTGTTACTAGCTTGTGGATCAAGTGGAGTACTAAAATTTTTAGGGGGAATGGAAGTGGTAAAAGGACCTCCAGCTTGTGGACCCCTGTTAGGCCTATTTCTTAAATCATAATTCTTCATTGGTTGTTGAAACATCTGAACTTCTTCAACACCAACTTCTTCCTCATCTAAAGGGCCATTATCATTCTCATTTATTTCATTAAAAAATTGAGAGATTTCATCTTCATTCAACACCTGCTCTAACTCCTCTTCTATACTAGACACTTCTTTTGGTTCATTTTCCTCACCTCTCGGGAATGGAGCATGATTAAGTACCAATACTGGAGAATCATAAGAGTTTGAAGGTACAATTTCCTGCCCGGTAGAATTATTTTCACCTTCATACTGAAAGATAGAAGTTGCAGTCTAGAATTCAGCACAGTCTAACTCAAAGTGTTGACTTGTTTTATGGAATCTGCACCATCTAGACCAAGTTGCTTCTACTAGGTATACACCATTTGGAGGTTTCTCTTGAGTAACCGGTTGATCCAAAGGAGTAGGAATCCCTCCATTGTTAGGCCTAGTATTCCAAGATCTATTCTGCCTAGGTTGTTGCCCCCTGTCAAATCCTTGTCCACCTTGTTGGTTTCTATCAAAATTCTTACCAGAGCCTTGTCTTCTATCAAAATTCTGACCAGAACCCTACTCTCTATCATAATTTTGATTCCTATCAAAGTATTGACCTCTTTCGAAATTCCTGTTTTCCTTGCCATAGCTGGCTTGTATATTCTTCTGAGTAGCCTGAAGCTGGCTATTTTGATTACTCAAATAAGTTACCTTTGTATTCAACCTTTTCACTTGTTCAGACAATTCATCCAACTTCTCTTTATCCAGATTGTTAGGTGGTGTTGGATAACCTCCCAAAGGATATCCAGGTATATTCCAAGAACCAACAGCCTGATTCAAGACTTCTAAATTCTAGAAATATGTAGGGAAACCAACTTGTTGTTGTAAGGGTTGATTAACTCTCTGCTGGGGATAAGAAGTTGTAGGTTGAGCTTGATTTAGAGGTGGACCTAGATGAGGAACCAAAAGTAGTGACGGTACAAGATTCATTATTGGAGCATGACCGGTCAAGGCTTGATTAAGGGCTTGGATTTGTCCAAGGTGGGAAATAGGTCCCAAGGATGGAAAAGGTCCTGATAAATGTTGTCTTAAGTTTGTGTTGACTTTCATTGGCTCCACATATGTAGTGAGTGGAGTATTCAGAGGATTAGTCCTTTGTTTCAAGAAGGTGATTGTAAGGCTATCCAAGGCCTCAAGGTATATCTCCAAAGCATTATTTTCATTTCCAACATAAGATGCCTGGAGTCTGGTTTATGCTAGATGGAACCTATTATTGAATGATCCTATGGGATCATTAATCTCCCTTTTTACACTAGTAAAATGTAAGTATAGCTCATTAGCACTAATGGGAATCTTGAACTTTTGCAGGAATGTAGCTTCCAAATCAGTCCAATTATGGATAGAAGCGGTAGGTAGGTGATTATACCAATAAAAAGCTTCCTCTCCTAGAGAATAAGGGAATAGTCTACATGCAACATCCTAATAGTTAATCCCTCTATCTCTTAGACAAGTTTGGAAAATCCTAATATGCTCTTTTGTAGTTCTATTAAGATCATGAGTATGAAACTTAGAGCAGAAATGCTCAGGATTTTTGGGCATAACATTGTAATTATTGAAGAACAATGGGGATGGATTAGTAGAAAAAAAAACCATTGGTGGAAGTGGGGGTGGTAATGGCTGATTTATGATTGGTTGTGGTTGTGGAATGGGAATCCCCTCAGAGTCAGATGAAGATGAGGATGATGGAGATGATGGAAGTGGATGAGTTGATGATGATTGTTCCCCTCTTCTGGTCCTTCTTGACTTAGTAGGGGCTTCTAATTCTTAAAATTATTCCTCTCCTAGAGTGGACCTAGTTCTTCTTCTACGTCTCTCATGAGAGATAGTGTTTAAGAAACACTCCAGCTTGCTTGTTCAAAGGCCCTCCTTCTAGTGCCAATCTGTTGATAGTGTTTTCTGCACAACAACAACTTAGACAAAATGTAATATCTTATCTCTCTTGAAAGGTAAATCTCTATGGAAAAGAGATAACCCCAAGGTTGCTAATGTCAGGTCTTGACAATGCAATAAAACAACTCAGTGATAAATGTGAAAATGTTGGTAATCACAATGGGACCTTACTACAAGCAATGCTGGATTTCTAATTTTATCAAATATAGACACTAAAGTGATACTTTGAAATTTGATTGGAATCTGGATAATAAAGAAACAACAAAATATAAAGGTTTCAGAGATAATCTTAAAACTACTTCTAACCCTAAGATTGAAAATGCAAAAGGATAAGATGCTTAAAATGGATCAATCTCTCATAAACTATTTTTTGCTTGACCCAGATGAATCTGCAATTCCACAGAAATAGGGCAATCTTCTAAGGTTTTCAAAGATTTTCAAATCATAAAAATTCATTCAGTCAATCCTACAACAATTGAGATGAATAAACCTTCACAATTGAACTAAGCACAAATATAAGTCCAGGCTAACTTTGCAAAGCAGCTAACAATAAGCTAACTGCAAAAAGTATGGACTAGAGATTATTGCAAACATTCCAAACATGAAACCCTAAGCATTATCAAATCATTTAACCATAAACATTAAGCAATTTGAAAGATAGAATAACAGGAACCATGCCAAATGAGATTCTAGAAGATAGATACCAAACACAATATCCCTCTTATATTAAATCATCCAAAAATGGTAGCAATTCCAATTTTTTGTTACAACATTTGCTTGAAAATAAATCCTAACTTGCTCTAATATCACTTAGCTATTCTCTCCTAATCTACCTATCCTTCTATCTCTATTCTCTAATCTCTCTATATATCCAAATGAGGCAAAATGTCTGCTTATATAGAGAATACACAAGATAGGTCGGCCCAAATTATAATTTACAGTAAAAACATGACCTACAAGAGGTCGGCCAAAAAGACATCTGAACCATATGAAATGTGCCATTGGCACCAATTTCATCCAAAACCGCCAAGATATCAAAAGTTCGGCCCAACACATGTGGATTAATGGGAAGCACAAATATCAATGTAACTCTATATAATCACTCCCCATCCTTGTCCTTAGCTTTATCTTCTTCACCATGTACAGCCAAAAGGACCCTATCCAGCTCAGCAATAGGTGGCACAAGAAAAACCCTAATCTTTCTCTTAAGAGTCTTAATATCTTCTCTTGCCTACCTAACTGTACCATCCCAATCATTTTTGTTGGTCAAATACCTATCAATGACTATAATGTAAGTTGTAGCATCATCCAACCAATGTTCAGTAACTGGCCCTTCACTGACTAGAGAATACACATCTCTCCACCATTCTCTAAGTTGCTCCAAACTGAGATGCCTTGGAGCAAAGTTCTTCCTTCAAGTCATGACCTCAAAAAATGAAATGCACCTGTCATGAACACCAATTAGAGCATCCTCTATTTGCTTCACCTATTTGTGGATCTTTTACAAGGCCCTTTGCCTCATTTGCAGGATTTCAAACCATTCCCAATGTTCGAAAACTCTTGGAAAAGGAAGAATCCTATACTGTACTAATCTGTCTTCAATGAACCCCATGATGGTAGTAGTCTTTTGCAGCAGGAGGTTGGTATCCACATTATATTGTGCCAATGCAGCCTTTAACCAATCAATCAACCTTAGTGCATCCCCTCTAATGGATAATATGCCCTTAATGGCTTCATCTCCCTTAGCTTCGACACCCTGCAACCAGGTAACCATAGCATGTGAAGTACCCTTCATCTTCTCTAACTCAAAAATTGTCTCCTGGGGTAGGAATCCTATACCAGAAGAAGAGGAGGAAATAGCCTACAAAGGTTTCATCAACTCCTCCAAGTATTTCCTTAGTTTTTCATTCTCCTTCTCTAACTCATGCCTAGTTTGTACTACCTTTTTCAATCTCCCCACAATAACTGCATTGGAACCCTCATACTCTTCAATATCCTACTCAATAGTAGCATGTCCCAAATCAACAGTCTGCACATTATAGTCCTGAGCAGTCACATTATCTCTATCTTTTTTTGGAGCAAGGGTAGCAATATAGGCCACTCAATTACCTGATCCATCCCTCTCAATCTGGGATACAACCCTTGCCCTCTTTTTGGTCTTCTCCCTTTCTACATTAGCCATAAGGGCATCCCAATTGGGAGGAGCATCCTCCACTATTACCATTTTTCTCTTCAATTCCCTCTCAAGCCAATCCAGAACGGTAGACCTAGCAGGCACTATGTCTTGTTTATCTTGTTCTTTCTCCTGTTGATCATTAGTTATATCTTTCTCAACACTTGGACTTCTAGGAACATCCACCGTTGGATTCTCTTCCTACCGTACCTATTCTTCCACAACAACCTTCACTGGTGAGGGGGCCCTAGCTGGTATTTCCTCCTCCTTTTGAGGAGACTTGTTCATTAGTTCTCTTGTAGGAGAGTCCACATGTGCCACCAAGGGAGACTGAACCACCTTATCAATTTTTTCCTCTACATTAAAGAGGTCTCCCTCTTGGAACTCTTCTTCGCCCAAATTCTTAGGACTTTCATCTTGTTTTGGTTCTCCCCTTACGCTACCAGCATCTTGAGGAATGGAGGGACCAACTTGTTCAACAACAGGGATACTTACTAAAACACTCTCCTTGGCTATAGTATCCCTTGGGGAAGGAGTCCTTGATCTCCTCATATAGACTTGTGTCTTTTCCCCTGAGCTCTCCACCTCTACCACCAATGGCTCAATTTCCCTGTCAGCCCTAGGAACTTCTTCCACCCTCTAGGATGTCCTCATGACTCTTCTCTTCTTCACTAGTGCATGAACACTTTCAACCTCTTCTTCCTAGTTTTTCTCAACTTCCTTCTTAGAGGCATTCTTCCTCTTCTTGGTAACATGCCTCCTCTGTTTGACCACCTCTGCAGCCTTTTCAGCCTTCACCTCTCTTACCTGAATTCTGAAAGGAGAGTCCACTTTCTCCTTGCCCTTTTGATCTGGTTCAAGTGAAGCCTTAGAAGCAGAATGAGACTCTAAGTCTCCCATCAGCTCATAGGTGCATGGAACAACCTCGCTTTCTAGCTCCAACATCTTGTGCTTTAACCACATTTTGGTATATTTAATTACTAGGGCCATAACCTGATCTAAGTCAGTCGACTTCTCCTACTGGTTTATCTTTCACTGCCTCATACACATGACCCTGGATCACATTTCCATCCTCTTCCACTTCATCTAGAATGGATTTTACATTATATAATCTTACCAAATCCACTAGAAACCTAAAAAAACTCTTCTTTCTCACCTCAAACTCATCAGGAAGGTTAATCCAGTAATCCTCAATATGAGCCTTATGGCTATAATCCCTATTGGCCTTCTTCTTTGCCTCGCTGGTAACATCAAACCTTGCTCTCTTAGAATGAAAAGAGAGCCCAAGAGTACCCATCTCCTCCCCCAAAGCATGAGTAGACTGAATGGAGGCACAAACTTCACCCATTCCTATCTTCAAAGGGAAATCATTCCCAAAACCTGTCTTATGCATTTCTCCCTTCACAACATTGTCAAAGTCATAGATTTGTCTAGTGACTTCCAACCATACAACATGATCATTGGGATATCTAGGGAGTTTGTAGGAAGCCTTCTGAAAACCATCAACTCTGATATATGAGAAGGTTGGGAACTGGATAAACCAAGCTCCATACCTCCTTATCAATTCTTTTGCCTTATCTAAGATTCTCACATGCTCTGCACCCTGGAGTAGTTTGGTAATTTACATTGTGAAGGAATCATTCAACCTCTGGTAGCTTCCACCAATCAAATGCAATTGTGGATACAGCTCATAGATAGCATCCTACCCAAAAATACCTCTAGTGGTCAATCCCTTGTATGGATGAAGTCTGGCTAATGAATACACTAGAGGTCATAGTGAAAGTTTTGGTCTGCAAGACATTACACAACTGATGATGGATCATATTACTAATAACTCCTGCCCAATGATAGTCGATCCCCTGTTCCATTTTGGCAATCACATTGAACATCCATGTTTCAAAAACACCTACACTCTTCAATCCTATCAACCTACTGAGAAGGGTGATGGCATTGTAATACTCCCTCTTGAACTTCAACAGGAATAGTTGCTTAGGCAACTTAGAGAAATGAGATTTAGGCTTCTCTAGCCAAGAGTTGATCACCTATTGAGATTTGACAATTTTCTCTTCATAATACTTCCTGGCAACCTCCAGATCGAAGCCCACCACATGGGACCTATCAGACATGTCAAAGGTTGCAGTAATGGCTACAGAACTAAAAATAGCAAGAATCATTCCCTGAGGACTGATTATTCTCTGTGTTCCACTATCATAATTTCTAACACACTCAAGTACCGAATCGTAGCATTGCACTGTAGAAGGGAAACTTGCCACATGAGCCAACCCGGATTCCTCCATTCTCCTTGAAAATAGAGTAAGGTTTGGTGCTGACATTTCAGCCTTGAATTCTTCGTAATCCCACATGCCTATGTTCGTATCTGTGATCCTTGACCGAATTGAGGTCAACTTACTCTCAAGAATTCTTCTCTTTATATCTAACTTAACCTTTTTTGCATCCGAGATGGCAAAAGCCTTTGCACTAGGATCGGTTGCCTTTCCCTTGCCCTGACTAGCAAAATTTTGTCCCGATCCTACTTGTAAACACATAAAAGTAACCACAATTATATCCATAGGAAGCAACAAGTGTAGAAGATCTTTATCTAAAAATTTAGGATTTAGCCCCCCTCACGGATTCTGCACTGGGAAGGATTTTCGAGAAAATATGGACCAGGAGGATTCTAGCGAACCAAACATATGAAACCCCATAACATCATTTAAATCATCAACTTAATCAAGGAAAAAGCATTGAAAATACTTAGCATAAGCTCCTTAAATCAATCAAATGTATTACCAAGAAACCCACCATCTATAACCATCAAATTCAACATTTCCCCAAAAACACCCGGAAGAATCTGTCGGAGACGGATTCTGGCAAAATTAGCAACAGTTATAACTAGCTCGGGGAAAATGAAGGGACACAAACAATTCGAAAAAATCCGAATGGAACGGATTTTGGTGAAATCTAGATATAACAGTATCAAAGCTCTAAATCGGTAAAACGACTCGACCGCGGACCTCGGGAAAATCCAGATGGAATGGATTTTGGTGAAACCAAATGAAATTCAGCAGAAAGTGATAAAAGAAGAGGAGATAGAAAATTCAGGGAAATCAGGGGGAAACGAAATTCCGCGAAGACCTCAAAACCAAAACCTGTCTACATCTCTGCCACTTTCACCAAATCGATTCAAATCACTCCGGATCTAGGCCAGAACTCCGAAACCAACTCAACCTAAGACCCTGATGAATAAAATTTGAACTAAGGACACTCTTCATAGAAATTTGAAGAGGATTGGCCATGCCCTAGGTCAAGAACCCTACATGTCTGCCATGAAAGCACAGACTGATGCACCAAATGAAAACCCCAAAATGCTCAATGATGAGGCACATCCAGAAAAACTAGGAAACCTATGAAGGACTCCATGAGAAAACAAAGAAAAGCCATTGAAACCAACAGAGAAAAGGGCACATCTACATACCATGGAAATGCAAAGGTTGAAACTGGTGAAGTCGAGATACAACCATTCAATGCAAACTGAATACAGCCCACGCACAGGAAATACAAATGCACAATCCAAATGGCCTCGAAAATCTAGATATCCAACAAACACCAAGAACCTCAGGACTCAAACCCAAATGATGAATTACTTCTCAAAGAATCAATATATCAAATCCCAAAGACCTCCGCACAAACACCATTAATACATTCAACAAGACAGCCACGACCATAAAAGACTTTCGGGGATTTGACACTGCCATGGATTTCGGGGAAATCCGGGATGTGCGGACTTTCCCAAAAGCAGTGCAAAGTAGCAACTTCGGAAATTAGGAGGAAACCGGGAGAATATGGCCGAGGTAGATTTTCTCGAAAATACTGAAAAACCTGAGATAAAGCCAAAACTTTAGATTTTCAACATAGTTCAAAAGAATGCCTCTTCAATTGGAAAAATTGGACATTAAAGCACAAACCCAAGCAAACAAAAACCCCCAGAAAAGAAGGGCCAAAACACCAAAAATCGAAAGAAGAGGGTCCCCACTTTCAGTGGGCTATGTGTGCAAAAACTGCACAGCACACTAGCCAATGGAACCTGTTTGAAAGTTTGTAAAAAATTTTCAAAAAATTCATTCATGAGATGAAAGCTCTTAGTGTTGATGGTTAAAATGATATAAACAACATTAAAACAGAATATTTCTACTCTATTTCTCCTGAAAGAGAAAGACAACATGTAGTAGCCTAACTCCCAAGGTCCTGGTAGTTGGTTCTCAACTGTAATATTCGAGGGGCCTGTGCTGGTAACAAAGGATTCAAGCTATGACTCTCTTTATCGAAATAGTTCCTGTAAATCAATGGGTTTTAAATAAAAGAAAAAGATAGAACAAAGGGGTAAACCAGTAAGTATGAACTGAATTTATCTAGTATCTGGACATATACCTTCAATGATGAATGTTTCCTAACAGATCATAAAAACCATAAGATGATATAGTCTATAGCATAATCTATACCACTGCATACATTTTAGGTGCTTAATTAACTTCGCAATTACTCTTCACAAATATTTCAAGGATTTTCAAAACAACACGCATTCATTCATCATCAAAATTATAGATCAATAGACCTTTTAATAACTTCAACTCAATGACAATCTAATAAGATGATCCTTAAATCTGATTCCTTCAAATGACTTTCATCATTCAAGAAACTCTTATGTTCAGCACAATCACTGCATACAGATAGATCATAACTTATCAGCCTTATCAAACAAATAATTTAATTCCAAACATCATCTTTCGAGTAAACCTGTAATTCTATTAACTGTAAAATATTTAAGTACAATGTATCTCTGCAAAACTCTACAAAATTCTATCTCTTAGCATTAGGAAAGCCAATCCAATTCTCAATTAGCTGACCCTTACAATGTGATACCCATCTGGTATTTATAGCTATACGAAAGAAGTTCGAACTTCACTTCTATTTTAGGCTTTCCACCTTTTTAGGAACAATCAACTTTCTTGGAAACTCAGATCAACTTTGATCTTGAGTCCTTACATTATATATTCAGTTTGATCTAAAAATAGAAGATAGAAATAGAAGAAAAGAAGTCATGTGCCCTCAAGACTGTCAGTGCTACATGCATGCAACATGCAAGGAAGAAGAACATCATGCATGCAAGATTTTTATGCATGTGAAGCCGGATCCGCCATGAACTCATCATAACTGGTGAAGACTTGTTGTAGCATATCCATATCTAGCCCATCAATCCAGTCATCTTCAAATTTGATCCAATCCAACTCAACTACAACAAACTCTTTTATACTTTTAACCTTGATCAACTCTCTCCCTACAGCTTTTATTTCTTCTTTGACTTCTACAAGCCGATCTATCACCAAGTCTCCTGCATGAGTCCTTGGAATCTTTCATTCCATTTCTCTCTAACTTGACTCAAAGGCATGTCATCTTTTTTCATTACACTCACATCTACAATTATAGCCATGACTACTTCCAACTCTTCCAACTACTTAGTTAAATTATTAACTACTTCCTGAATCTCATCATTATGCTTGCTCAAAAAGCTAGTTCTAAACTTGAGTATGCAAGAAGTCTTCTCTACAAAGTCTTTGTTATCATCTTCAAGTATAGATTGTTCTAGAAGAGTAGTTAGAGGAAATGTATTTATCTTTTCTAACCTTTCACTATACTCCTTATACTCTTCTTCTTGTTTCTCTGATGCCTCAATGTATTGATGCATCTCTTTTATTACTCCCTCTGCTTCTTTGTAGGCCTCAAATCCTTTTGTTAAAACCTCACCTACCTCGTGGTTCAATTTGTCTATCAATTTATCTACCATCTCCACCTTACCTCTAACTTGCACCAAATCATCTACCTCCTTTTTGCTTAACAAAACAGGAGTCTCAATGGCTGCAACTTGTTGTGACCTTGGAGAGGAGACACTCTTCAAGAATGAATGTAACTGATCCAATTGAGCCTTAAGCTCATCTTTCTTTTGTTTATCCTTCATCATTCTTGATTTATTTGTTGAAGCCACCACATCAATCAGATTCATTTGTTGATTTCTAGTGGATCCTCCCAAATTAACCGTACTCAATTGATAGTCTGTTATTTGCATATCCCCTACCTCCTGTTCTGTCATAGGCATGGCACATTTAGCAACTATCTCCCCTTTATCTGTGAGTCTAGTAGAATGTAATACTTTAGCCTTCTTCTTAGGCCTTTCCCGTTCAATTCCCTTCATCATGTCCTCCCAATTAAGAGGTTGAGGAGGTGTTCTAGCTCTCTTCTGCAAGTCTAACTTCAACCATGTAGGAGCATTGGGAGTAGTCATCATCATGGAAGAGGAAGCAGTAGTTGTAGAGGATGGCTGAACATTTACCTCAGGTTGAGAATCAACCTTTTCTTTTTCTTATTGCCCTTGCAGCACATGCATCTACACCAACTTCTCAGCCTCTTCTCTATCTCTTTGTTCTTGCACTTTCTTGTCTTCTTCTTCTTTTCTCAATCTCTCTTCTTCCATTTGATCCTTCTCTAATTTCTCTTTTTCTAAGGCCTCTCTTTCTAATTGTTCTGCCTCCAAAGCTTTAAGTTTTGCAGCTTCGACATCTTCTTCCTTTTGCTTCCTAATTAGCTCTTCGGCCTCTTTTTCTTTCCTTATCTTTTCTGATTCTTCCTTTTCTATCCTTTCCATTTCCAAGGCTATGAGCTTCTCTGCCTTTTGCCTTTCTTCTTCAGCTTGCTGTTTCTTTATTATCTCTTCAGCATCTCTTTCCTTTCTAAGAGCTTCAGCTTCTTGTTCTTTCTATCGAGCTTCCTCTGCAAGCTTCAATCTAGCAACCAGGGCTTCCTTTTCCCTTCGGTTTCTTGCTTTCTCTTCCTCAAGATCATGGATTTTTTGTATCAATTCCAATTTATCATTTTCTGCCTTGACCTTGAGCTCATGCTCTCATTGCCTCATTTGCTCCTCTACTTCATCAGTTGCTGCCCTTGTTTCAATTTGTTTTGCCTTTAATTGTTGCTATTGAAGTAGAGCATCAGCTTGTAACTTTGCATCCATTTCCTTTTGTTTCTCTGTAGCAGCCCTTACATTAGACTCTCTTATAGCATCTTCAAATAGTTTCCATTGCTCTTCCTATGTCAGAATCTGCTCAATAGTCCCCTCCAAAGGCATGTTTTCTTGCAGGTCCTTCTCTAAAAGAGTTTCATCCGAGTTTGTCTCAATTTCTACCAATTCTTCCTCCACTTCTTTTCCTTTATCAGCTTCAGCTAGGGCATAAATTACTCCTTCTTGAACCTCTTTACTTTTCTTTCTTGTGAGTGGGGCTTGTGTGGATGATGCACCCAATGCGGGCATAGAAACAATAGATTCTATTGGAACATCTCCCTCTGGTGCCTCTTCTTCTTCATCGACCACCTCAAGTTCTATTTCTTCAACATCAGGACGAAAGAATTCTAATGGTTCCTTGGAAGGTGTCTTTCTTTTAATCCTCTTGTATCCTTTACCCTTCTTAAGGACTGGTCCTTGAGGAGCTTGAGCTTTCATCATGAACCACTGCACACTTCTATCCAAAACTGTTCTTCCAATTTTCGTAATATCAATTCTTTCTTCCTCATTCCAGTCTATTGGATCTAAGCTTTTGGTGCCAATTTTCAAAGCTTCATATGAGGGATCTAACACAATTCCATCATCCACCAAAGTGTTAGGAATATTTTCTTTAACACCCAACTCTACCATAAGTGAGAGTGATAATCTCTCATAATTCTTCTTCTTCAAGTCATATTCATCCTGCCGATCACACCAAAAGTCTTCTAACAAATTAAAGTGTCTAGTAAACACTGAAGGTAATAAAGCATGCATTTTCTCCCTTGGATCAAAATACTTACGAGCTATATACAATCCCAATTTCAATTGTATCAACTCATTACAAACTACCTTTGCTCCCTTCAAGTGTGGACAACCATAGTCCCCCAACTTCATGGGAAATTTATGACATCCAGTCTTGTGCTTAATCCCAAACTGAGCATTAACTCCAATGGCTTGATACACAAACTCCATAAGCACTATTTTGTTACTGCAACATCTTGGAAGCAAATGGGGATGACCTTCAAAACCAAACAATCTAAAGTATGTAAATTTTGGGTATTGGATGTACCAACTTCCCCACATTCAACAATAAAAGCCATAGCTTCTTGACTTAACCTGTATCCTGCATCTCTACTCAACTAGTTGATAACCACATCTAAAAATGCATCATTGACTCTTCTGAAGTGAGTCTCAGCAACCTAAAGAGATAATTGATCATAGTGCTCCCATACCTTCTTTTTTCCATCCAAGGATCCCATCACGCCTACTCTGTTTAATCCTGGAAAAATCCCCAATCTTGCTGCAGCATAAACCACATAAGAAGTCATGAAGAAAGATTTAGTCTATCTAACCCTTGTGAGCTGATCATGTATGACATCAAAAACAATCATTGACCAATCAAACTGGTAATCACCCTGAAAGATTACTTGAATAAAATGAGATATCCATTCCTTGAAGTGGAAGGCATCCCTCTTCCCAAACACTCTGGATAACATTAATATCAAATCAGATATCTCCTTCTTGAAATCTACCCTCTTTGGCTGGTCTGCCAGCTTACTTAAAGATTTCTTCTCTATGCTTAACCACTTTTTGTTTAAGTGAGACTTATTGGAGTCTTTATGCTTGCCATATTTCTCCAAGGCCTCTGCTTTAGTTAGCTGCACCAAGTTCTTGGGATCAGGAATATTAAATATGCTTTGGAACATTTGCGGAGTAAGATCTATAATCACATTATTTTGTGAATCCATGCATAATCTTGTAGCAGGATTGTAAGTACTGGCTACTGTCAATATCAACTCCAGACACTAGTGTCAAGTTTGCTCATTCTGCAAAGGTCTCTTCATGTAATTATTCAAAGCTATACTGGCCCAGATTGGTATCCGTGATATCTGACCAGTCTAATTCCACCTTGCTTGCTTTCACCACCAGATTCCTATGATCATACCTCAATGTATAAGGCAGTTGTTCTGGTTTCACCTTCTTTATTTTTGGTGCTGTCTTTGATGTTCCAATTGGTTGATTCCTTCAAGTAGCCTCTCCTGACGTTCCTGACATCTTTCAATTTTCCTGCAAGCAAACCTCTAATTAGATCTTTAGATATCATCATAAAACATGCTTTTAAAACATACCTGTTACACATACATCAGAGTCAGAACTAGACAGAAGCTCAAAAGAATCTCTTTTACAACACTGGCTGACTCAAAGCAAAAAAAACCGATATAGAAACTTCACATAATAACAAATGGGCTCGGAGTCGGAGTTGGGGAAGTTATCGAAACTAGGATCGGAAAAAAAAATGGATTTGGTTTTCTTCGAATTTTCTTTTTTTACATATTCTATTTCCATTCCGCCTCCACCTCCGCCTCTGATTAGGTTATCATTACTTTGAAGAAAGACTTTCCCATTACACGCGGAGCCAGAAATGGGATAAAACATGGAATTGATACCTTTTGCAAAACAAATCTTTCAAGTCCAAGATTGATTCCAATCCCGCCTCCACTGTGATTGACCATGATCGCCAAAGAAACCTTCTAGAACTCAGAGTCGGAAATAGGATAAAACATGGAATCGATACCTTTTGTAAAACAAATCTTTCAAGTCCAAGATCGATTCCAATCCCGCCTCCGCCTATGCTAATCATGACGTCACCAAATACTTTATTCATTTTCAACAAAATTTCATGATTAAGACCTAGGTCGCTATAAAATGGCAAAGGAGCTTAAAACTCTACACCCATATGACCATGGGGAACAATTGCATTCTAAGATATCATTTTTTTTTGAACATTGTAAAAGTGATTACAGAGACTAACGAAACCCTAATCTAACAAACCTGACAAAAACTAGGGCACGGGTTTAAACCCTGCCATTCCACCAGATGACGAAACCCTAATTTAAACAATAAATCTAATCTACCCTAACTCACTGTAAAATCTCTAATCTACCTCATTGTAGATTCTTAATCTAACAAACACCATTAAAAACCTTTAATCTAATCTAATCTACTGCAAACCAAAAATAAACATGATGCAATCACGATTAAGACGTGAAAGTGACAGTGCCCTAAAAATAGAAAGAAACGACACAATAAAACAAGAAAACGAAGATTTAAAGTAAAACAAACAAGACAAAACAAGAACCTGCTCATTCAATCACATCGATGATCATATATTTGCTTTAAAACACAATGACTGAACCTGCGAGCAGATATAAAGCAAAACACAACAAACACAACTGCAAATAAACAACGAACAACAAAGATAAAAGACCTACCTCAAACGTAAACAAACCCAAGCTAAATTTTTGAATCGATTCGCACACAATACCCCTTCTCTATCTCGATCAATTTGCTCAAACGAACCCTGCTATTGCTCTTCGCACTCTTAGAATTGTAATAATAACAATAATGATCGGCTTTAACCCTTAATAAAGGTAAATATGTGAATTTCTACCTACACCAGCAACCACCATTAATGCATTAAAACATAGTAAAGGCAGAGTTGGAACTGTAAGAGAATGAACACTGGTCTGCAATGCAACTTCAGTCAAAAATTCAATGACAAAAATGCGGGGGCAGAACTAAAATGGAAACGGAATCTCAAATTCATAAAATTCCAAAACTCAATTCCCATTCCGGCTCCGCATCCGACAACTAAAAAAAAAACAAAAACAAATACAAAAAATTTAAATAATAGACCAACCTAATAAAACAAAACACAAAAAATGAAACAAAACAAAAATAAAAAAGTAGCAGAGGCGAGATCGGAATCGATCATGATTTTGCAAATTTTGATAACAACCATCCCAATTCCCACTCTGGCTCCACTTCTGCTAAAGACCAAAAATAAAGGCAAAGAAAAGACTGTCGGGATAGAACCAAAAACAAGCCCCAAAAGAACTTTCAGAACCCGATCTAGTTCCGGTTCTGATTCTAACAGAGAAACCAAAGAAAAACAAAGTATTGGCAAAACTAGACTCCAAACTTTGTTTCAAAAAAAAAATAAGTACAAAAATAACAAAGGGGGACCCATTTTGACCAAGGTAGAAGATGGGGTGGTTATGCAAGGCATAACACTTAGAAGTGTTGGTTTAGATCACAATCCTCTATTTATGATTCCCCATTGTGCACCAGAGAACAAGAGCGAAGGCTCTTTCATATATTTACATATGTGTGGGATCAAGACTGGGACTACACCTTGATCATGAGCTTTTATTTATCATGCTTGCAGGATCGAAACCATACATGCACCTATTTGGAGTCAGGTTCAGAACTAGATGAGTGTAGAGCCATCAAACTTCGAGCACCTTTAATACCTTTACAGGAAGTGGGAGCAAAGAGGGAGCCATTTCAAAACCAAGAACATGCAGGGTCAAATTCAATTTTGAACTAGGAACTTACGGGAGCAGAACCATTTCAGAACATGAACATTTATTTATTTTAGTTTAGGTTCTTATATTGTTCCAATTTTGAAAAGAATTTTTTTTTAAGTCGGGGTCAGAGTGATAATTGGAGCAAGCGAGGTCGGAGCCAGTTCAGTGTGGGAGTAAACGAGATCAGAGGTGGGGCAAAACCAGGAACATGAACCTTGGGAGAGTTTAAAGTTTGATTCCAATTATGGTTCTGGAAAATACAAAAGAACAAAGGGAACAAATGAACAAGAAAACAACAACACAACAACGAGACCGAAAACACCAACCTCGAGACAAAACAAACAAAAGAAAATGATGGAGGCAGAGACTAGAAATGAACAAAACTTGGAACTTTACCAAGTTCCAAATTCAATATTCGTTCCAAATCCGGCCCCGCAAAAGGAAAACAACACACACCAAACAAGAAAAAATGAAGAAACCAGTAGGACTGGGATCAAGACCGAATTAGGCAGTGAAACTCAACTGAGTTCCAAGTCAAGATTCAATTTTGGTTTTGGTTCTGCCAGAGCAAAAAGAACAATAACAAAGACTTGGACAAAAGAACAACTCTAAAACCCTAGTCGAAAAAAACCCAAAGACAAGAAATAAAGGGGGTCCCCAAATTTTCCATAGAAAAAGTTGGGGCATGTATGCAAGGCATAACAAATAGCGACTTAGATTGGAAAATGTGCAAAGATTTTTAAAATGCGTAACCCTACAAATACCCAAAATCTTTGGTTTACGTTCATTCAAGGTGATCTAAGAAGTGCAAACACAACCAAACCAAGACATGATAGAGGTCTGAGATGAAACTTAAATCTATTTGTGTGTGTGAATGATCCATTCCCCTCCATAAGCATTGTCATGATAAAAGTGGAATAGACTCTACCCAAACTACATAGTTTTGAGTTACATTTCTAACATGCAATGATATCCTGGGCATAGCTCTACTTCCAGATAGGTGTAAAAAGCCCCGACAGAGATACCTCTTGTTCTCTCTAAGCATTGCTCTACTACCAGCCAGGAGTCTATAGCCCTGATAGAGATACTCGAATCACCTTTGCTGATTAAGTTCACTTCAAACTTTCTTTTTTTTCTCTTTTCTCAAATGCTGATTCTTTTGAAGTATAATTTTCTCATTTCTCCCAATCCTTAAGAAATGAAACCTAAGTAGTAATTTGAGAACCCTAGTAGACATCATGAAATAAATGTAACCCTTTAGATTTTTCACTTGGAATAGAGCTATCCCACCCGATGTAAACTAGCTGATGGATTTCTTAAGATGTGTAGATCATGATAGACTTTCAAAAGCTCCCAAAAATAGCATAATGTACCAAGTTCTAATCCATGTTAACATTCCCTATTTTGAAATGGATGAAGGTAAATCAAAGTTTCAAAGCTACCTACTGATCAAGTTTTTGAGAATACCCATGGTAGACTCTCAACAAATTCACCTTTCAGCATAACTTGCATACAACAACTCAACTCCTATTGTCAATGAGAGGAACCCCCAATAGAAAGAGAAAAGAATAAGAACAAGAAAAGAGAAGAACACATGAGCACATAAGCATGACATGATGAACCAACAAAACCAAAATAGAAATAGAGAACCAAAAACCAAACAAAACAACAAAAGATCAAAAACAAAAGAGAAACAAACCCAAAAACAAAACAAAAACAAGAGGACAAAATAAAAATAGTAGAACAAAAGAAAAAAAACCCAGAACAAGCAACATAAAACAAAACAAAAAGGAAACTAACACTAATCAATCCTAATCCTAAACTAACTCTAAAACTAAGCTCTACAAACACAAAACTATGAAAATTTGTACATGAACCAAACTGACTTTTTTTTTCATTATGTGCAGGAATCTTAACTTACTAGGTATAGTTCTAAACCTAGAAAATTTATCTTTATACTTAAAAATGTAAATTTTATGTGCATTAAATTCACTTTGAGGGTATAAAGTTTGAAATATTAACAACTGCGGGTTCTCATTCTTGTCATGATTTACCCACAAACACATTTTACTGTCCCCAATGTCGTAATGAAACTGAAAATCATCAAAACACAGAGGGTAATGAAGAGACACAACCTGATTTAGAAGACCTTCAATTGCCAGTGTAGAGTTTTTTTGTACAAATTTTGTTGTGCCTCTTACGCACACACCTCGTTTAGAATGGGGACCCTCTCTTTCTTTTTGGCTTGTCGGGTCCTTTTTTCTCTACCTCATTTTACGTGCCCCATTTTGGCATCCTTGGTGGTCAACAGGTTCTCAAAAGTCTCATTTAGGGTTGACCTAATTTTTCCCCTTTGAAAAATACTAAGTCTTAGGCCCTTTCAGGTTTTCTTTGTTAGTTGGCCTTTTTGACGTCCATGGGACCCTCTGGGCCCGGACCCTCAGGTTTCCATTTGTGGGTTTCTCTTTTGGTTCCACCGTTTCATACGGCCAACAGTTGGAGTCTTCTCGGCCTTCGGACCCTAGTGCCCTGATAGCTGTTTGAATCACTTGCTAAAACTTGGCAACTGCACCCGTGTCTGTCTAGACCTCGGACTCAAGAGTCCTCTTCACCATTTGAATTACCTTGGCAGATTTTCAAGCGGTCGTGCCTTGACGTCTTTCCGGACATTGGTCCCTGGTTCTCCCACCATCTTCCCAAAATTTGAATTCACTTACCCAATGACCATCTTACCAACATTTATTAGGGGGTATTAATTGCACTTAAGGCTATTAAAATGGCTTCGACCTATCATTTTCACATGTCAGGAAGAAATTTGAAGTGTTGTGCGACCCTAGAAATCTCCTCCTCCATGCCCATACTTCTGCTTCATCATTCTTCAAGGATGCGACAACTTGCTTCTCTAAAACCCTCGAGGTAGGATCACCGTCCACTTGCCTTTCCACTTCTTCCTCAAAATCATGGGTCAAACTAAGTGAAAAGTAAAATAAACCTTAAAATCTGGTAGGATGGTGCCTTAACATGAAAACCCACAAGTAAAAAAATTGAAAAACAATCATTTGAGGGTTAAAATAAAAAACCAGAACCTCCGTGTCTGATCGGTGTTCTTTGGAGTGGGTGACCGCACCATCCTAGCTTGAGGCTTGCTCTGACTATGGCTTTAACTTAGAAAAAATTTCTCTGACAGTGAAGTTCCTCTCGGGTTCCAACCCTTGTAATTCCCTAACCATTTCGTCATTCTAAATGGCGGCTTCGCTCCATCCTCCCAAACCTTGAACTCCGGTAATTCAAAGTATGCCTCATACTTGTCACGAAAATTGAAACTTCGGAGTCACCCCTAGACCCCGGCCCTCGAACTTCTATCCACGGGCCGCTATCTCCATTTCTCCATTTCACATGGTCGCCACAGGACATCTTCCTGGCTCTCAGACCCTGGTTCATCTTTTGCTCCACATGATTTTAACAGGGAAAACTGAAACGTCCTAATCTCACCCAGACCTTGGCCTCCTGAATTTCATCGCCAAAATTCTGTGTTGCTTTTTTTGTCCTAATCAGTCGAAACTATCTGCCTTTCTGGACACCGAGCTCCAAACCTCAATCCACCTCTGGAATTTTTGTCAACTGCCAAGCTTCCCTAGGGTCTGATCTTCTGGACTTCCTTCTTCGGAATTCTGTTTGCGTTTCACCATTTCACATGGCTATCCCTAGGAAGCTTCCCGATCCCTATGACCCGAACTCCAGAGCCCACCTCCCAGGATTTTGTTTCCCCTGCACTATTTCAAACAACCAACCCTGGATGCCTTTCTTGTAGCTAAGGCCTAAATGCCAAAATGATGGCTCAAATGGCCTCCAAATTGAAAATGGACTTCGACC
Organism: Sequoiadendron giganteum; assembly: GCA_007115665.2. NCBI lineage: Eukaryota > Viridiplantae > Streptophyta > Pinopsida > Cupressales > Cupressaceae > Sequoiadendron > Sequoiadendron giganteum. The sequence continues at coordinate 386,461,388 of CM021107.1, read as the reverse complement.
CATGTGCTAAAAATATTCTTTCACACCACCCCTTTATTGAACAAATCTAGGATCAAGAAAAATCATTGGAAGCCCTTTCCTTGTTTTCCCTTCCAAATAACATTTTGTGAGGGGAAGTCCAACCCTTGGGGCTCGAGTCACCTGTTTTCCTTCCATTGTTATTATTGTCAAGTGTTATACTTTTCTCAAATGAATATTGTCGATCTAACATTGATTTGTAGGGATTTGTTTGAGACTATGTTCTCATGTTAATGTTGCTAACTCTCGTCTCTCTATGCAAGATTTATGGAATCTGGTGCAGAGGCCTCTTGGGTGGCTAAGGACAAAGGGAAAAGAACTGCCAAATCCCTCGAGGCAAAGAAGATAAAGATCAAATGAAATATAAATTCTGGGGGGCACCCTTGCATTCCAAGATCATAACTAGTTGGAAGAATATCACAGAAACCAATATCGGACATGTCAATATTGATGATTTTACATGAAGAGTCAGAATAGACCCAAAGACAGATAATGCAAGATTGATTAGAAGCAGCAGACTTGCCAAGGCTGCAAGTTTCTCGCACACCTTAGTGGCCCTTGAACTTGTAATGGCATTCCAGGAGACATACCAACTTGAAACAAGGACCATTGTGGACAAGGATGGCAACGTCCTGGCTGATATGTCCCCTCTCAAGATAACTAAAACCTTTGGCATCCCCACCTTGGAAAGCATGGAGACCCCAACCATTCAAGAGTGCAAAGCATTATGGGATTGGGATCCTTTAAAATGCAAGAAATTGATCAACCAATAGTTGTTGAAAGATAGGCGAGGCAGTGCTGCCAAACCTCAAGAGCTCTACCACAACAATTTCTTCAAGGACTATCATGACCTTGTCACCCTACTAAGTAGAGTAATGGGCCTTCCTATTGTGACCTTCTTCCAAGAGTGGATGCTATATTTTGTTGAACAAATTATTTATGGATGACACTGCATTCTATTGGGGGGAGATAATCAACAATTGCTTTCATGAGCAATTCATTAATGTGAAGAAGACATCAAAGTTTTACATGACATCCTAATTGGTCTATTCACTTTCCAATTAGTGGAATTATAGTGGATTGTCTATAATTCCCAATGAGGCATCGAGAAGAGGGCTTAAACCCTATGAAAAATACCCTCAGATGTAGTAGAGGAATTTCAAGAAGGACTATTGTAGGGAAAACGATGCTTTTTCTGCCTACATCATTCAGTTGCTTGGAGGTGATTTTGAGAGAAGTCTCTCTCATAGTGCTAGGGCCCTTCTCAAGCACTACACCTTCCTATTCATACAATTTCTCAAGTTCAGCTACATTTGCGCCCAAGGATTCTTCGAAAGGCCGAACAAGCTGCCTCGGTATCCTAATGACTGGATTATACTGTTGGAACTAACTCGACAGCTACAACACATACACAACATTCTAAGCAGTAAGAATTTGTTGGGAACCCCTTATCCCCTCGTACTCGTCCAGGGATTTCATGAAATTTATACTTCCCAATGCTCAGGCAATTTAGAGGAGTTGGTTGAATACCACTTTAGACAACATACAACTCGACCATGGATGGACCCATATGGTCACATTAGAAAGGAACTTGGACCAGAGTATGCCCTACTCCACCACATTAAGGATTTTTGGGCTAATTGCAAAGATGACCTTGAAGTGTGGGTATGACATTATATGTGTATGCTGCATACTTCATGAAAACGGTGAACTTGTGTTTGGTTCCAGATCAGTTTGAAGAGGAGGAGAGTATAGTGATCGACTTGAGGTATAGTTCCATTGCAAATCTATCATTTCCTTAAATTGATTGGAACGAGCAAAAGTTTGATGACCCCAAAATTCTTACCAAGCCCATTGAGGCTCAGACAAAGGCATGGATCGATGGGCAGGTCACTCGACTAAAGCAACAACGAGTCGCCTTGACATTCAAGGGGCTCGAAAGTGAGCCAAGTGGTTCTGATGGTGGAATGGCTACCACTACAACTGGAGAAACATCCAAATCCCCACCATTTGTCAAGTCGAGGAAGAGAAAGGAGGTTGATGAGCAGCAACCTAACCCAAAAGTGTATGCTAGAAAGGCCTCAAAGGGAAAGCCTCCTAAGAAGCATAGAAGAACGAGCAATGTCACCGAGATGCCAGTAATACCTGAAGATCCACTCTGGCGAGGAGATGGAGGCTAGCCCACCAAGGTCTCCACCTACTTCATCTGTTACTGCAACTAATACTTCTATTGCCACCATCCCACCCACTTCACATACAATAGGTGCTTCATCTCCGCCAACGATGGACATTGTTGTCCACCTCGCCTCCACTTCTCTGATCATGCGGGCCATATCAATGGATTCATCCTTCACCACTACCTCACCAATCTCATCATCCTCCATGTCTCCTTCCTTCCTGACCTCCACCTCTACTACTGTGATGCCCACCCTCACTCTCTCGGAGCCCTTTGTCAAGTATATGCAAAATGTGCCATCTGAACTTTCAGGAATGCTTGCAAATCCAATGGTGCAAGCTGCAATCGCCCAAGCAATGGTTAACACCTCGGCTCTCCCTCCTCCTATGGAACCACCTAGAATGGAGGATACAATGAAAATCTCGGATGAGCTCGAACGATGACAACTGGAGGTAGCCGAGAGACTAGAAGATGAGGAATTAGAGTATCATGAGCACCCAATATACAAACATTTGATGATAGATGAGGTGGCCTATGAGTCTTCTAGTGAGGACAATGAGGGTCTAGAGATGAACATAATCCAAGAAAAAGTTGATCCAAAGCTTGACGCGGAGTGGAACAAGCAACTCAAGGAGATCACAGACAAAGAGGCTGAAGGACAACCTATGGTTGAAGAAAGAGTTGTTGCTCTAGAGACTGAGGGTAGTAGGTCTCCTATGGAAGGACATGATCAAACCCCAGAGCATGATGAAGAAAAATCCTTCCACGAAGATGAACAAGAGGATAAGCCCAAGGAACATGGGCATGACCAAGATGAAGAAGAAAATGGTGCTGAAAGGGAAGACCACCCTGATAAGCAACTGCTCACCAAATCTCCTACCAAACTTATAATGCTCGTGAAACATTCCAATGAGGAGAAAGAAGATACAAGAATTGAGTAGGAGGTCCTTAATGACAAAGCCATTGAACTTAGGGTGGAGGACAACAAAGATCAACATGAATCACCTAAGGAAGGACCCTCGATGCCCGACTGGCTAGAAAGGCAGCTTGAAAAGAGAACTCTCACCCTAAAGGATCCAAGAGCAAGACTGGAGGCAATACTAGCTAGATCTTAGATTATTACCAAGAAGGAGAAGAAGCTTAGAATCATATCAAAGGTAACAATGGATGCCTCTAGATCTAGGGCAGTGCAAATAACTATGTCGGTGGTTGGAGAACAAGGAATAAGCAATAATGTCTCCACCATTGACTTGGGAGTGGCCACCAGGGAACAAAAGGTTGACCACCTCCAAGAATTAGTCGCCATAGTGGTGCACCTTATCCAGCAGGATAAGGTTTCAAAGGAAGGGCTCAAGGCACAGGTGGCTGATTTGATAGCCTACATTCAACAATGGTCATCTGTGGAGGAGCAGCCTACCACATCATCAGCCCCGCCGTAGTTGTTGTCGCAAGAACAGATCAACAAGTTGGAAAGAAGGAGGAACTTGGATAAGACCACGAAAAATTGGTTCCGATAGGTCTTGGACATTGGGAATATAGGCATTAATTTGGCTAGTCAGACAACAAAAAAGTTCCTAGAGGTGCAAACATCTCTTGAAGGCATGAGGCGAATCTGGGAAGAGTTCCCAAAGAAGTATAGGGTGGCCTACTCGAAAATCAAGGCTATCCTCTCACTGCCAAGTGAGGTTTGGGAAAAGGACCTTGCCTTCAAGGACGATGACCATTGGTCAATGGATGTGTGGAAGTGGGACTTCGATCACCGAAAGGGGAAGTTGGAACAGATCCTAGAATGAGTAATTTCGGATATTGAATGGGCCAAGGAGGCCAAAGTAGATTGTGTTAGATACCTCAAGTTGATGACAGGGTACGAGATCAATCCGAAAAGCATAAAGCCTCACTTTTGAAATATAATGGAAGATGGGATGTCAGCTGAAGTTACCACATATTTTATGAGCTTCACTGCCTAGGCTTTCACCTAGTCTGAGATTTTCAAGGACCATGCTACCAAGTATGATGAAGACTGGGACAAGCTTATCAACAATTCCAAGGAATGGAGTTACCAAGTGCTGAGGTGCGACATCATCGAGGTTGACAAGTTCCAGTCAGTAGTTATGAAATTCATTGAGTATGCAGCTTTGAAGAAATGGGAAGGCAACCCTGTTATTGATGAAGAATTTATAAAAGAATAGCTGCAGCAGAGAGCAATCAACAAAAGGATGAAAATGCTATAGTGTTGCCATTAGAGGACAAAATAGGGAAAAGAAAAAGGATGTATTTTAAAATGTAATATATTTGGGGGTAGGTGAAACCCTGTTGTAAAGTGAATCTTGGCCACTCATTTTGTTTTTTTGAAACTATAAATAGGGGTCTCCTCCTCTCATTTTAAGAGAGTTGAGTTGTTGTAAAGACATGCTACATAAATTGCAATAGAAATACAATGATTCTAGTGTATTTTTGGATTTCTTCCCATGTTTCATGGTTCTTCTCCCATAAGTTAAGATTCTAGTTTGAGTTACTTTAATGTTCTAATTTCCTTTTTAGCTTTCCTTGGTAGATTTAGTAATGTTGTCTTTGGTTGTGAAGATTCCTGCTATGTGTATTCTTTTCTTGTCCATACTTTTAGTCATTTGTTGCTAGTAAGTGACTATGCAAAGTTAGTCTGGACTTTGATTTTATAGCTACTCTTTAAAATTTAACTTTATTCATATCTATATGGCAAATGAATGATGAAACATCTAAAGTCCTTAGAAGATAGCATAGATTTCATGGCATTGTGAAATTTTTGATTAAGTAAAATTCTATTTTAAGGAAACTATCTAGAGCAGAAACCTCCATGATCACTGTTCATCTGTAGTTGTAGGTCCAAGAACCTTCCCTCTTCCCTTCCCTTTTCCTTTTTTTTAAGAAATAACCTATGCTAAGGTTCATTACACATTGTAAAGCCAAATTCAATGCGAGGACGGAGTTCAAGACTATTGTTTGAACCTACAAAAAAAGTGCAGTAATTTCCTATCTCAAGAACTCTATTCACAGATCCGATTCTCCTGTAGCTTTGTTTCATGTAAGACCACCTTGTGATTCTAGAAAATCACATCATAAATCAACTGATATATTCCAAGCACCATCATGACTTGACATCCGAGAGACCTTGGGATAGTGTTCTACAATCTAATTGTGGAAGATTGCCTTTCAAGAGAGCTGATGCACCTATGCATTACCTGTGTTGAGAGGTGCATAAAAACACATCAAAAAATTCCTCCTCTTGAGGTCTCAACTCATGAAACACCATTCCATTTTGCTTTAACTCGACAATCATTTTTGTATCCATCTCAGGCACGAAGTCACTAATTTTCTTGGTCTCCCCAAAAGAACTAAGTAGCAAATCACCCATGTCGTCAACTTGCAAGGTCTGCAAACCCACACCTTCCTGAGATGAAGCAATGCTGTGAGCATTCTCTTCAAATATGTCATCCACAAGAGTTTTAAAATCAGCATCCAATTCATCATCATTAATGGCAGAGATCATTGAACAAGGATCTTCTTCAAACAACTCATTTGAATGAACAAAATCAAAACTAGGAAAAAAATTCTTGTGTTCATGTTTCTATATATCCTCAACTAGAATGTGAAAATCAGTTTCAAACTCAACACTATTAAGATCAAATTTATTAGTGGACGGTAAGCAAGGACTTTCTTCAAAAATAATATTTGAATAAATAGAATTAAAATCAAGAAAATACTCCCTCATTTCATTCTCTTCATCATGTTGAAGGGATTCAATCTTCAGAGCAGCCTCTTGACAGTCTTCTTGCTATTATTTTGATATTGTTTGGAGTCGCCATTTGTTCACTCCTTGTTGTAACCAACCACTAATTTCATCAATGTCAATATTTTGATTAGCATGCAATTTATTTTCCTAACAAGGGTAAGTTTGATCAAAAAGATTATCAGGAAGCCCTTGAACAACTTGAACATCCATTTGATCTTTCTCTTTTCAAGAATCAACTTGGCATTCAACTTTGTGTCTTTCACCATGAGATTCATTTGTAGCCTCATTTGTAGTAATGTTGTCCTCAGTTTCAATGTGTCCATCATTCAAATTAGAAGATTCATTTTCTTGTGTTAACTCATCAACAAATGTTTCTCCCTTACTCATCATCATGAAAGAATCTATGAATGCATCGATAAACTCATTTTCCACATCGAGCGAATATCCACAAGGTAGAGAAGCTTCATTAGTTGTTGAATCCACCTTGTTGTAAGGATCAAGTTCATCAGATGATGGGGAAGAGCTCAACATGTTCTCACAGTTACTCTCATCATCTTGAATGGAATCATTATCATTTTCATGTATGCTAGTTGTTTCATCTTCCTCGTCTAGGGGGTAGGTACTCCAAGGATCTTCCATAAATATTCCTTCAATAGTAATTAGTTGTTTGAAGTATAATTCCATCCTACCAAGGAAAACATGACAATCCATCTGAGAATGTTGATTTGTTTAATGTATCCTACATCCATTTGGCCTAACAAGTTCTGATAGCTTTAGATCTCCTAATTCTTCCAATTTCTCCCTTACTTGATTTTGCATACGTGGGATATATATCCAACATGAACCATGCTCCTTTGTCCATCCCTCATCTTGTTGTTAATCTTGCTCAAAAGAAATATTCAAAGCATTGGAATGAGATTCTTTAGTTGTTGACTTCTCATGACATAAATTTTCTATTAACACCTCGTTTCTTTCAATATCATTGTTAGTATTAACATTTCCAATAAAATCAGATTGTAGCTTGATATTTCCATTATGCTTCAAATTTAAATTTTTTTCATAGCTCTTTATCAAATAAAACATCAAAATGATATACATGCACATCAAATCTTTTGCTTACAACTTCATTATGATGTAATGGATTACGTGTTGGAGTATGACCGAAAAGAGACGATATAGTCACAACTTCATTTACAAGTGGCATACTTACCTTTGTGGTTGGATTTTGTAGAGATGGGTCCTTCCCGTGGCCTTGCGTGGGATTCACTTGATATGAAGTGTTGCAAAACTTTGTTCTTGGAAGATTAGGAAGGTTATAGCTTCTTGGTGAGGATGATTGCATCTGGGTAGGGATGGTAGGTAAACCTACACAAGGCTGCAAAGGATGGCAATTTTCAAGCACAAGAGGATTATAGACCTGATTTTGGCTACCTGAATTTCTCATGTCATGTCCAGATTGTGCCAATAAGAGAGCTTTGTTCAATGCATCATGTAGGGATGTAGCCTCACCGCAATGTCTAATTTTTTTGTAAGTGGAGGCTTTAAACCCCAATAATAATGTTCTATTAGGATATGATCATCAATAAACAAATTTAAAATTTTAACCCTTTGATACATAAACAAGAACTTGTGATTGAATTAGTAAATGGGTTCTAGTGGTATCATTTTCGTAGCTGCAAATTCATGTGATGGGTGTGGTGCATGTGCATAAGGGTCAAACTGATCCAGGAATAAGATTTCTAATTCTATCCATGAACAAATAGAATTTGGTGGTAGATTAACATACCATTGCTTTGTTGTACCTTGAAGTGTTTTGACAAATAATTGAGAGACGATATCCTCATGTTGAATCTGGAGAAAAAAGGACTAAATCCCTACAAATATTGACATGTTTAGAATCATTTTGTCTAGTGTTAGGGAAAAATAAATGAAGCCTATCATACATGTGTTCAGGGATTTCATGAACAAATCCAGGTATACACAAAGGGCTACCCATTAGAGCTGGGATTTTTGAGATCTAACCTACTCCCATACAACAAATCAAAATTTCTCAAATGGCCCTCCTTCTAGCGCTAGTTTTGTTGATGGCCAAATTGACACAACAACATTTAAACAAAATATATCTATCCTATTTCTCCTGAAAAAGAAAGATAACATATAGTAATCCAACTCCCAAGGTCTTGGTAGTTGGTTCTCAACTGTTTTGTTTTGTTGAGCGATCAATCAGGTTGTAATGTTCAAGGGGCCTACTGGTTATTGAGCTTTCTTGATTGATGTAAGATCAAACTTTATCTAAACCTACTCTAACAGGGGGGTATAAAAAAAAGGCAAAAGATAGATTAGGGACATAGAAAATAGGAAAGAATTTTGATTCATCCAATTAACCAGACATGTTATTCTTCAAGGAATTCTTAAAACCAAACTACAAAACAAACCAACTCGTAATCAATACAAAGCTGCACATTCATTCATAGTGCAAACTTCAACAACATATCACATATCATAATTTGAACAAAAGAAAAGATGAAACTTCATTCCTCGAAGAATTCCAGATCGAATAGTAAACCAAACAAATATCATTCCAAAGCATAATTTAAAGAAATTTTAAATCTAGCTGCTCCTACTGTTGCAAAATAGATAAGTAGCATTTACAAATCTGGAAAATTCACCAGTGTACAGAAACCTATGTCTTCAAATTACCTTAGCTAAACTAAGAATTGAAGAAAACTCCCTTAACTATCCTACTGCTAACTCTAATCAACTAAGTTGTAAAACTTCTAAGTAATTTTCTAAGTCTAACTCCTAAGTCTCTAACCAATTTCCTAAAAAAAAGTAACCCTTTACAAATGAGCAGATTTGGCAATTAATAGCTCAAAATCCCATAATTCCCTCTAGAACTGAAACATCAAAAAGTTGTAGCTTTTGTGTGTAGGCAATTAAATCAGAAAGATAACTTTATGTTTCAGCTTCTATTAATATTTAGTTGATTTCAGTTTGCAATCCCATCCTCTAATGCAACTATTTGTTTCAAATTTTGACTGACTTTTGTTGACTTTCAGTTATATTTATAGCTTCTAGTTTCATCTTTGACTTACTCTTTTGCACAATATAAATCAACACCTTTTAGACATAACTTCACATGGGCACACCATACCTTCACCTTTCTTTCAGTTAATTCTATTTTTAGAAAATCTTACATTTTCTTGTGCAGTTTTTTTTTACAAATCACCTTGACTGTGATTCATTATCTTCAAGTACCATTTTTCTCCTCAAACCTGGACAGTACCTACACATTACCAAAAAAGTGTGATTAATCAATTGAATCAATAATTTTCAAATACAACAATTAATCTAGATAATTCATTCATTCATTCAAATTCTCAAAATCAATCACTTTTATTAATATGGATGAATGAATCGGTCATGTTTTATTCTGAAGATCCATTCTAAATTTTTCCCTGTAATCAACATATTACATGAGATATTATTTCATGGCTCCACATTGAATTTGGGGAATTCTGAAAAACAATTTACATGATTTGCGTGCTTCCCTTCTCTCCTCATTCACATTTTGTATACGTGCCTACCAAGGCAACTACAACTACCAATATCTCACGAAACTCCTCTATCCTTTGCGTGCCAGCATGGAAGAAATTTTGGATTGGCCTCTACACTAGTTGATGGCACCTGTTTGAAATTTTCTAAAGCCTTTTCAAAAAATTCTTTCACGAGATGAAAGCTCTCAGAGGTGCTTTTTTAGATCACAAGCCTCTATTTATGCTTCCCCATTGCATACCAGAGAATAGGAGTGAAGGCTCTTTCATATTTTTACATATGTACAGGATCGGGACTGGGACTACACCTTGATCATGAGCTTTTATTTATCATGCTTGTGGGATCAGAACCATACATGCACCTTTTCGGAGTTGGGTTCATAACTAGATGAGTGTGGAGCCATCAAAATTTGAGCACCTTTTAATGCCTTTGTGGGAAGTGGGAGAAGAGTGGGAGCCATTTCAGAACCAAGAACATGTGGGATCGGATTCAATTTTGAACCAGGAACTTGCGGGAGTGGAACCATTTCAAAACGTGAACATTTTTTTTGTTTAGTTTAGGTTCTTATATTGTTTTGGTTCCAAAAAGAAATTTTTATTAAGGCGGGGTTGAAGCGAGAATTGGAGCAAGTGAGGCTGGAGCCAGTTCTATGTGGGAGTAGACGAGATCAGAGGTGGGGTGGAACTAGGAACAAAAACCTTGGAAGATTTTCAAGTCTGATTCCAATTCCAGTTCTGATTCTGGAAAATACAAAAGAATAAAGTGAACAAATGAACAAGAAAATAACAACACAACAACGAGACCAAAAACACCAACCTCGAGAGAAAATAGATAAAAGAAAATGGCAGAGGTGGAGACGGGAAAGGAACAAAACTTGGAACTTTACCAAGTTCCAAATTCAATATCCATTCTAGATCCGGCCCTGCAAAAGGAAAACAACACAAACCGATCAAGAAAAAATGAAGAAACCAGTGGGACTGGGATCGGGACCAAATAAGGCAACGAAACTCAACTGAGTTCCAAGTCAACATTCAATTCTGGTTCTGGTTCTGCCAGAGCAAAAAGAAAAAAAACAAAGACTTGGAGAAAAGAACAACTCCAAAACCCTTGCAGAAAAAGACCCAAAGACAAGAAACAAAGGGGGTCCCCAAATTTTTCCAAGCAAAATTTGGGGCTGTATACAAGGCATAACACTTGGTAACCTAGGCCTTTTGTATCTTCAAATGGTGTTTGTTCCAAAAGGGAATGGATTTCATGTTTATTCTTTATGTCACATCCTTGTTTTCTCAAGATCCTACAACCTTGGCCCTAGCATTGCTCCAAGCTAACAGCTATGTTGGTAATTTTGCTCTCATATGATGGGAGATTGGGTGATATTTGGTGATATGTTTTCCTTGTGAATATTATTGATAGGTACTTCTTGATGGGTCCAATTGATGGCTAGTTTTTTTTTACTATTTTATGCTTTTATATTCTCATCTGCTAAGTTTCATAGATATTACCAAGACTTTATACATATTTTATATGAATTTCATACACTTTAAAGAAGACTTAATTATGTGGAAATAGAAATGAGTTATGTTGATATATGCTTGTATGGATGCATGAATTTCTATGGGATTTAGTATATTTCTATGGTTAATTATGCTTGTTAATAATGTGGATGCTTTAGGAATGAAACTAACATCTTACAACAAGAGATATTTTTAACATAAAATAATAGGTTTTCCCGCCCACAACATAAGGATTGTGGATGGTTGTAGGGAGAGGTCAAAATAGCCACAATGTGACACTTCCAGTAGAGAGTGAAGGTGATCATTCAATGATCAACCGTGAGTCACCACATCATACTTTTGCTCATCGAATAAGAATATCAAGAGGATAATAATTTTATTCTAAATGGGAATAATTCATGATGTGATTATCCTCAAGAACACATCTATGTCATGGTAGTTAACCATTAGGCATAAAGTTATAAATTAGCTTCTCTACTCTTACTTCATAGTTATTATTTTTTTTTATTAGGCTAAGTCCTCTTCCTATCTTTGAGGAAGAGTGGATGACTAATTTATGAGTCTATTTTTAGTCTTAGAGGAATAAAACTCCTCACATATCCTATATAGTGGGATTTTTTATCAAGGATTAAATCTAGTTGCTGATCATTGTTCTTAGTTTTTTTTATAAAATTAGCAAGCCACTAAACATTTTATTAAAAATAAACAAGAGTACAAATTTTAAAGATCTAGATTTACAAAACTGGGCTCACAAAGTGTGAAGCTTACAATTTCAAAGAGGTGAGCACCCCACTTGAAAAATAAAGCAAAATATTAAATAGATTGAATGAGATTGCATATGTAAATTATCCATTCCAAGCCACACAAGGCGAGCCAATACAAAACTATATCACCAAAAAAAATGGGGGTGGAAAAATCAACACCCATATCACCGACTTAATTATAATTCCATATTTATGAAGGATATGCCAAAAATGCTTGTTCATAAGATGCACAAATAGCTTGAAGTGTAAAGCCCCCAAACTACCTAGCTACAAACAGTAAACTCAATAAAAAAGAGATAAGAGAGGAAAAACAAAACCATTGCCATCCATGCAATAATCAAGAACCACTTTCAACAGAAGATGCCACATCTGCAAGAGGAGGGAAGAAAGGTATAGAGTGTGGTTCTTGCAAAGTATGTTTAATCAAAAATTCCACTATGTTATAAATATTTAGAATTAATTCACACACTTAATTATGTAGATGGGAGTGCATGCAGAGAAGGCACCAAGAAAATACATGTGAACAACCATCAATTAAACCATGTGTCATCGCACAAAGAAGTGAATAAATTGAAGTGTCTATAAGTAAATGCTGGCAACATAAGATACCACCCACAATATTGGAACCATCAAGAAAATCATACCTATCCAACACCATTTGATGATTTGAGAGGGGACAAACATGAGGGAGAATGTAGGTACCTACAAGAAACTTTACCATTTCCAAGCACCAAAGGATACTCATAAGGTTAGAAATAAATAAGGAAGAAATTTCATTTGTGCTAGTGTAATTAATTATTTAATTACATTTACATAAGTTTACTTAGGCATTTAATTATGTTCCTAGGTATCATTTACTAGGTGATATGTTATAATAGGGCCTCGACCCTTATTCACATGTTTTCTTACGATATAAGATTCCTTCTAGAAGTCTTATCCATACTTCACATCATCCTAGGTAGGTAGTTATTTAGTTGTCACATGTCATAGAATTATAACACATGTCAACATCATGTTCAATCCTACATCTCAACCTTTCCTATATAAGGAAGGCCATTGTACTCATTTGTGTCATACTTCATACCTCATCATTTGATAGGTCTTAATATCAAGCAAGCTCATATCCTCACATACTATCTTGTAGAAGGTTTTCATTATTTTTGTAGGTGGTCTTGGGTATTGAGCTTGTTGGTAGATAGTCAGTGCTCCCCTTGGGATTCGCAAAATGGACTAACTACCTCCCATGGATCTGTTAACTCTGGTAGTTGTATCAAGGATTAACAAGTTGATCTTTTGGTGCAACAAAAAATATGAGGCCACCAATTGGTATCAGAGCCAAAGGTGCCAGGTTTGAATCGCCTCAAGTAACATTGAGTGGGAGTTTGTTTGCAGATGGTAAATACTCCCCTCAAGATTCACGACATGGACTAATGGCCTCTTGTGGATCCATTAAATTTGGTAGTTGTATCCGGCATTAATAGGTTAATATTTTGGTGCAATGACAACTATGGGGCCAGTAAAGCTAAGCATCAGCTCTTACATGGTATTAGAGCATTCTATACCATCTCTTACAATTTTACAATGCCATTAGGTAAAAATATAGCCATTTCCAACTGAGCATGGTAAAAATTATGTTTTCCACCTAGTTGCACTCGATGGAAAAAGACCTCTTTAGCTTATCCATCGTGAATGGTGAAGTATCCTAGCTTGAAAATACCGCACGACTATAAAGACTTTGAAAGTGGATTCCATAATCACCATTACCATGAAACCAAATTGTGAATGAAGTTGCATCCTGACAACACTATTAATAATTCTCAACGAGCCCATAAAGAATGTGGGGGAGGTAGCCACAAAAAATAATTTAACCACATTCAACCAGAGAAAATTAATTCATTGTAACATGTGAGGGAAAGGGTGACCAACAACCTAGAATAGAAAAACCCAAAGTATACCATCCTTTAGGAAAAAATCTAGGTCTCTAAGAAATATAAATCCACTGCAAACCTTACCCAATCAAGAATAGAAATTGTCATTTCAAAATAGATTTAGTAATCAGTGCCCCCATCTAGTAGAGCCATCAAGAAAAAATTCACAATTAATAGCATTATAAGCCATCATACACTACCAATCAAAATATAGAGAAGAATTTGAAATGGCACCAAATTAGACTGTTCCCAAAAGTAGTCATTGCATGTAACAATACGTCACATGCCACTCAAGGAGGTAGGACAATTTTTTTTTAAAATTCTCCATTAATACATTCCACCATCTTAGTCATCCTCATCTGTATGTGGGAGGAATCTCTCATGAGTGGATAAAAATGAAAATGAAATTTAAAATGATTACATGGAAAAAATTTGCATTATTAAATTTAAAACATTCCTTCAAACCTACTTCAAACCAAAAGAGAATATTACACCTAGTCAATAATATGAATTTACCAACATAGGAAGCAAGAGACCAAGACTTTATCATGAGAAAAATAAGGCACATTCATGCCCAGTCATTTCCTTATTAAAAAATGAATCATCAATTGTCATGTTTTCCAAAGGGTCTACAAATGAATTAGCCTCTCTACAATGCATAAAATAAAAGGATAAAAAAATTAATAAAAGATGAATGTGTGACAAGAGGTAATTTAAATTCTAAGATTCTAATTTATCATTAGACAGAGTTGATATTACAACCATTGAATCTCCTTCAATTATAATTTGGGGGGTGGACAATTTTTTCGCCAATTCGAGACCAATTCTCAAAACATCAAACTCTTCCACATTGTTTGTACCCTCTTCTAAAGATTCACACACAACAAGATCAAAAATACCCTTCCAATCCCTTAGGATTGCAACAGCTCTAGATTTACCAAGGTTTCCCATAGAAGCCCCATCAAAATTCACTTCTATAATATCCTGTGGAGGAGAAGACCATTTGATCAATTTTCCATCAACCTTAGGACTATTATTTTGGACAAAACCAGATTTAGGAAGCTTGAGAAGGGGCCAATTTTTCAAGATGAACGAATCCAAAGAAGAGGAAGATTTTTTTCCTAAGCATTTGTATAAATTTTTGACATTATTACTTCTGAAATATATATTTCCATTTTTGAATAACTTGATTCAGGTACAATGTTTTTTTCCTAAATATGTGGTTGTTTCTTTCCAGCCAAAGGTTCCAAATGACAATGGAAGGACATATTTCCCATATGCAAGAGAATGTAGAGCTTGAACAAAAGGAAGACTAGCTTAGAAAATGTTCCAAAATAGAATGATGGAGAGGGCTCACCCAACCAAGCTTTCTCATCAACCAAGTCCAACACTAATGAGAAGAAATGTAACCAATGAGGTGGTGATCCATTGATTCATATGCCTTTCCACACATGATGCAAGGAAATAAAGGAACTATTCCCAACCTATCAAGCCTCATAGCAGTCAAAATCTTGTCTTTTATGGTAATCCATGCAAAAGAACTAGCCTTTGGGAGAAAATTAGCACCTCAATAAAGTTTGAAGGGACAAGGGGTTAGGTTATTTGAGCTAATAAAGGAGTTGTAGCCATATTTAATTCTATAATTACCTGATTTCTCTTTAATCCATTTAATTTCATCATGTTTGAAAAGAAAAAAATTCTTTTCCTAAGTTTAGACTTGATAGATTCTTTCATTTGTGCCATCTTGGTTGTTAATTGTTAGCTAGTTTTTTGTTACTAGATACAACAATATATTTGTGTGATTAAATAAGAAATATCTAGAAGATTATTGTTAGATTGTAAGAGTTAAGAGTTTTTATTCAATAAAGAGAATTAGTTGATATCATGAATTGTTGAGTCAAGTAAGTAGGTTTTGACAACTTCTATGGAAGAAAAAATCAAGCAAGGACCACTTGAGGTATTGATATTCCACTTTATTTCCTATTGTTAGATTAAATAATGGATTATTAATATTTGTTAAGTATTTTTCAATTATATGCATGTGTAATTCAGGAATGACATTATATAGTTTTGTATTTAATTGTGTAGCTTCATGTTGGTTTCATAATCCATGGGAATTAAATAGGAATTAGTTACAATTCTTTACTAATTGATAATTACAATATTGAGTGTTAGGTACTTGTAGCATAGGGTAGCAATTTATATTATTTTCCCTATTTTGTGAATTAGCATTTTATTTTATTTTATAGCTTTTTCTATCTTTTGAAAATGTGTAATTACCTATAATACATTGATATATGATGTGTCCAAGATCCATAAAATCATATACGCCAACAATGTCTAAATTTTTTGAGTCTTTGGTTGATAATTAAATTTAACCTTTCATGAAAGATGAACTATTCAATTAGGAATTCATCCCTTGAGCAATGTGTATACCTAGTAGGACCAAGTTGATTAGAAATTAGAGAGGATCTACACTTTTAGAGTTATTTTCAGGGATGGTGCTAAGTTCAATATTCTCATGTGTATTTCAATTCATTTCAAGCTTTCATAGTTTATCAAAAAAAAATTCAGCATTAGGGTAATTAGGTTTTAGCGATCAACAACATGTGTTACTGACAATGTATAGTAACCACTAATCTAAAGAGTCATAACAATTGCATGTGGAGGCAGTGGGATGCTCGAGGAATATTTCTCCCCTCAGCACATGAAGCATTAGAAGATACTAGTGAATAAAGTGAATAGAACGAGGGAAACCTTGAAGAAGAATCATCCCTTACACTAGAACCTACCCCAACCATAGAGGAGACTTCCGACATACATATGAGTATCATGGGTGATGAAATAATATAATATCCATGAGAGCATGTAAAATTTGAATTCCCTATCACCAACTAGAAAAATTTTGTTGCCTTGAAGAATATACCTCCTTCAACACTACATGTATTCTATGGGCTGATTACAAAGGATCCATACACCTTTCTTTTTTCTTTTGATGTGCTATGCTAAAGTTATGACTACACCACATATTCTCACAAAATCAAAAAACAATCAGCTACACTAAAATATGTTGATATGAGATGATTCATGTGATTGGGAAGAGATGTTATTCCCAATTAGAATACAATAAAGACAAAATTCCTAGAGAAATACCAAGATTACTACAGAGGCATTGATAGAAAGAGGGATGAATCTTCAGGACATCATAGAAAGAAGATGAATCATTGGAAGATTTTATTGATAGGTTTCAGTTCTTCCTCAAAAAATCCCATCAAAATAGACTCTCTAATGAATCCATGAAATTTATATTCTTAAGGGGAGTTCATGAGGATTGTATGGATTCCCTCAACCTCATTGGGGCAGGGGACATCTCGCACTTACCCTTTAATGAGATATGTAAAGTGTGTGGAAACTATTCCAAGTCTTTCATTAAGAAGACAAGGGGAGATAGGACCTCCTCTCTCAAAAAATCATCTAATGGAGTCTCAAGGGTAGAGATGAGAAATATTCTATAAAAAATGGACATCATTAGCCACTTGGATACACAACTAGGTACCCTCCATATCAAGAAAAAGAGAGAAGAAGCAAAGGAAACCCCCACAAAATAATATCCACACTACCACCAGAAGAAGATTAATTATAAGTACAATAAGTTGGCTAGTATTTCTGAGGACAAGCAAGGGAATCCAAAATTTCATGCTCTAAAAGATGAGGAAGGTCCAGTGATCTACATAGCTCAACAAAAACCATGGAAACTAGAAAATTTATGCCCCAATATCCCTTAACCTATAACATCTCATTTCCAAATAATAATGTAAAATACCCAAATTGGAACCATCAATCTTGGACCAATGTGAAAAACTCACGATGGCCAATGCCCCAAGCCTCCAATCAGAATCACTAACAGCGAGGGATGTGGCCACCACAGGATTAATAAGGACCAAATTATAACTCCCAATGGCCACCCCAACAAAACCAATGAGAAACATAGTGTAAAATCTCGGCCAATAATGGTAAAATCAAAATATCAATTATCAGTAGCCCTTGCAGCCACAAAAACAAACCATAATGCAAAACCCAACAATAGTTGCACCATAACTACCAAGAGCACCTCAATTGATAGCACAACTTGCACCTGAGCCAAATAATAAGCTTTTCCAACAAGATTATGCTAATGAAATCATACAATACCCCACTTATGGGGTTGAGGTAAGTGATGTCCACCTCAAATCAAGGAAAATGCTATTTGGGACTTTATCTCTTCACATCATAGAGTTGACTGATGAGGAACCCCTAGAAGATCCCATGGAAAAACAACTTATGGAACTTGAGTAAAATCAAGTCAATAAAACAAATATAATTCCAAAACCCCCATTACTTGAGAGATTAACAATCCAAAAACATCATTCACAAGATGAAATTGACCTATTGGGAAAAATTAAAGATGTTTGGATTAAGATGCCTCTCCTTCAAGAAATCAAGGAGGTACCAATCTACACCAAAATAATTATAGAGTTGTGCATCAAAACTATAGGTAGGAAACATAAGGACCCTTATACTATGCATGTTATAGGACAACTTGTAGTTATTATGTTGGGAAACATAACTATCCCCAAGTATGTAGATCCTAGGAGCCCTGTAGTGTTGAAATGCACAAGAAAACTGAGACGGGGGTGAATCAGTTGTATCAAATCACTCTACTTCTAAACTTAGTCTTTTCAATTTAACTTCAATCTATTATTAAGTGTAAACATGAAATGAAATAAAATAAAGCAAACACCAGAGACACCATATGTACATGGAAAACCCAATGAGGGAAAAACCATGGTGAGGATTAACTCACAATATAGTAGTAATGCAAGACTGGATAGAAAGGCTCGCTGCTAGAGGGCTCATTGCCTAGATACAAAGGCTCACTACCAATAAAGGACTCACTATCCAGAAGGAAGCTCACTGCTTACAAAAAATAAAATATAATTGAAGATCCACCACTAGGGTTTCACACATTCACAACTTGATTAAAAGATTGTAGACACCATTAGCTCTCTGCTTTCAAGAATCTAACACCTTAAAGTATTGTTACCTCAATTCGCTCTTCCACTCTCTGATTTTCACACTTTTTCACACACTTCACTTACTTGCTCAATTCATGGATGGATGGATATAAAATTCGCTACAACTTGATATGCTTTTATACCATCTTCAACCCTAGAAACATTCTCCAAGGTCATATATACAATTTCATTTACAAATTCAAACTAGGTCGGCTACTCAATATTCCTGTGGTGGATAATAATGAGAGAGGAACAATTACATATTTAATTTAGGACCCAAACAAAAAATTGGATTAATCACACGCTTCCTTAAATTGACGTAAAAATTTAATGTAACATGTAGACACCATGTCGGCCAAACCTAATGAAAACACCAACAATATTTGAAGTGTGTGCATCTCTAGCAAGATGATCACACATGGATCACTCAACATGCTTCACTAGATATTTTATCATCTCTGAGAATATCTCAAATACATCCATAAAAATTACAACAAACTTCATTCACAAAAAACTCTTCAACAGTCCAACCAAACCAACCAGAAACACACATGAGCTCTAGAGTAGGTCTTCCAGACCACCAAAATACAAGAACATTTATCAAAGCACAAAAACCATCAAAAAGAATCATCTTCCAGATCTACAAGATCTGAAACCAAATATTAGAAGATTGTAGAGCCAAAACATTTCTCTAAGTCCACAAACAGATATTTCTGCCAAACCAGTTCACACACCGGTGAACATATCTTTTACTCTCCACCAAACTAGAAGCTAAAACTTGGGATATATAATCCATTGATGCTCATGAACACACTTATAGATCTGCATAGGCATAGGATTAGCATAGAATAAATGCAGAGTGCAATACTAGAGCACACTCAAAACACACACTTCAACACTTCCTTCATTATTTCTCAAATTTTCTACAAAGCGCTTGGGAAAAGCACAACTACAACTGCATAAATACAACTCCATTTAATATAAGAACTTCTATAGTATCTCAACTATACAAGTACCATATGCAACCAACCTGAACTATGTTGACATCAATGACAACATTAATGAAAACACCATCACACACATCCATACTTGCAACAATCTCCCCCTTTGGCATTGATGGAAACACATGATGTGAAAAACCATCAAAGACAACATACATGATTTTCAAAATCTCCATTCAGAAATGCAAACTTGACATCCATCTAATACACTTTGAAGTCTTTATGAGCTGAAAATGATAAGAACATCTGAGTGACCTCCATTCTTGCTACAAGTGCAAAAGTTTCTTCAAAATCTATTCCTTCAACCTATGAATATCCTTTACTTACAAGTTTTGCTTTATTCCTTACCACTTCACCATCTTCATTCAACTCATTTTTGAATACCCATTTTGAACCAATTACATTCTTGTTTGTAAGTCTAGGGACTAGTTCCCATGTCTCATTCTTCTCTATCTACTGTAGTTCCTCTTTCATTTCTCTAACCCAAATTTCATTATTACATGCTTCACTCACAGCCTTAGATTTTATCTTAGAAATAAACACAATTTTACCTCAACCACTTTGCTTCTTTTCTTCACTCCTTCACTTATGTCTCTAATTATGTATTCATCTGGATGATTTCTCTAAACATATTTAGGAGTCTTAGGTGTAAGTTCTAAAATTTCTTCTTCATCACTTTGTTCTTTCTCTTCCTTTTCTTCTTCTTGTACTTTCCCATAGATAAGATAATTTGGTTCAACTTCATTTATTTCCACTAGTCTATACATATCTTCATCAACCTTTACATTATCACTTTCAATTATTTTCCTAAGTCTCTTATTAAAGCATCTATATGCTTTGTTGTTATTTGAATATCCAATAAAAATTCCTTCATCACATCTAGCATCAAACTTTCCAAGATTTTCATCATCTCTTCTAATCTAACATCTACTTCCAAATACTTTAAAGCATTTAACAGTAGGAGTCTTATCAGTCCATAGATCATAAGGGGTCTTAGTGTTGTTACTTTTGATTTTAACTTTGTTAAGAATGTAAACAACAGTGTGGATTGCTTCTCTCCAATACACATCATGAACATTTTCTTCTTTCATCATAGTTCTAGCAGCCTCTTGAGTAGTCTGGTTCTTTATTTCCACAACTCCACTTTACTAAGGGGTTCTAGGATCAGAATAATGTCTCTTTATGCCATGTTCTTCACATAATGCATTGGCCTCGCTAGATTTAAATTCTCCACCTCTATCAGATCTTAAGAATTTGATTTTTTCAATTTTTCCTCATTTTCTTCCCTTTCCTTAAACACCTTGAATCTATCAAGAGCCTGAGACTTTTCTCTAAGAAATGTAACCCATGTCATCCTAGAGTAATCATCAATCAAGAGCATAAAGTACCTATCACCATTTAGGCTTACTGTTCTTGTAGGACCACAAAGGTCTATATGGATTGGTTCCATCATTCTGGTAGATGATTGTTCCTTTCATTTAATAATATTTCTTATTTTTTTTCCACACTGGAAACTTCTACAAATTGAATTTGAAGGCTTTGTGATTCTAGGAAGATCTCTAACAACTTCCCTAGAATTGATCGTGAACAAATTATCAAAATTTACATGTCCCATCATTTGGTGTCAAATCCAACTCTCATTAATTTGAGAAACAAAACACTGAACATCACCACCCTTAAGTTGATAGATGTTTCCATGAGTTCTTCTTCCAACTGCTACCACAATTTCAGATCCTTTTCTGATCTCACAAGTGTTATCCTAAAACACGAGCTTAAAACCTTTGCTGCACATTTTTCGAACACTTAAGAGATCATGCCTTAAACCCTTTACATAATATACATCATCAGTATTATGTTTCCCATCAAAACTAATTATTCCTTTATCAACAATCTTAGCACCAGAGTCATCTCCAAACATAACTATTCTTCCATCATAATTCTCAAGTTTAGTGAACTTACTCTTATCTCTAGTCATATGATTTGAACATCAGCTATCAATTACCCAAAAAAACTCATTCTATCTAGCATGAAAAGCAGTTACCAGAGTACCTTTTGTTTCATCCCTCTTGCTCTTTGGACCAGATTCCTTTGCATATCTTCCATGGTTAGTGGACATACCTTTATTTTCCAAGGCTAGAAATAAACACTCATCTTTATCCTCCTCAAATTCATATTCATCATCATAAATTCCTGCATCTTCTTTGACATAATACAATTTCTTGAACTTCCTATCCTTTTTATCTTTGTGATTATTATTATTGTCATTGTTCTTCTTGTGTGTAGCTCTATTAGGACATCTTGATGCATAATGACCAATATTTCTACAACTGAAACATTTAAAAGGCAACTTACCTTTGTATTTACCAATACCTTTCTTCAATCTCCTTGTGAAATTTGCTTCCAAATATTTTGAATCATCGTCATCTGAATCATCTCCTATCTTCATTGATTTAAAAGTAGTTTCAGTCTTCTCCTTCTCTCTTGTAAATTTCTCATTTCGAATGCAGTCAAGAAACCAAATAGATGCTCCTTAGTAAATGTATTTGGATCATATGATTCCTCAAGAGCAGATACTTTATCACTATAATTGTCTGGTATGGTCATCAAGATCTTCTCAATTATTTCTTCATCTGACATGGTACCACCTTGATTCTTGATTTTAGTTGCTATAAGTTTAACTCTTTGATAATAGCTTGCAATGTCTTCTCCATCTTCCATTCTCAAGTTCTCAAATTTTTGCTTAGCAGTTAGTTTCCTTGACAACTTTACTCTATCATTCCCTTCATAAATGTCTTTCATTTTTACCCATACTTCATGAGCAATAGCTAGAGAAATAACTTTTTTTCTTTTAGTTTTAGATAGAGCTCTAAATATAGCATACCTTTCCCTTTCATTCTCCTCATTAGCTGCAATATCATTAGTACAGGAAGGACCAACTGTTGGTATCTCATACTTTGTCTCCATAGCTTTCCAAGTATTGAAACCAAGTCAAATCAAATAATTTCTCATTTGTTCTTTCCAGTCACTATAATTAGCTCCATCAAAGATAGGAATTTGCAACTTGTGCACCATCTAATCTACCTCAAGTGATTAATATTTTCATCGAGGAACCAAAGCTCTAATACCAATTGTTGAAATGCACAACACAACTGAGAGGGGGTTGAATCAGTTGTATCAAATCACTTTACTTCTAAACTTAATATTTTTACTTTAACTTCAATATGTTATTAAGTGTAAACATGAAATGAAAATAACAGAAAGAAAACACCAAAGACACCGTATTTACATGGAAAACCCAATGAGTAAAAAACCACGCTGAGGAGTAACTCACAATATAGTAGTAATGCAATACCAGATACAAAGTCTCACTGGCCAGATACAAATGCACACTACCAAAAAAGGACTCACTATCCAAAAGGAGGCTCACTACCTATAGAAAAGAAGAGATAAATAAAGATCCACCACTAGGGTTCCACACATTTGTAACTTGATTAGAAGATTGTAGATTCCATCAGCTCACTGCTTTTAGGAATCTAACACCTTAATGTACTATTGCCTCAATTCACTCTTCCACTCTCTAATTTTTTCACTTGTTCACACACTTCACTTACTTTCTTGATTCGTGGATGGATGGATATCAAATTCACTAGAACTTGATATGCTTTTATACCATATTCAACCCTAGAAACATTCTCCAAGGTCGGCTATACAATTTCATTTACAAATTCAAACTAGGTCAGCTACTCAACATTCCTATGGTGGATAAGAATGAGAGAGGACCAATTAAATATTTAATTTAGGACTCAAACAACAACTTGGATTAATCACATGCTTCCTTAAATGGATGCAAAAACTTAATGTAACTTGTAGACACTAGGTTAGCCAAACCTCATGAAAACAACAACAATCTTTGAAGTACGTGCATCTCCAACAAGATGATCACACATGGATCACTCAAAACACTTCACTAGATATTTTATCATCTTTGAGAATACCTCAAATATATCCACAACAATTACAAAAAACTTCATTTATAGAAAACTCTTCAACTGTCCAACCAGACCAACTCGTAACACATAAGAGCTCTACAGCAGGTCTTTTAGAGTGCCAAAATACAAGCACACTTTTCAGATCACATAAACCATAAAAAATAAGCATCTCCCAAATCTGCAAGATCTGAAACCAAATATCAGAAGACTGCAAAGCCAAAGCATTTCTCCCAATCCACAAACAGATAGTTCTACCAAACCAGTTCACACACCAGTGAACATATATTTTACTCTACATCAAACCAAAAGCTAAAACTTGGGATATATTATCCATTGAAGCTCATGAACACACATATACATCCAAATAGGCATAGGTTCAACACATAATAAATGCAGAGAACAATACTGGAGCACACTTAGAACAAACACTTCAACATTGCCTTCATTATTTCTCAAATTTTCTCAAAAGCACTTGGAAAACGTGCAACTACAACTTCATAAATATAGCTCCATGTACTCTAATAACTTCTATAGTATCTCAACTATACAAGTACCATCTACAACCAACCTAAACTATTTTGACACCAATGACAACACCATCACTCACATGCATACTCGCAACATGTAGTGGATGTCAAAATAAATGGAACTTTCATTAAGAATATGTTAATTGACCTTGGGTTAGCTATTAATGTAATGAACAAGGACACCATGAAGTTATTACAACTAATGGAGTAGAGACCTACACCTACTACATTATGGTTAGAAAATAGGTCTACATTAAAACCTGAGGATATCATTGAAGACTTGATAATAACATTAGACTCACGAGAGTACCCTAGAAACTTTATTGTGTTACAAACTAAAGTTAATCTTACAGGACATGTTATTGCAAGTATGGATGTGTTTGGTGGCATTGCCATTAATATTGTCATTGATGTCAACATAGTTCAGTTTGATTGCAAATGGTACTTGTATAGTTGAGATATTGTAGAAGTGATTAGAGTACATGGAGCTATATTTATGAAGTTGTAGTTATATTTTTGCCAAGTGCTTTTGAGAAAATTTAAGAAATAATGAAGGCAGTGTTGAGTGTGTGTTTTGAGTGTGCTTTGGTATTGTGCTCTAAATTTCTCCTATGTTGATCCTATGCCTATGTGGATCTGTGGTATTTTTCATGAGCTTCAATGGATAATATATCCTAATTTTTAGCTTCTAGATCGATAGATAATGAAAGATATGTTCACTAGTGTGTGACCTGGTTTCACAAAACTATTTGTTTGTGGGTTGGGAGAAATTTTTTGGCTCTGTAGTCTTCTAGTGTTTTATTTTAGATCTTGTAGATCTAAGAGATGATTCATAGTGATGTTTTCTATGTTTTTAAAAACTTGCTTGTGATTGGGCACTCCAGAAGACTTGCTCTAGAGCTCTTGTGTGTTGTTCGTTGGTTCGGTTGGACTGTTGAAGAATATTCTATGCATGAAGATTGTTATAGTTGTTGTGGATGTACCTAAAGGTTTATTAGATATGGTAAAATGTCTGGTGAAGTGTGTTGAGTGATCCATGTGATAATCTTGCTGGAGATTTGCATACTTCAAAGATCATCAATGTTTTCATTAAGTTTGGTCGGCCTGTTGTCTACACGTTACATAAATATTTTGCATCAAATTAAGGAAGCAGGTGATTGATCCAAGATATTGTTTTGGTCCTAATTAAATGTGTAATTGGTCCTCTCTCATTCTTATCCACTATGGTAATGTTGATTATTCAACCTAATTTGAATTTGTAAATTGAAGGATGTTTAGTTGACCTTGGAGAATACTTCTATGATTAAAGATGGTATTAAAGAAATTCAAGATGTTGTGAATTGAAGGACAAGAAAGTGAAGTTTGCAAACAAGTGTGAAAATCAAAGTGTGTAAGAGCGAATCAAGGTAGCAGTACTTTAATGTGTTAGACTCCTAAAAGCAGTGAGTTGATGGTGTCTTCAATCTTTTGATCAAGCTATGAATGTGTGGAACCTTTTGTGGTGGATCTTTATTTATCTTTTCTTTTTTGTAGGCAGCGAGCCTCCTTCTGGATAGTGAGTCATATTGTAGGCAGTGAGCCTTTGTATCTAGGTAGTGAGCACTCTAGCAGTGAGCACTCTAGTAGTGAGCGCTCTTGCAGTGAGTGCTCTTGTAGTGAGCCTTTGTATCTGGTATTACATTATTACTACATTGTGAGGTAATCCTCACCATGGTTTTTCCCTCATTGGGTTTTCCATGTAAATATGGTGTCTTTGGTGTTTTTCTTTCTATTATTTTCATTTCATGTTTACACATAATAAAAGATTGAGTTAAAGTGGAATTGATCAAGGTTAGAAGTAAAGGAATTTGGTACAACTGATTCAACCCCCTTATTAGTTGTCTTGTGTATTTCAACAATTGGTATCAGAGCTCTAGTTCCTTCATAAAAATCTTAATCACTTGAGGTAGATTAGATGGTGCACAAGTTGCAAATCCCTATTTTTGATGGAGCTGATTATAGTGAATGGAAAGAACAAATGAGAGGTTATACGGTTTCTCTTGGTTTCAAGACCTAGAAAGCTATGGAGACAAAGTATGTTGCACCATCCGCTGGTCCTTCCTCTGTAGATGAGATTGCGTCTTATGAGGAGAATGAAAAGGAAAGGTATGCTATCTTCAGTGCTCTATCTAAAATTAAAAGGACAAAATTTATTTCTTTAGGAACTACTTATGAAGTATGGGAAAAAATGAAAGACATTTATGAAGGAACTGATAGAGTAAAATTTTCAAGGACGCTAATAGCTAAGCGAAAATTTGAGAATTTGAGAATGGAAGAGGGTGAAGATATTGCAAGCTATTATCAAAGAATTGAACTTTTAGCAAATGAGATCAAGAATCAAGGTGGTACCATGTCAGATGAAGATATAATTGAGAAGATCTTGATGACCCTATCAGAGAATTACAATGGCAAGGTCTCCGCTATTGAAGAGTCATATGATCCAAAGATATTGACCAAGGAGAACCTATTTGGTATCTTGACTGCATTCAAGATGAGAAAATTTGCAAGAGATAAGGAGAAAACTAAAACAACCTTTAAAGAAATGAAGATAGGAGATGACTCAGATGATGATGGTTCAAAAGAGTTGGAATCAAACTTCACAAGGAAATTGAAGAAAGGTACTGGTAAATACAAAGGTATGTTTCCCTTTAAGTGTTTCAGTTCTGGAAATATTGATTATTATGCCTCAAGATGTCCTAATAGAGCCACACACAAGAATAATAAAAATAATAATAATAATCACATAGACAAGAAGGATAAGAAGTTCAAGAAATTATACTATGTTAAAGAAGATGCAAGAATTTATGATGATGAGTCTGATTTTGAGGAGGATAAAGATGAATGTTTATTTCTATCCCTCGAAAGTAAAGTTGTATCTATTAACCATGGAAGATGTACAAAGGAATCTGGTCCAGAGATCAAGAAGAATGAGATGGAAGGTACTCTGGTAACTTATTTTTATGCTAGATAGGATGAAGACTTTTGGGTAATTGATAGTGGTTGTACAAATCATATGATTGGAGATAAGAGTAAGTTCACTAAACTTGAAAATTATGATGGAGGAATAGTTATTTTTGGAGATGATTCTGGTGCTAAGATTGTGGGTAAAGGAATAATTAGTTTTGATGGAAAACATAGTACTGATGATGTCTATTATGTTAAGGATTTAAGGCATAATCTTTTAAGTGTTGGAAAAATGTGTAGCAAAGGATTTAATCTTTTGTTTCAATATAACACATGTGAGATCAAAAAAGGATTCAAAACTATGGTAGCAGTAGGAAGAAGAACTCATGGAAACATCTATTAGTTTAAGAGTGGTGATGGTTAGTGTTTTGTTTCATAGATTAATGAAAGTTGGATGTGGCACCAGAGGATGGGACATGTAAATTTCAACAATCTGATCAGGATAAGTTCTAAGGAAGTGTTCATAGATCTACCTCGAATTAGAAAGCTATCAAATTCAATTTGCAGAAGTTGTAAATTTGGAAAACAAACAAGAAGCGGTTTTAAATGAAAGGAACAATCATCTACCAGAATGCTAGAGTTGATTCATACAGACCTCTGTGGTCCTTTAAGAACATAAAGCCTTAATCGTGACTAGTATTTTATGCTCTTGATTAATGATTACTCTAGGATGACATGGGTTACTTTTCTTAGAGAGAAAGCTCAGGATCTTGATAGATTCAAGGTATTCAATGAAATATTAGAGAATGATGTAAACCCAAGAAACAAATGTTTAAGGTTTGATAGAGGTGGAGAATTCACTTCTAGTGATTTTTATGTATTTTGTGAAGAATATGGCATAAAGAGACATTATTATGCCCCTAGAACCCCTCAATAGAATGGAGATGTGGAAAGTAAGAACAAGACTATTCAAGAGGCTACCAAAACTATGATTAAAAAAGAAAATGTTCCTAATGTGTACTAGAGAGAAGCAATACACACTACTATTTACATTCTTAACAGAGTTCAGATTAGAGGTAACAACACTAAGACTCCTTATGGGTTATGGATTGGTAAGACTCCTACTGTTAAATACTTTAAAGTGTTTGGAAGTATATGTTACATTAAAAGAGATGATGGGAATCTTGGATTGATGCTAGATGTGATGAAGGAATCTTTCCTGGATATTCAAATAACATCAACATATATAGATTCTTTAATAAAATACTGAGCAAATTGTTGAAAGTGCTAATGTAAAAGTTGATGAAGCTATGTATAGACTAGTAGAATAAGTAGAGTTGAACCAGATGATCCTATCTGTTGGAAAGTGCAAGAAGAAGAAAAGGAAGAGAAAGAACAAAGTGATGAAGAGGAGATTCTATAACCTACACCTAAGACTCCTACATATGTATAAAGAAATCATCCAAAGGAACATATAATTGGAGACGTAAGTGAAGGTGTAAAGACAAGAAGCAAAGTGGTTGAAGTAAACTTGTGTTTAATTTCTAAGATATTGTGAGTGAAGCATGCAATGATGAGAGTTGGGTTAGAGAAATGAAAGAGGAACTACAACAGATAAAGAAGAATGAGATATGGTAACTAGTTCCTAGACCTATAAACAAGAATGTAATTGGTTCAAAATGGGTATTTAGGAATAATATGAATGAAGATGGTGAAGTGGTAAGGAATAAAGAAAGACTTGTATGAAAATTTTATTCACAGGTTGAAGGAATGTATTTTGAAGAGACATTTGCACCAGTTGCAAGAATGGAGTCCATTCAGATGTTCTTGGCATTTTTAGCTCTTAAAGGCTTCAAAGTGTACCAGATGGATATCAAGTCTTCATTTCTAAATGGAGAATTAGAAGAAGTATATATGGAGCAATTGGAAGGATTTCAGTTGTCAGACAAACTAGACATGGTCTACAAGTTGAAAAAGACACTATATTTACTTCAAAGTTGAGACAAATAAAATGTTGATAGTTGTGGTATATGTTGATGACATTATCTTTGGTGGAAATGAAGGTATGTGTAAGAAATTTGCAGAGGAGATACAAAAAAAAGTTTGAAATGTCTATGATTGGTGAGTTGAATTTATTCCTTGGACTTCAAGTAAATCAAACTAATAAGGGGATATACATTTCACAATCTAAGTATGTTAAGGAATTCTTGAAGTAGTTTGGAATGGATGACTCCAAACTGGTTTGTACCCCTATGGTAACTAGATGTAATCTGAGTAAGGATGATGAATCTTCTAAAGTTGATCAGAGCTTGGACAAATCTATGATTGGTGAACTATTGTATCTTATTGCTACTAGACCGGATATAATGCATACAATATTTTTAGTTACAAGATTTCAAGAAGAACCTAAGGAAGCACATGTTATAGTTGTGAAGAGGATATTCACATATCTTAAGGGAACTCCAGATTATGGGCTATGGTATCCAAAGGATAATGATTTTGTATTGAATTCCTACACTAATGTAGATTGGGTTGGTTGTGTAGATGACCAAAAGAGTACAAGTGGTAGTGCATTCTTCCTTGGAGGAAGATTGGTCTCATGGTTGAGTAAGAAACATGATTCAGTTTCTTTATCCACTGCAGAAGCTGAGTATATTGTAGTAGCATGCTGCCGTACATAGGTACTTTGGATGAAGCAAACCTTGAAGAACATAGGTGTGATGTGTGATGAGCCTTTCTCTATCTTTTGTGACAATACAAGTACAATAAAAATTTCAAAGAATCTAGTGATTCATTCTAAGACAAAGCAAATATATATTAGGTATCACTTCTTAAGGGAGAAGGTGTTGTAGAATGAAGTTAGACTTGAATATGTACCCTTCAAGGAAAAAATTGCTGAAATATTCACTAAGGCCCTTCCAAAGGATACTTTTAAGTATCTCAGGGGGAAGTTAGGGGTTACTTCCCCTCCTTTCTTGAACTAGGTGCACATGGAGGTGCATTAGTCTAGTGGATTCATATATTTTTTTGATCTGGAATAATGATTGTGGTCTACTCCTCAAGGGGAGTAGAGAGGTGCTTTTTTGTTGTATGTGATGTGGGTCCACTCTTAATGGGGAGTAATCAAAGCTTTATATGGCAAGAGTTTTCATGCAAAAATATTCCTTTTCCATTGATGTCAAAGGGGGAGAGAAAGTCATGTGAAAAAGTTGAAAAGGGAGAGAGATTCTTGTAAGGAGAAGACATAAGAAGAAGTAGAAGATTGTGTATGCTATCTTTGATGGTTTTTCACATCATGTGTTGCCATCAATGACAAAGGGGGAGATTGTTGCAAGTATGGATGTGCTTGGTGGTTTTGTCATTAATATTTTCATCAATGTCAACATAGTTTAGTTTGATTGCAAATGGTACTTGTATAGTTGAGATACTGTAGAAGTGATTATAGTACATGGAGCTATATTTATGAAGTTGTAGCTGTGTTTTTTCCAAGTTCTTTTGATAAAATTTAAGAAATAATGAAGGCAGTGTTGAGTGTGTGTTCTGAGTGTGCTCTGGTATTGTGCTCTACATTTCTTCTATGTTGATCCTAGGCCTATGCAGATCTGTGGTATTGTTCATGACCTTCAATGGATAATATATCCTAAGTTTTAGCTTCTAGATCAATGGAGAATGAAAGATGTGTTCACCGATGTGTGAACTAGTTTGACATAACTATTTTTTTGTGGGTTGGGAGAAATGTTTTGGCTCCACATGTTAGTGTAAATATTTATTTATTACACTAGCATAAGTTAACTTAGGTCATATCAATCCTAGGATGCATTTAATCTTTTAATAATGTTGTTAGATCAATACACATGGCAACATCTTAATGCATCTTGTATCTCACCCTTTCCTATATGAGGAGGGTTATTATATCATTTGAAACATCCTTTTTTACCTCATCATTTGAGAGGTCTTAATATCAAGCAAGCTCATTCTTGCATATCCTCTTGTGGAAGATTTATCATTGTTTTTGCAGGTGTTCCTGGTTATTAATCTTATTCAAGATTTCTAGCATGGTATCAGAGCCCTTCCTGGAAGACTCTTCCCAAATCTGAGGATTGAGCTATGGCTATAAGATCTTCTTTGAGGTTGTCTCAATATTAAGGTTTTCTTGGAAGGTCACTTTCGGTGCATGTTGGACGAAATTTGAGCTCATATCCGAGTCTAGGGCTATCGAGAAAGACAAATCTGGCTTTTGCTTCACTGAAACTGAGATTGTGATACACAATTGCGGAACTGGGGTTTCAAGTTCAAATCTGACAACCGACTTGCATATTTTGCATTTTTAATCAACATTGTAGGTTCCAGCATGCCTTTTCATGTTTTAGGTAGCTGATTCAACCTTTGCATGTCGTTTTTTGGTTGTTGGCATCATTTTTTGTTGCTAAAGACATCTATTTTACACTAGATCTACATCTTTTGTACATCTGCAAGAAAAAATGCCATCTGGGTACTTTTTAGTTTTTGCATGCAGTCCGTATATTTTGCAGAAATGAACTTAGAAAGCTTCAGTTGTACCCCTCTCCGTTGGCAGTTTCAGATTTGAAGGCAGTTTTCCAATGCTCCATTCTTGCTCATACGAACTCCGTTTCTCACGAATTTTTTTTGAATTTGGCTATTTTTTTGTGCTCTATGCACTAGTGCAAACGTTTTTTGGTTTTGATACATAAATTTTTTAGAAATTGCAGATTCTCAGTCGTGACATTGCACAGTTCTCGTTTTGGGAACTTTGAAGAAGCATAACTTTCTCATACGACCTCGTATCGAGGTGATTCTTGTTTTGAAAGTGCATTTTTTTTTGAGTAGATTGTAGTGGTGCTATTAGTTTTACTTGTCTCAGTTCCAATACTGTAGTTTCAATTTACAACCTATTTGTGAGGGTTTTTATAATGCATTGAAATCAAGACCACTTAGTATTTCTCACTAGTGGAAGTTGTAAATGCACTAATATAAAGTGCCAAATCATATTTTCTTGGGGGGTTCTTTGATTGAGTGAAAAGGGGGGGTTCAATGTGTTGACTCTTGTTAGCACATATTCTCTTTTAGAAACATGATTTTATGCATCATAGTTCATTATGGGGTTCTCATTTCATCTTGCTTTGATCATGTTGAAATGGGGAAACTACACAAAATGGAGAAATGGTATCATCACACATCTCTGATGGCTTCATTTGTTGCCAAATTTGTATAATCTTGTTCCCCCTCCTAGTACTCATAGTAAGAAATTTGCTTGGAATTGCAAAAGGGATCATGTCTTAGGAGTCATTGCAATGCATATTGATGTTTCCACCTTGAAAAGTGTTGATCATTGTGATTTCCCTCATAGTCTTTGGACTAAAATTTGGGAGATACATGGAGATCATGACATTCAACCATTCCCAGATGATCCTATTTTAGATTGTCTTGTGCCTATTCATCTTTCTGACAGGATACCCTATGATGCAGATACTATGCGGGAGTTTGAATATTTGAAATACTTTGAATCTTCAGATGAGGATGAGGATGAAGAGGGTTCTTCTAATGCTCTTGCTTCTCCATCAGAGATAGTTGATGTACCTTCACCTTCAATGATTTCATTACATTCAGTATCACTTTGTCTTCCTGATTGGGATTCCTATCTATCAAACATTGCATCCTTGTTTATGGAGTCTCACATTTCAGATTTGGAGGACATTTTTGAGGGGATATCTCTCCTATTTGATGACAATCATTGCACTCCTATTGTCAAATCATCACAGTCTTT
Source organism: Sequoiadendron giganteum (assembly GCA_007115665.2). NCBI lineage: Eukaryota > Viridiplantae > Streptophyta > Pinopsida > Cupressales > Cupressaceae > Sequoiadendron > Sequoiadendron giganteum. The sequence continues at coordinate 386,428,365 of CM021107.1, read as the reverse complement.
GGATTTTGTTCAGCATCTATTTCCACATCGTCCTAATTTGTCACCTTCTACATTGATTGGGTATGTACCTGAGTGGGTTGTGGCATCTTCATCTTCATCAAGCAAGGAGACACATGAGCAACTTTCAGAGACATCATCAACATTCATATACATCCATCCTTCCTTCAATTCCTATCCAGAATGGGAAGCATCTCTGCACTTGCACCTGGTTTTGTTTCTTCCGAAAGGGAGACAAGTTGTTTGTTGACATTGGATCATGTTTTGTCTACATACACTTACCTTTTTTGCAGGTGATCACATATTTTGGGGGGGCTATATTGTCTCTCTATTTCCCTCCTATCGGGGTGACATTGATTGTATTGTATCCATGTGATGATTGTTGTCCTTGGGGGGATGATGTTGAAGCCTCCAAATCATCACCTTTTTGAATTTTAACTCCTTTTCGGAGAGGGGTTTTCTTCCCACTGGGTTTTCCCCTTTTCTTCATTTAGTGGGAGATTAGTTGCATTTTCATCCTATGTACATGGGTACCTAATATGGCCATCAGTCGGGACCCATCATCATCATGCATAATCATTGCATTTTATTTTCCTCCCTAAGTTGCACTTATGGGGGGGTGTTAGTGTAAATATTTATTTATTACACTAGCATAAGTTAACTTAGGTCATATCAATCCTAGGATGCATTTAATCTTTTAATAATGTTGTTAGATCAAGACACATGGCAACATCTTAATGCATCTTGTATCTCACCCTTTCCTATATAAGGAGGGTTATTATATCATTTGAAACATCCTTTTTTACCTCATCATTTGAGAGGTCTTAATATCAAGCAAGCTCATTCTTGCATATCCTCTTGTGGAAGATTTATCATTGTTTTTGCAGGTGTTCCTGGTTATTAATCTTATTCAAGATTTCTAACACCACAATCTTCTGGTGTTTTGTTTTAGATCTTGTGGATCTGAGAGATGATTCATACTGATTTTTTATATGTTTTGACAAAGGTGCTTTTGATTGGGCACTCTGGAAGACTTGCTCCAGAGCTCTTGTGTGTTGCTAGTTGGTCTGATTGGACTGATGAAGAATATTATGTGCATGAATATTGTTGTTGTTGCTGCAGATGTAATTGAAGCTTTCTTAGAGATGGTAAAATGTCTAGTGAAGTGTGTTGAGTGATCTATGTGTGATCATCTTGCTAAAGATGTGTGTACTTTAAAGATCATTGGTGTTTTCATTAGGTTTGGTTGACCTAGTGTCTACATGTTACATAAAGATTTTGTATCGAATTAAGGAAGTGCATGATTGATCCAAGATGTTGTTTGGGTCCTAATTAAATGTGTAATTGGTCCTCTCTCATTATTATCCATTGTAGGAATGTTGATTAGGCAACCTAATTTGAATTTGTAAATTGAAGGATGTTTATCCAACCTTGGAGAATGCTTCTAGGGTTGAAAATGGTATAAAAGCAAGTCAAGATGTTGTGAATTGAAGGAAAAGTAAGTGAAGTGTGTGAACAAGTGCGAAAATCATAGTGTGTAAGAGTGAATCAAGGTAGTAGTAATTTGATGTGTTAGACTCCTGAAAGCAGTGAACTGATGGTGTCTACAATATTTTATCAAGATTCGAATGTGTGGAACCTTTTGTCGTGGACCTTTATTTTTCTTTTCTTTTTTTGTAGGCAGTGAGCCTCCTTTTTGACAGTGAGTCCTATTGTAGGTAGTGAGACTTTGTATCTAGTATGGCATTATTACTATATTGTGAGCTAATACTCACCATGGTTTTTCCCTCATTGGGTTTTCCACGTAAATATGGCGTCTCTAGTGTTTTTCTTTCTATTATTTGCATTTCATGTTAACACTTAATAACAAATTAAGTTAAAGTGGAATTGATCAAGGTTAGAAGTAAAGGAATTTGGTAGAACAGATTCACCCCCCCTCTTAGTTGTCATGTACATTTCAACATCCTTCATCTTGGGGAGACCCTGGAAGGCTATAGTAGATGTCTTCATAGGTTACAGGTCTAGTAACATGATAATTTACAATGGAAATGTAACCAAGAATTTATTCCTCTATCCAAATGCCTAGCCATGTGAAGATTTAGAGAAAATTGTATGGCTTTCCCTAGATGAGGAAGATCAATACTCATTACAAACTTTGATGACTATTAAACATAGTCCCATGTTAGAAATCTAGGATGAAGATGAATTGATTTTAAACATCATGTAGAACAACTATGGTAGGGACCTACATCAATATGACTATCTAACATACTTTCAAGATCCTTTGTAGAACATAATCCCTACCAACACATCTAAGTCTATCTCTTAAATTTTTCATACTTTATTGCCACATAACTACAGACCCAATATAGTAGTTCTTGACATAGCATATAGTAAAGCATCATCCTTGACTTTGGAGATTACATTGGGAAAGACATTAAATGTAAACAACGAACTGATCGTTGCATAATAGTCCTCACTACTGAATGTGTTGCAAGCAAACACAATTGCATTTGTATGGGATTACCATGATATACAAGGAACAAACCCAAACCTATGCATACACTAAATTTGCATCAATGATGGCTATAAATTTCCTAGGAAACCTTAGAGGAGAATGAATCCAATAGTATGTGACATAGTCAAGGAAAAATTACAAAATTTATTGGATGTGGGATTCATCTATCCAATCTATGATAGTCGATGGGTGTCTCCACTATTAATTTTACTTAAGAAGGGAGGGAAATGGAGGGTGTGTGTAGATTATCATGAGTTGAACATAGAAACTATAAAATACCACTTTCCCCTTCCATTCATTGACCAAGTACTAGATTCATTAGTAGAGAAGCAATAATTTTTCTTTCTGGATGGGTTCGATGGATATAACCAAATTAAGATAGCCCTAGAAGACCAAGATAAGACAATATTTAAATGTCCTTGGGTATATGTTCTTACTTTGTATTTCCATTTGTGGTATGCAATGCACCTACCACCTTCTAGAGAGAAATAATAAGCTTATTCTTAGATTTTTCTCATGATTCCATGAAGGTTTGCATGGATGACCTTACAAATTATGGGAATACATATGAAGAAGTAATTTCTAACTTGGAGAAGGTACTAAAAATATGTCAAGATCACCACTTGTCCCTAAATCATGAGAAATAATTCATGATGATGACTAAGGGAGTAGCCTTGGGACACTTTGTGTCTAATAAAGGAATCCAAGCAGACCCAAATGAAATAGAGATAATACAACACTACCTCTACCTTAGAAATAGAAAGAATTCAAAAGTTTCCTTGGCCATGTTGGATACTATAGAAGATTTATACAAGATTTTAGTAGGATTGAAACACCATTGTTTATCTATTTTCCAAAGATGTAGAGTTTGATTGGATGCCTACTTATCAACATTTCTTTGGAGCTCTTAAGGTATCACTTACAAAGACCCCAGTATTAAGAGGGCCAAATTGGACATTTCCTTTTCACATCCATACTAATGCTTTTGATTTTGCAATTGGAGCTATGTTAGGACAAAACAAAGGGAATCTAGAGTATTATTTATACTATATAAAAAATAACCTTCAAGGGGTAGAGATCAACTACACAATGATTGAAAATGATATGTTACCAATAGTCCATCCAATCAACAAATTCAACACTATATCATAGGGTATTCTTTATTCATCCATATAGACCATACAAAAATCAAGTACTTGATGAACAAACCAATAGTTGGGGGCAGACTTGTGATATGCTTGTTACTACTTTAGGAGTTTGATATTACTATATTGGACAAACCAGGTAAAGAAAATATCATAGTAGACTTTCTCTCTAGATTGCTAAAAAATTCAAAAGAGGATATTGTAGAAGATTCATTCTAGATGGGAATTTATTTACCCTATCTCTACATACACCTTGGTATGCAGACATAGCCAATTACCTATCTACAAAAACACTACCACATCTCTCACCAAGAGATAAAAGGCATTTAATTCAAAAAAAAATCTTTACTCTTGGGTAGCTAGATATTTATTTTACATAGGGTTTGATAACATAATGAGAAGGTTCATCAAATAATATGAATTCCATGATATTCTCAAAGCATGTCATGATGAACCCTGTGGGGGACATTTTGCAACAAAGAGGATAAATCTTAATATTTTGACTACTATTTATTATTGTCCAACACTTCATAAAGATGTAGTCAAATATACAAGGAGTTGTGATAGATGCTATAGAATTGGTTAGCCTACAAAAATAGATGAAATCTCATTATAGCCACAACTAGTTGTAGCACCATTTGATAAATGGGGACTAGATTTTATTGGTCTTATATCTCCAACATCCAACAACAAGGATTATATATTGGTTGTACTAACTATCTTACAAAATGGGTAGAGGTAAAAGCCTTACAATTTGTAAGGGATGGAAATTTGGTAAAGTTTCTCTATGAAGATATCTTTACAATATATAGTGTTTGTTAGAATTGGCTATGGATGCCAAGATCTATGGACCAAATAGAAAGCACAAAGAAGAGAGAAAATAATGTGACAAGAATAAACTGTATTCAATGTCAATGATAATGGAATGATTGATTTTACAATAAGAGACCCCTTGGTTATATAGCCAAGGTGAGAACATAGGAGTGCATAAGATTATGACAAGTGTCATAATCTTATGACACGAGACAACAATGAAAAGATATCACTCCACCTAAAGTGGAAAGGTGATAATGTGATAACCACCACAAATAGTGGATCACCCACAAAAGGTGGAAACCTAATCACATGATATGTCCATGAAAGGTGGAAGTGATAAAGTAATAAGATGATAAGTCAACCAAAGGTGGAAAATCCCCAACAACTCCTATGTGGTCCCTAAGTAAACTTAATGAAGGTGTAATTATGACCTAGGCAAAGGTACAAGACATTTAATTACACCAACACCCCCCCTTAAGTGCAACTTAGGGAGAATGTACACAAAAGAAACAATGCAAGATGGGTCCTGACAACTAGGCCATGTTAGGTACCCATGTACAAATGCAATGCAATTTCTCACAAACGAAAAAAAGGAGAAAACCTAGTGGGACAAAACTCCTAACCAAAAGAGAGATGAAATACAAAAATAGAAATGCTCTCAATGATGCATGAGAAGGTAAAAACCCCATGTGAGGAAAAAGACCCCCCCATAAGAGAGAAGTAGAAGAGAGACAAGGCAACCCCCCCTCAATGTTGAGTTTCCTGCAATGATGGTAGAAGCTCGACATTGAATGCTAAAGATGATCCAATCTCGTCGAATAACATTCCTCCCCTTAGGAAGAAACAAAACCAAGAATGTATGCAGGATGTATGATGTCTCTGAAGCATGGTCAAGAGTCTCCATGTCGATGCCGAAAGCTAACACACTCCAAACAGGCATTCTAGGCCACACTGCTGAAGAGTACAATCCAGCATCTAGTAGAGATGAATGTACAACATGATCCAAAGAGAAAGATATCCCCTCTAAAGACAAAGAAGCCTCCTCCAAATGCTGTCCAAAATTATCCACACTCATGTCAAGCTGTGAAGAATGATCATGTAGAGAATGAACAAGAGGGTCAGAGTGTTCCCTCACAAAAACTGAAGAAGGAGCATCTTCATCAAAGAGAAGATGAATGTCATCAATGGTGTCCCCCAAATCTGCAAGATGAGACTCCACAAAAAAGTCTGAAATACATGTCAAGAAGTCATCCAAAGTAGCCATATCTGGAAGACAATGTATGTCCTGCTGCATTGAATCACAAGGATCCAAAACTATGGAATCACAAGTATCATCAACTGTAACAGTAGATGGAGGAGATGAAATGCATGGCTCAAGTACTGGATCTGATGTGAGAACTCCCAAGTTCAAGTAGCCAAATGTCTCCTTTGAATCATGGTTTACACTAAAAGTGTGATCAACAGCCGAAGGAACATTGTCACCATTAGAAGCAAAATTTGCAAAGGTATACAACTAAGATGAATGATCAACCACCCCAGTAGAAATGATCTCTCTACTCTCCAAGTCTCGAATGATGACTGAATCAGGTGTGAACTCCACAATTCTCCCATATCCACAATGTGTAATCTGATATATGGAAAGAAGATTGTTCGTCAAATGAGGAACACACAAAATATCCTAGAAAGTGTTCTCCCCAAAACTAATAGACCCCTTCCCTAATACACTCATGTATGTATTGTTTCCCATCAAGATAGGAGACACAGTACAAGGTTGAAATGAAGAGAAGATACATTGTGAAGATGCCATATGATGAGATGCTCCTGAATCTAGAAGCCATGTCCCTAATTTTGAACCTGAAAAAGCACAAAGAGCTTGTCCTTTATATCCTGATGTAGATGAAAAATCAGTATGACCTTTTCCCTTAGACTGTTTTGAAGAAGGAGGAGGTGAATCAAACATTCTAGAAGGCAAATCAATGTGATTCTTTTTGAGAAGATTATTCAATTCATCAATATCCTTCTTATAACAATAATGTTCTTCATGTCCATCCTTCTTGCAATATGCACAAAAGGACCTCTCCTTCTTAGATGATTTCTCTTTTGAAGATGAATCTTTATGTTCTTCTATGGAATTAGATGTGGATTGTGTGTTCTTCTTAGGCTTGTTCTTTTTCTTTTCTTTTCCACTTGAAGACTTCTCATCTTTTACAACCAAGGCATGTGATTTTGAAGACTTCAAAGTACCCATTTGAATAAGCTTATCTTGCTCCCTAGTGAGTTGCATAGCAAAATCTTCAAAGGAAGGCATCTTAAACTCACTCCCAAAGGCATTATTTGTAGCATAGAAAGTAGACACAAACACTAAATATTCAAGTCCTAGTTTTGAAAGAACACTTAAGATCAATTGTGTATCTGATTTCTCAATTTCACAATCCTTCAATTATGTTCTTAGTGACTTGAATTTGGTGATGAAGTCCTATATGTTGTCAAAATTACTTGGATTTAGACTGATTAATTCATTCTCCAACAAATATCCTTGAATTTCATCTATTTTCCCAAATAATTTTGACAATGTAGTCCACATATCCATAGGTGTATCCAAGTGCTCAATGTGAAACAACAACTCAGGAGATACATACAAGCACAAATAGCCAATGGCTTCTTCACAACTATTCAACCATTTATTCTTTTTAGCTTCATCATCTGATGGTTCACCATCAAGCCCATGAACTATCCTATACAATATTTTTACTATTAGCAATTTGTTCATTTCTGATTTCTATTTAGGATAGTTGTAAGGTGTTAGAATTGGAATTATAGATGACTCCATGATGAAACAAGAACACAAATCAAGAGGAATGCAACCACAACCACAAGAAGAATCCCCCCCAAAGAACCCCCAAGAAATATCTGATTTGGCACTTTATATTTAGTGTGTTTACAGTTTCCACTACCCAAAACAACAAAGTGGACTTTGATCTTGGTACATGCAAATTGCTAAAATAGGCCACAGATTCAAGTAAATTTTTTGGTACAAAATGAGATCAATCTGATCATACCATTGAGAATTACACAAAAAATTATGCACTTTCAAAAAAAATAGCACCCAAAAATGTTACCGTAGGAGCAAGATATGAACTCCCGAAGTTCCCAAAATGAGAACGAAGTAGCAACACCTGTGAGAATCTGAAATTTCTGGAAAAAAAAGAAGCCAAAACCAAAACTTGGTTGCACCACTATGAATAGAATGAAAAATTAGCCCAAATAAAAAAAAATTGCTCGAAAAAAGGAGCCAAAATGACTAAGTTATGAGCATTCAAATATCAGTTGCAAATTCAAAACTGCAAACCGTGAGGGGGCCAAAATTTTCAAAAAGCGTTGACATGGAGCTGAAGTCAGCAAGTCCAATTGTTAAAATTTCATGGCCTGGAGACCGTCGCTGAAAACAAGCCTTTGCCGGAAAATCATGTCGAAATATTCGCTCTTCTGTTGGTATATACTTTTACTAGCCAAAATCTCGGTCTTCGGAATATTTTGATGCCGTCATTTTTGCTCTGTTCATCGGTTTATGTTTTCCTCCGCCGGTCTGCTGGAATTTTCTTACCGGCCAGTATTGAGGGTGCCGGTTGTGGGCCGTGGCACCCACTGGCTCTACGGACTGTAAAACTTGATATTTATTTTTTTATTTTTTGTTTTTTTTTAATTTTATTTTGTTGTTTTTAATTTTTCAAATCAAAAAATACTTTGCATACAAATTTTGCAAAAAGGATTTTTTTTTACGGACAAAATAATTTAAAAAAAAAAAATCGTACCGTCGACATTATGATGACCTGGGGGCCGTATGACTCTTCGGGCAAATTTTTTTTTCTTCACTGAACAATTGCTTCGATTTGGACGATTGGACAATCAATCTTAGGGTTTTTGGCCCTTTTGGATGCGATGGAAGCATCAAATTTGACCCAAAATGCTCCAAAAATGCAACTACCTTTTGGATTTGGGAACCACAATTCAGCTTCAAACCCTCATAGATTTGGCCTCGTATGTCCAGTTTGGACAAAACAAAAGGAAAAATCGACTTTCTCAAACCTTTCGAACACAATGGTGAGCTTAGATTTGCACCAGCAAGCTTTGATATAAACCTATAATAAAGAGTCAAAAATGGAACCTCCCCAAATCTGGTATCTCTCCTTAGAAAAAGACTCTCCAATGGCACCCAACCTGCTTTGATACCATGTTAGAATTGGCTATGGATGCCAAGATCTATGGACCAAATAGAAAGCACAAAGAAGAGATAAAATAATGTGACAAGAATAAACTGTATTCAATGTCAAAGATAATGGAATGATTGATTTTACAATGAGAGACCCCTTGGTTATATAGCCAAGGTGAAAACATAAGAGTGCATAATATTATGACAAGTGTCATAATCTTATGACATGAGACAACAACGAAAAGCTATCACTCCACCTAAAGTGGAAAGGTGATAATGTGATAACCACCACAAATAGTGGATCACCCACAAAAGTTGGAAACCTAATCACATGATATGTCCATGAAAGGTGGAAGTGATAAAGTAATAAGATGATAAGTCCACCAAAGGTGGAAAATCTCCAACAACTCCTATGTGGTCCCTGAGTAAACTTAACTAAGGTGTAATTATGACCTAGAAAAAGGTACAAGAAATTTAATTACACGAATAGTGTTCCTAGAGAGATGTGACAAACCAAGGGCAATAATTTACCTTGGACCTAATTATCGTGTTAGTACAAGAATATAAAATTGGGCATAGAAATTTTACACCTTATCACCCTCAAGAAAATGGCCAAAAGGAAGTGAATAATAGGGAAATATAAAACATTCTAAAAAAAATAGTGCAATCACAGAAGAAGGATTGGGCAGCCAGGTTACCTAAAGTAATCTAGGCTTACAAGACAACCTAGAAGACAACAACAGGTTTTACACCATGTAAATTGGTGTATGGTAAAAATGTAGTACTTCCAATAGGATTTAAACAAAAAAATTTGAGGACAACATTGAAATTGGGAATGGATTTATTAGTAGCACAAAAGGAGAGATTACTTAACCTCAATACCTTGGATGAAATTAGAATAGAAGCAATATACCATATAGAGATCATACAAAAGTAGAGAATGTATTGACATGACCAATTTATTAAGACAAGAGAGTTTAATGTAGGTGACATGGCACTACTTTATGACTCAAGGTTCAAGGATTACAAAGGAAAACTACAGACTAGATGGCTTGGGCCATATGAAATTCAAATAGTTTTTCCAAATGGAGTTTAGTTGCAAACTATTGATGATGTTAAGATTTCATTGTTGGTTAATGGCCATTGATTGAAACTATATAAGAGGCCAATCCATAAGGATGATTTCCTACATTCTTTACAACAAAAAATTTAAACCAAATATACAAGATTCATCACCAAAAACAAGCACTTCATCAAAAATATCATCAGATGAGCTACATAGCTTGCCTCATGTTATTTCATAGGTATGATCTAAAAACAAAAAAATCACATGCACACATTGCATAGGTGAAATTCAAAAGTCTTCACTTTCTAATAGTAGTCAATGCTTAAGGGACCTGGAACAACATGCCCCAAGACACACTATTTAGAAGGGTCATATTTTATTTATCAACCTGTAGCACTTGCACATCCATCCTTTTAGTTGTGCCTGCACTATCTATCTTTCAATTTTAGTTCATTTCGATTCAATTTTCCATCACACATATCAATCAAATTACCTTTTTCACATAATTTGTACCATGCATTAAATTCCACCTTTCACATCATGTACTTTGTGTAGCCTTTCATTCATAAATTCAAATATATTTTCCACATGTTCACCTCATGCTCAATTACACTCCACACCACGACTTCATATAATTTCAAATTGTGTTGCATGGTGGCAATGAGAAACTTCACATGTACTGAACATCATCTCACAACATCTCAATAGGTACTCTTCATATTAATTGTCATAATTTAATAGAGCTTACAATTTTTTTATATGTTTATCATTCATGCATGCATATTAACTTAGTATTTAATATTTCCATTGCTTATTAATTATCCCTCCACCCATTTTTTACATAGTAAGTGAGGATACTTGGGAAATTTATTTAGGGGGAAGCGTATTCAAGGCCATAGTCATTCTTAGTTTTTTTCAGCTTTCTATAATTTTATTTTCTATCATTACCAAGAAACCAAAGAGTTTAGAAGAGTGAGAAGGTTGTTCAATAGAAAAATTGAGTATTACAATAAACAACATAGCAAAGAAGTAGTTTAATTGGGTGATATAGTAGAAAAGAGCCAAAAAAATTGAATTCAAAGGGGATACTATAATGTGGGTGACAAAGTGAGAAGGGAACTAGCAACCCATAATTGTTGTTGAAAGATATACAATGCATGCCTATCTTCTAGAAGGCCAGCTAGTTGGACTACTTTTTGAGACACAAATTTCAATGAAGTTAATGACCCAACAATTTTCCAATACCCTAAAAAACAATGAGGCAATTGTTAGGGGTTTGAGAGTAGATGCATCAAAATTTTCTATAGCCATAGTGTCAAGACTTCCAAGGGTGGGAGAAGAGTTCCCAATAGGATAAGATGTCATCATAGCTAAGAATTAATTCTCCTTTCTAGGGGAAAACTTGGACTCTTCTTCACAAGGTACCAATCTCTTATCCTTACATTGGCTTTGGGCCTCTATAGCCACTTATATTTTTATGTACTTAACATGTGATGGAAGATATTCATTATTCTATTCAATTCATTTTAAATTTCTTAGTCACTTATTCCATGGGAGGCATGTGAATGTTCTAAATTTCCTTTATAATTTTTTGAAAAGAATGTCCAGAGCACAAAATAAAAAGGAATTAGTTGGAACTATCACATTATTTTCTAGTCAAATTATTGGTAAAAAGGATCCCTATGGTTCAATTTCCTAATGTTCCTTGGGAAGATTTCATGAACTAAAACAATATCAACACCATCATTCAATTACCTAATGAAGAAAATAGGGTTTAGGAACAAGAAGTAGAAGAACTTGCTATGGTTTCTCTTGAGGGAGAAATGCCCTTTGGCTCCCCTCATTCAATACCCACCCACACCATGGAGGAACCAAAAGAGCATGGTATACAAGAAACCTAATCTATAGCCTTTATTTAGCAGCTCATAGTTGAAGACAATTCAAAAACCCTAGCTTCTAGTAAAAGGGCACCGAAAGAAAAGAAAAGAAAGAGTAGGGCTTCTACCTTTGCACCTAAAAAGGGGCAGAGGAAGCCCACACAATCTAGGAGGTGATCACATCGCCTAAGGAAGAAGGGGCCCATGAGAGGAACAAAAAAATAGCAAGAAGAAGATGTTGTAATGATTGAAATAAACATAGACTCAGAAAGGAATGCCCTTGGTGATGAAATAAAAAACATTGATTGTGTTGCATAGGCAGCTGCCATTGCACCAAAAGATTGACTTGTTAATGCCGATACAACCACTAGATTTATACAAGATCAAGATACATAGGAGGTGGTTAAACCATGTCACAAATCCCAAGCATCACGTTGGACTACGCCTACCACAAGAAGAGGAGACCAAGGGTCACACCTTGTGACAATCTCCCCCAGTGCAAGCATGGGTTTCAAACCTGTGACCTCGACTTTGATACCAATTGCTGCAAAGGCAGCTGTCATTGCATCAAAATATCAACCTATGAATGCCTGATATAGTTGCTAGATTTATACAAGATCAAGAATCATAGGAGGTGGTTAAACCATGTCAAGAATCCCAAGAGCCATGCTGGACTAAACCTACCATAGTAAGAGGAGACCAAGGGTCACACCTTGCAACAAATTGTACATCCTTTATATTTTTCTAGAACCTATGACTCTATTTCAAAAGATATTTTTGTTGACAAATAGATGAGAATAAGATATCCAAAGAGGCCTGACTCAGAAGGGTTTGAGTATATAGAGGAGTTAGGAGAAAATTTTTAGAGAAAGAAGATTTTTTTTGGAAGAAAGGAATGTAGGTAAAGAACTGTAAGAAGCCTTGCAAAGAATCAAAAAAATTAGAAGACTTTTTGAAAATATATCAGTAGAAAGACAATGAGAGGGATGTAAGAATCAACGAGTTGGAAGAAGGAATATAAATTTGAACATGGTTCAAAACTAGAAATATTGGAACAACTTGCCATGGTGGAGACAAATGGAAAATATCATGTCCCAAAGAACTCAATTAGACCCACAAAGACCCCCACTAGACCATGTGTTTTTTCATTAGGTATTGATTTATGGAAGAGAACCCAAGAATTCTCCCAAAAAGAAAAATAATGGGAAAGGGGGAAATCTGAAATGATATCTAAACATACCAGGAAAGTTAAGAAGCAAGAAATAGAGATGAAAAAATTTAAAGTAAGAATTGAGGAACTGGCTAATAAAACAATACAGGTGATGAATTGTGTAATGCTTGCCAGGTTTTATGACTTGTTTTTGTAGGAAAAGTTTGTATGTTTTTAGTTTAGTCAGATGATTAGTGACCTACTTGTTGCTATGAACAATAAATTCTTGTTCTTAGACACTTTCTAGAACTTCACACCTAAAATGCAAGATCAATTGTGTGAATTATTTACATAATTTTGTTCTTTCAAATGAAATTGCATGTAACCCATTAATGTTTGTAGGGGATCTCTAGATAAGGGCCTTGGTCTCTTATGTTAGAAATAAGCACAAAAGTGGGAAACTTCTATAGACGAGAAAGATAAATCTATCCCCTTATACCTAAGAAAGGAGGTAGTGGACCCAAATGCAGTGATAGATCACTGGTTGGATCTCTTAGATCATAGGGGAATTGGAACAAATATAATAGAATGTAGACAATAGGATTACAAAATAATGAAGGGACTAACAACAAAAGGAATAATCAAAGGGACATTTCAATTTTCTCAAGGAAGATGGTCGAATCTTACACAAGAACTAAAGAGGAAGGAACCCCATTTCACTTATAACTATATTGCATTAATTGACAACTCACATAAGCATATTTCAATTTCCTACAGAAATGGAGTTACTTGGTTCCAAATTATCTTCCATCCTCCTATCCTTTTTTTTCCTATACCACACTGGATAGGGAGGAAACAAGTGGAAGAAGAAGCAACAAAAAATAAAAGGTTGGAAAATCTCTCTGATTAAAAAGGATACTACTTGAAGTGGGATAAAGGAGTGGACTCTATGGTAGATTTCAGAGAGATAGACCTACAATAGAATCATCAACCCTAAACATTTCTTGAGGACAAGAAATGGCTTAGTTGGGGGAAAATGATGGATCTAACTAATGTATAGTTTTCTTTGCTATTTTATGCTTCTATACTTTCATCTGCTAAGTTTCAAAGACATTACCAATACTTTATACATATTTTATATGCCTTTCATACACATTAAAGCAAACTTAAGTATGTGGAAATAGAAATAAGTTTTGTTGATATATGATTGTATGGATGCATGAATGTATATGGGATTAGTATGTTTCTATCTTTAATTGTGATTATTAATAATATGGATGCCTTAGGAATGAAACTAATTGTGATTATTAATAATATGGATGCCTTAGGAATGAAACTAACATCTTGCAACAAGAGAAATTGTTAACCCAAAGCAATAGGTTTTCTAGCCCTCAACATGAGGACTATGGACAGCTGCAAGGGAGAGATCAAAATAGCCACACCATGACACTTCCAGTAGAGAGAAGAGGAGATCATTAAATGATCAACTATGAGTCACCACATCATACTATTTCTCATTGAATAAAACTATCAGGAGGAGAAGAAGTATGTTCTGAATGAAACTAATTCATGATGTGACTATCCTTAGGAACACATCTCTATCATGGAAGTTAACCATTAGGAACAAAGTTCTAAATTAGTTTCTCTACTCCTACTTCATAGTTATTATTTTCTATTATTAGACTAAGTCCTATTCCTATCTTTGAGGAAGAGTGGACGACTACTTTATGAGTCTATTTTTAGTCCTAGAAGAATAAATCTCCTCACAAACCCTATATAGTGGGATGTGTTGTCTAGGAGTAAATCTAGTTGCTGATTTTTATTCTTAGTTGTTAATTTTTAGCTAGTTTTCTATTACTAGATACATGAATAGATATGTGTGATTAAATAAGAAATCTCTAGCAAATTCTTATTAGAATATATATAAGAGTTTAGATTTTTTTTGCAATAAAGAGAATTAGTTGATATCATGAATTGTTGATTAAAGTAAGAATTTGTTGAAAACTTCTATGGAATTAGAAACCCAAGCATGGGCCACTTTACATACTTCTATTCCACTTTATTTCATGTTGTTAGATTAAATGATACATTGTTAAAATTAGTTAGGTAGTTTTCAATTATATACATGTGTAATTCATGAATGACATTTTGTAGTTTTGGATTGAATTTTGTAGCTTCATGTTGGTTTCATTATTTGGAGGAATTAACTAGGAATTAGTTAGATTTCTTTAATAGTTGACAGTTTCAGTATTGAGTGTTAGGTACCCATAGCATAAGGTATCAGTTTATATTTATTTCTCCTATTTTATGATTAGCATTTCATTTCATTTTCCAGCTTTTGCAGTCTTTTGAATGTGTGTAATTTTTTATAATTCATTTATATAGGACATTTCTAGGATCCATGAATGAATATATTGTACCAACACTGTCAATTTTATGAGTCCCTAGTTGATAATTAAATGCAACCTTTCATGAAATATGAGCTATTCGGTTAGGAATCCATCCTCTAAGTTTTATGTATACCTAGTAGTACCAAGTTGATTAGACATTAGAGAGGCTCTATACTTCCATGTGTATTAGGTGAGGTATGAATTGTGAGTCACTTTTCCTATGCGATGTGGAAAACATTTCAATTGGTCATATAGTAGGTGGTGTTGATTGTTGATATGGATGATTATTCCATTCTATTGAAGGGTAAAGGACCACATTATTCTTAGGGTTGGGAAAAAATGTGTTTATGAATTCATTCATGATGTCCTCTTCTTGTCTCAAGATATCTTTGTTGAGAAGACATGTGTTGGGAGATGAAGGATTATGAGTTTCATTATTGAAGTAGGGTCACTTCCAAACACACAAATTGAAAAATTAACCAAGGATTTCAAGGAATTTAACATATTACCAGAAAACTTAGCTATTATGAAATGTTATGCTTGCAATGAGGTTCAAATTGATATAAAACAGTGAACTAAAAAATGGAAATCAGATATGGATTGAAGATCTTGAGAGAGTTTTTCATAGAAATTTGAGCACAAATAGCTTGGAATAGGTCACCTAGGGAAACTATGTTTGGTTGGGATTTTTGAAAAATTCAAATTTTGACTATGTTCAATATTGTTTAAGGTTCTTAGGTTTGTGTACAAACAAGTCTAATAGTGAATATTTTTCTATAATTTGCTCAATTTGTGATTATGTAATTCAAAGTGCAAGTGTGTAACAATTTGAAAAAAAAATCAAGAAATAAAAGACAATTGTATATAATTTATAGATCTAAGATGCAATATTTGGCTGGTCCTAATATGCCTAAATCTGAAAAGGATGATGTTGATATAGTTCTAAAACAAAATAATGTAATTTTTTTCAATTTCTGAGCTATATGCGAGATGCCTAAATGAGTTCTATGAACAATTTCAGATTTATTTTTAAAATAAAAATGACATGCAGATTTTGAAATACAATTTGAATGTAAATCTGACCTAAGATGACTGAAACTAATCCTATTGCAGCCTATAATGCAATATTATATGCAAATTTTTGAATTATTATGCTTTTTATGATGCAAAAATGAATGCCTAAATGAACAGTGCAACAAAATGCAATACAAAACCTAGATCTAGTATGATTTGCCTCAACTTTTAGAAGGTATATAATATTAATATGTTAGGTTCACCAAAATGAAATAAAGAAAGATAGAGACCTTAGGGATTACACTCTACGGTTTCACACTTTTCCATGTGTATTTCATTTATAATTGAGGTAGCGAGGGTTTGATGAATTTTGAAAAGATATAAGACTAACTTAAAACCTAGAAGGTGAGTCAAACTACCCTTGACCAAATCTAAAATGGACTTAAGGATGAATTGGAATGAAATTACTAGGCTAATGATGCAAATACCTATTTTGATATAAATATAGCAAACACAAAAAGTCACAAATAAATTCAAACTATAGAAATTGATTGAGAAAAGTATTGTGCACTTGTGATATGAGTATGAGGCTAAAATTTAAGGACCAAGTCACCTAAGGTGACTTTTTCCTAGTTGAGAAACTTTAGTTCTATTTTTACAGTCCTTTGGTGCTAGATCAAAGCCTTCATTTTTCATGTGTTGCATTGTTAGATCACTATCAGATATTACTATAAATGAGTTTCCATTTGTTCTCAAGATGTAGGGTTTGAATGCAACAAGAATAATTGACCTTAAAAATTCTCCCAATCTTCTTCAGATCTGAAATTTGCACATTCAAAGAGAGAATAAGGGTTGTGCCATATAGGGGCTTTCATTAGTCAAACCCCATGTTAGTTTTTCCACTTCAACAATGGTAATATCAATGAAAGATAGATAAATGATAAATGAATGATGAATCAACAATGACTTCCAATTCACCACTCAAAAATGGCTTGCTTGAAGGATTGAAGTCATGCACATTTCCTTAAGGCTTGATTGTTGTTGGCTTGATTTTCTTGAAGACCTACAAGGGTTATATCTCACAAATAATATGATAACATAAGCATAAACAAACCCACATACACTTTGACATGACGCTTGGATATTGAACTGTTGTAATAAATCTCTGAAATGTTGCTCTTGACTTTCTTGATAATTCTCTTGATAATAATTCTTGCTCAATATTTCTCCTTAGTTTTGAAATGGTTAAATGACTAGGTATTTATATAAAATTATTCTATTTTATCAAAAAATAAATCCTGATAGTTGACATTGAACATTTGAAATTCAAATAATAAAATGCCACCTCTTAGATATTCAATTTTGGAGGAAAATAGGGGGATTGTCACCCTAGGTGACTGTGTCCCAAGCCTATTTTGTGGGACTTAAGGTACCGAGTACAAAGTATTAAATTAATGCATTTTTTTCTACTCAAATTTTTTTATTAAATATTAAAATGGTCCAAGAAATGCATAATTTAAGAAATTAGGGGTACAATTAGGTCCATGCACTTAGAGGGAGAAGAATAT
This sequence comes from Sequoiadendron giganteum, assembly GCA_007115665.2. Lineage (NCBI taxonomy): Eukaryota > Viridiplantae > Streptophyta > Pinopsida > Cupressales > Cupressaceae > Sequoiadendron > Sequoiadendron giganteum. The sequence continues at coordinate 386,410,614 of CM021107.1, read as the reverse complement.
AGTGTGAAATTGTCAAGGGTGACAATTTACGATGCTAAAACTATAATTTCCATTATTTTGATCAACACATTCATGATAATAATGGTGAAAAGTGAAGACCTATATATGAAGAGATGGACCTATTAGACAAAGTTAGAAGAAAAAGGAAAGAATTGCTAGATAATATTGATCAATTGAGGGAGATGTGCTATATCTACTCAACAACAAGGTAAAAAAATAAAACAATAGAAAAATGTAGGATAAAATGTTGGAGGTAATCCTTCAAGAAAATATCAACAATTTTCTCTTGCCAAGAAACCACTTGGAGCTGAAATGTATAGGAAAATGTATTTCTTTGGCATCCCAAATTATTGCAATCCCATTCCTAATGATATCAAAGGAAAGGTTCCAAAATTCCAAGGGAACAATGTAGTAACTATAGAAGAGCACTTGAGATATTTCATCAATATCACTAATAAATATGAGACTAGAGATGAAGATGTAACGATGAAACTATTTGTTCATTCTTTGGAGGAAATTTCTAGAGAATGGTTCAAAAATATTCCTAGAAATAATATCTCTTCTTGGGAAGAATTTTTTGCTATTTTTAGGATGCAATATTAGGACAAAATTGATCCAAACTTTTCCATTCATGAGCTCACTACTATCAATAAAATAATCAATGAGATAGTCACAAATTTTAGTAACAAATTCATCCTCACAATGAGAAAGGTATGCCAACATATCAATCCCATTGAATCTATGTGCCTTGTATTATATTATGGTGCTTTTGATTCTAAGAAATGATATTTCTTAAGATAAATATCATCAAACCCTTAGGGAGGCATATTACATAGCTATAAATATTGAGAGCAATGTGAGGGCATCTGGTAAGCAATTAAAAATAGATAATGTGAAATTGTCACAATTGGATAGGCCACTACAAATAAACCCATCTTAACAAAATATAAATTAGATAAAATAATGGGTGTCATCAAATATTTATCTTACAAGGTGGCACAAAATGATAAATAGTTGCCACCTCAAGGATAATCTACACACTTCAATCAATGCAAAACATTGCACAATAGACCATACAACACTAATTAGTCTAAAAGTCCACCAGAACAATACAATGTAAGGCCTACTCAAATGAACATAAATTTCAAGCCATAATATGAGAACATACTAGATCCTCTAATCAAAGAAAAATTAGGTTATAAAGATGATAATATGTTGCATGATTCTTGTGTGCTTCCAAATGATCCTAAAAATTGTGTTTTGTTACTCTCTGTGGATAAGAATGAGGAATTATAAAATGATGAGGGAGGTTTGAAGTACTATGACAACAACATTTCCCAATTTCATGAATTGGTTCACGATTATACAACTAATACAATATGTCACAGTAGTTCCAGTATGGATGACCAATTATCTAGGTTGATAGCCAACTAGGTCCACAACCATATCAATTACCAACTCATTATTTTGAGCATATGAGGTCTCTTATGTAATAGAGGTATAAGACGATAAAAACACTAATTGAGGATATCAAGGATCTCACTAATTCCATTATAGTGCAAGCCCAAAATGGTATTCAATTGAGAAATATAATTGTTCTAGTGCAAACACATAAGGCTAACAAGTCAAATGTAGTGACGCAAATCATTGGCACTGGTAAGAAGATGGAGAATGTTGATAATTGAGTAGTATGTTTACAATATTAAGGCTTTTTATAAGGTAAAATTCCATAATAGAAGTGAAATAAAAATAAATGCATCCCTAATACTTCATGCCCACCAACACAAGTAAAGAATGATATTATGTGTGGAGACACAATTGTAAACACAAAAGGGTCTTAAAAAGACAAAGGGGCAACAATAAACCAAATTCTTGTAGATTCCCAAGATCAAAAGGAGGTAAGGAATAATTAGGTTACATATTCTTCTAGTCAAGTGGTTTCATGTATATCAAATGTAAATGTGGCAGCCATAACCCCAAACACACCTCTTCCATAGTACACACTAATTGATATTAGACCAATTTTAAGTTAAGAGTTTCACTACCTTTGATTGAGACTTTTAGAATCCCTAAACATAGAGAGAAGGATTTTATTTTATTTCAAAGGCCAATACTCAAATTAAAGAATAGGAGAAAGTGGAGGATACTATAGAGGTATACCTCAATTCTTTAGTGGTGAATAGATAGTTAATTTTTGATCCCTTCTATGCCGAATTAATTATCAATGGATAGATTCTTCATAATTTCATGCTTGATTTAGGTGCAACCATTAATTTCCTGCCACTTGAGGTAATGAATTGCCCTAGTATGAAAGCATCAAAATCCTATAGAAAATGTCTTGTTTTTTATATGAAAAAGTAGGTTTTGAAGGGACCCCGAAACCCTTTACAATGGCAAAAAGTTGCAAGAAAGACTAAACCATAAGAGTCCACGACCCAAAAAGACCAAAAAGCTAACAACATAAATTAACCAGGAAACCCGTCAACAACCTAGAAGCAAAACATCAGCAATAAAACAGACCGAGCAAAAAACACAACAAAGCTACAACTTCGTTTCTAGATTATTAACTAAGGCCAAATTTTCCTCAATGACCCCTTCATGCATATCCATCTAATGCAGGAACTCCTAGAGGTCATAAGTTTTGGCCTGGGAGTCCAATTGAGCAATTTGTTCAATTTATTTTTTAATTTAATTTGAAACTCTTGTATGTAATTAAATTAGTAATTTGACAATTAGTGTCATTTCAATTAGTTTCAAATAATTGGCAACTTTCATAGGCAAAAATGGCAAGTTAAAAAACTATTAAAAACTGCCAAAAAAGATAATTTCAAATTTTACATAAAAAATTGCCAAAAAAGGTGATTTTTAGATTTGTACTTAAAGGGATTTTTTTTTCAAGTTTCGAAGGAGGGAATGAGAAACAAAGAAGATTTTTCAAATGTATTTTGAGTTTTTTTTGTCTTATTTTTTTAATAATAATTTTAATTTACATGGAAATTTTTGGTTGCATCATTTGGTATCAGAGCAGGAGTTCTTGAGTGTGCAGGTAGAAGCGCCGATTGGAGGGAGTTTGTACCAGGACCTAAGGGTGGAGAGTGTGAGTTTTTTTCTTGAAAATGAATGTGTAATTTTCAAGAGGAAGGATTTTTTGAGCAAAGGTTCTTGTGGTTGTGAATAGATCATCGAGTGTGAGGTAGTTTGCAAGATAACTTGAAAGTGTTGAATATTTGTAAACAAATTGCTGAACGTGAGGTAGTTTACATGTGAAGAACTTGAGGATTTAAAAATTTGTGTTAAGGATTTGTGAGGCCTTAAAGATGGAAATTTGGAAGAAGAAAAAGACTTTTGTTATTAGATGGATTTTGAGGATTCCTAAACTTGAGAAAATCAAAGAGAGACAAGAAGAAGAAATAAGAGTTAGAATGATAGAGTTACAACAACAAGTGAAAGAACTAGGAGTAGAGATTGAAAAGAGGAAATAAGGAAAAAGAAGAGTTGAAGGTAATTTTGATTATCCTTCTAATGATATTTTGATTGTAGGTAAGAAAGAAGATGCAATAGAATGTCATGCATGTGGCACAAAAGAAGAATAAGAGGATGAGTACGAAGAAATTGATGAGCCTGGAGTTGAGACATGTATTTTTAAAGACATAATTGTGGAGAATGAAGAGGTTGTATATGAAAAAGAAGAGGTTGCACTACAATTTGATATGATAAATTTTGAGTGTCCAAAGTATGATGAGGTAATTGGTGAGGAAGGAGAAGGTCTCCTATTAAGAGATGAGATAAGGAAGATAGAAGAATTATTTGCAGCCAAATAAAGTGTAGAAATTGTTGTAGATGAAGATGATGCTGGAGTAGCAAAGAAAGAAAAGGTAAATTCTAACTTTTATGAAAGTTTTGTTGAAGCTGATTTATTTGAGCATGATAAGATTGGTGTAGAAGAGGATATTGCAGAAATGAATGTACTATGGTTGAAATTAAGGAAGGAGATAAGAAAGTGAATGTTGGGTTGCTTGGTGACTTCCCTTTTTCATCAATTGATGACCTCTTATTTGATAAAGAGATTAGTTTGACTGCTAGTTTGTTACAAGATGTGAAAGATGAATCTTTTGATTATGTTGATGTGACTACAAAGGATGAAGGGATTGCAGCTGAAAATTATCTTTAAGAAGTAAGAAAAAAGAAGAACACAATGTTGAAACCAATATTTGTGATGAAAAAATTATTGCAGCAGTGATAGAGAAAGAGGTAATGGGTAAATTTCATTATTTTACTAAAGAAGAGGAAACTAATGTTTATTGGTGGGAGATGAACTATGTGAAAAGAGGGAGAAAGAGAGGAAGAATAAAAGATGGAAGAGATATCAAATTTCAAGGAAAGCTGAGAAATAATGTTCAGGTAGATAAGACAGAGAGATGGATTTAGGATGAGCATGGCATCTACAAATGAAAATTGAAGAAGCTAAATAAAAACAAATGGAAACCATTTAAAAACCATAACTTGTAGGAGCTGCATTTTTTTCAACCAGAGGAGAATGATGCAGAAACTCCTAGAGGTCATAACTTTTGGCCTAGGAGTCCAATTGAGCAATTTGTTCAATTTATTTTTTAATTTAATTTGAAACTCTTATATGTAATTAAATTAGTAATTTGACAATTAGTGTCATTTTAATTAGTTTCAAATAATTGGAAACTTTCATAGGCCATATAGATAAGCATGCAAAATTACCAAAAAAATGAAAGTTAAAAAAAGTTGTTAAAGCATGTAAAATTACCAAAAAAAAGGCAAGTTAAAAAAACTATTAAAAACTACCAAAAAAGGTAATTTTTAGATTTTGCTAAAAATTGCCAAAAAAGGTGATTTTTGATTCTACAAAAAAAATTGCCAAAAAAGGTGATTTTTAGATTTGTACTTAAAGGGATGTTTGTTTTCAAGTTTCAAAGGAGGGAATGAGAAACAAAGAAGATTTTTCAGAAGTATTTTGAGTTTTTTGTGTCTTATTTTTTTAATAATAATTTTAATTTACATGGATATTTTTGGTTGCATCACCATCACATCCTTGAACTCCTCAAACGAGATAGCAACCTGATTCTTAGTTTTACTACTCATTCTCAAACACGGGCTAACATCCACATCCTTCTACGCAAAAGGAGAAAAAGCATCTTTCTTCTCCATCAGGTTCTTAGGACTAACCTCCACCAATGTCGTCTCAAAATCACCCAGCTCCAAGGGATTACTAGTCCATTTCAAGGCTTTCTCATTCAAAATAGAGAGTCTCTTAGCAGTCAACTTCAAAGAATTATTGCTAATATTAACCATAGTCTTCAAATCATCAAACAACTTAGTAATTATGTCCTTAATGTTAACAAATCTCTCCTCAAAGGTCTTTTTGACTGCCAATTCTAAGGAACTAATCCTGTCCTCATGAGTAGTGCCAAGACGATCAGAATTCACAACAATTCTATCAAGCATAACATTCCTAGATTTAACCTTACCTTTAATCGTGCATTCCTTCTGATTACTATGCACCAAACCCACACTCACATCTTGCCAATTCTTAATCTGAACATTGAGCTCCTTAACCTCTAAAAAGAGCCACTTAACTAGAGAAAGAAAGTTGTGAGTACCATCCTCAACCATCCTACAAAACATCCCTATGTTAACCTCATCCCAATTGACAGGTGGCAAAGCTTGAGAACCCACATTATCAACAGGGACCTCCTGAGCCTCCTCTTTATCCTTCATTTCATCCTCCACAAGGGAATCCTCCACTTCAATCACATCAAATTTAAATTGACACTTATCCAGTAAGTTTGCTAAGTCAACCAAAATTTCCAACCACTCTACCTTCACAACACTCCCTTTAACCTGCTCAACGTTGAGAGGAGAGACATGGGTAGCCTGAAAAGGATCAACCCCCTTAGAACATTCCAAACCCTCAATCCCCTAAATAATACCCTCCATCAGTTGCACAAATCCAGAGAGGACTTAACCACCACCTAGACCATCCTTCCAAATAGGAGACTCCAAATCACCCACCTTACTAGCACCCAAATTAAGATTAATATCAGAAGCAGGGGACTCCTCCATGACTTTAGACATCTCCACCTTCTTCTTAATAGACATCTTCTCTTTCTTGAGGCATTTTTTCTTCCCCTTCACACTCTTATTCCCAGAGGGCACCATCGCTTCTTTAACCTCAATGTTTGTTTCATAGCCCTTCTACCAAGATTCAGAAGCCTCAAAACCCTCCATAGAATCATTGATTTCCTCTAACAACTCTTCAAAGTCTGAATCATCATCATTATAATTTCCTTCCCACTTCATCGTCGAATCATCAGTCTCATAGCCAAAAAAAATTCCAACCTTCTTATGGGCATGAGTCTTAGGATAAATATGGATTAACTTAAAATTAATGTGTTCAAACATTAAATTCATAAGGCCTTCATGTAGAATGGCCTTCTTGGGGTTCCTACGATGATCCTCAATACTATTCTCCATCGACAACATAAGATAAAAAGGAAACGAAACCAAAGAATTATGTCAAAAATGATTCAACAACATGAAATGATAGCTGTAAATCACAGAAAACCCACCCTCCAGAGTGAATTAAATCATTATGGCTAGAGCAATATCCCTCCATAGTGGCTTGAGAGATTTATGGGAATACCCACCACTACTAACCAACCTAAGCTTCTTTTTCTCATCATGTTTAAAGAAATTAGCAAGGGCTTTCTTAGTCGCGCCTCTGTCTTTGTAAAATTTCATTCCAAAGGGAGGAAGACCAATCACCTCCATAACAAAATCCTCATTGATATTACATTCCACACCTTTATAATGTAGAATCCTACCGCTCCACCCCTTAACAAAGACCTTCGTTGCATCAGGATTTGGACCTTGGAGCTTTGGCAAATATGGGCTAACCCCACCCTTTCCTAAGTGCTCCCACATAGTATCATTAGTCTAAAAATCCTCATAAGAGCTTGGTTCCACTCTGCAATGAGCACCAACCATGGTGGTATGCAATAAACAATACTCCACCAACACTTTAATTTTCTACACAGAAAGGATTAGGCAAACTATCCACAATACAATGCAAAAGATACCCACAAAGTGTGTGAGCCTGCCATATAAAGTACCACCATACCTAAGCTGTTAGACCATAATATCATGGATAACAAGAAGGAAATTATGGGAAGAGCAATTCCAAAACTCGACATGCAAGAACCAACTCATAACAAAATAAAGGATCATTTCCCCCATCTTAACAAGCTTAATGACAAGACACCTAGTCATTATTAGAAATAAACTTAAGGTTAAGTGGAAAGGATTCAAAATCATCCCAATTATCATGAGACACCACACCCAAGTTATCTAACCCATCAACTAGTGAGTTAGCTTCCCTAAACACATGTGAAATTTTAATCTCATCAAAAGAATTTATAATAGAAAGTGAATCATTAATAAGATGGGAAATCAACTAGGACAATGAACTAATCAACAAAATACACTTAATGATATTAAGAGATTTCCCTTCAAGACAAAGTTTGGAGACCCCAATTTTTTTTGCCAAAACAAGGCCATGATAGGCTGCTACTACCTCTGCATAGTGATTTTTCTGGGTTCCCAAAGGGAGCACCACCGCAAAGACAAACCTACCATTCTCATCAAGTAACACTCCCCACAACTAGAAGGCCCCAGATTCCCCTTAGAAGCTCCATTAATGTTGAATTTATACCATCCACGAGAGGGATCCATCCACCAAACCCCCTCCCTAGAAGCTTTTATCTTCTTCATCGGAGTAGAGAGGTCACAAGAGAGATTCCATCTTTTACCCACCACCACATCATAAGAAGAAAAAACCACCTTAAGATTACTAGAGGGGAGCTCCAAGAAATCAGAAATGAAATTTTCCTTGATAGCTTCACAAATTTTAAAGGCCAACCTAGAAGGCGACAGTTCTAGCTAACAAAAAACATGATTGTTACATTCCTTCCAAACTCCCCATGCCAAATGTGGTAGGATAAGAGACCACAACATTGAGAGAGACAGATTAAGAGTAGCCATCCATTGAGACCATAAATCTGAGAAAGAGGTAGGAAACACCCAAGATAAATCCCACTACTAAAGAATATGAGCCCACACATCCCAAGTATAACTACAGCCGACCAAAAGATGATAACAATCCTTAGCCGATTCTTTACATAGGAAACACATGTTTGGTAGAGACATAGCCCTCTTCACAAGATAATTGAGAGTTAAAATCTTGTCTTGACACAAAAGCCAAAAGAAAATATTAATCATGGGAAAAATCTTCACATTCCACAATCGACCCTAGAAAGGAGGGGGGCCAACCACCCACATATGAAATGAGAAGGCTAAAGAAATAGAAAACTTACTATTGAAATTCAACCACCACACCATCGAATAATTAGGAGAATCGACAAGGATATGAATCAAAGAGAGGAATGAAAAGAGGGGTTCCAAATCCCTATTTACCAAATCAAGCCTGATCCAACTACCATAACAGATTTAATCAGCCACCAACTCACCCCATTCTCTGATACATAAGTCTTTGAAAGCGGTTGACCAAGGTTCATCCTTCAAGGGATCATGGCCAATCTGCCAATCATCCCAGAACAAGATCCTCCTACCATTCCAAAAGACCCAACACATGCCAACATCCACAGTCAAATGAGAATGAAGCATAAAGTTTTAGAGGACAGGCCCTTGAGGAGGAAAAAAATTCTCCCTAAATAAATCTCTGAATTTTTCCACCCCTCTCAAGTACTTCGAAGAGAAAATAGCAGTCCATTCTTTATCACTCACAAGAAAATTCCACAACTGTTTTACCATAAGGGCCAAATTAAAATCTTTTAGCTTGCACACACCTAAGCCACCTTGTACTTTCGACCTACAAACCTCCTCCCAGGATAGAAAGTGTAATATTTTCTTCTCCTCTACCCTAGACCATAGGAATCTTTTCTAAATACTCTCAATCTTATCCCAAAACCTTCTAGGAATTTGGAAAAGCTTAAGGCATAAACCAGAAAATTTTCTAAGGTTGACTTGATTAATTGAATTTTACTAGCTTGGCTAAGCAAAGCACCCTTCCAACCAACCAATTTTGAATGAAACTTATCAGTGATGCCTGTAAGTATGGAATAAGTAATGAGTAAAATAACAAACAACACTTCTTAATAAGACATTATATCAAGAGATTCAACAAATATTAATCTAATTAAAACAATAAAACTCCTGAAAGCATCATATTTATCTCTATCTCCAAAGATTTATTAAATCATAGGGCTCTCAGATTTTGTAAGCATTGTGATTGTTAAAATTTCAATCTAGAGAATGAGATGCTACTAAAATGCAGGAATCTAATCCTATATGATGATGGTTAAATGATATTGATGCTATTGTAATCTAAATTGACATGAAACTTGATAGAAGAAGCTATAGTAAACTATAATGCAGCTAAATGATTCTATGCTAAAATGCTATGATTAATTGTTGAATATGATAATTGCTTGATTGCTCAATTGCTATTCCTGTAGAGTAAGTTTGCACAAAGTTCAGATATTTTCTTGTAGAGAGGGGTTGTATTTATAGATTCCCAACAACATATTTGTGAAGGGGCAACACAACAAAGGTCTGGATTCAATCTTGAAGATTCAATAGTGAAGGATGAAAGATTTTGAGCTGATTATGGAGATTTTTCCTCCCCACAAAAACATTCAACCAGATGATAGGAAAAATTCATGGAAGAAGATGGAGTTGCCTGTAAATTTGTCTCCAATTTATCTCTAAATTTTCCCATGAAGGTTGAGATGAATTAAATTAGACATTTCATATCTAATTTGGTAGGTGGATATGATTAGCTGTAGAATATTTTTCATTTGAATATTTAGATTTATTCAATTTAGGAAAGAAAATATTTAATTTAATAAAAAAAACTTTAGAAGTCTATGTTTATTAAATAAATATGATAATTAATAGAAGAAAATAATAATGATAATTAAATAAAAACAAAGTATTAATTTTTTTAATTTAATTAAGAAGAAATAATATAATAAAGATAGAAGAATTAAAAGTGAACTATATAAATAAATATTTCTATTTATTTAATAGTAGAAGAATTAAAGGTTAATTAATCAAATAAATCATATTTAATTAATTAGATTAGCCAGACTATTTTTAGGTGTATACATTTTGCCCCTCTTTGAAGTGATGTGTTTATGCATTCCTTCAAAGAAAATTTTGCTACTGCTGCTAGTATCGACTATAATTTTTTAGATATGCCCTAGACGCTGATTTTGTTGTGATGATGGATATATGGTCCCTCAGGAGATAAATTGATAAATAAAATTGATTTTTTTTTTTTGTTTTTTATGATTTTTGATTATTTTATGATGATTGATTAAGGTTTGATGATGAAATAATTTATCTCCCAACAATCAGTTTAAAAGATGCCCTTGTGATGAAGTATGAATTAACCTCTAGTAACTAAAAATAAATAATCCCACCTAAATCCTATTTAATCACTCTATAAAAAGCTAAAAAAGGTGATTTTGAATTCATTTGTGCAATTGAAGTTTTCAAATTTGAGAGAGAGGGCGATTTTGAGCTATTTGGAGAAAAATGCCAATCCCTTACCACACTCACCATTCTAAGTGCGTGCATTGACACAACCATTCGGCTGCTTACAGACCTCCAATACATACCCGTGAACCTCCTTGTTTCTTTTTGTGTTTTTCGATTTTCGTGCATGTAATTTGGTTTTCCAAAATTTTGATTTTTTTAACACGTAGATAGGCAGCAATAGCACATAGAATTGATTTTATAGTGCGTCCAATGTTTTAGCCTGTCAATTATCTGTTTTAGCGCGTTGATAAGATAAAATAGCGCATTAGTAGTTTAGCGCCTAGGTCAGATTGTGTAGTGCATAGACAAGCTAAAGTAGCGCACCGAATGATATAGTGTGTAGGGAAGATTTTGTAGAGCGTTTGTTAGATGAAATGGCACATCTAGTGATTTAGCGCGTTGACTGCCTGAAGTGGTGCATTGACCTGTTGAAATGGCGCATTGAATGTTTTAGTGCTTTGACCACCTATTTTAGCACATTGATTCATTTTAATTGCGCATTGAATGATTGTGGTGCATCAAAACTTTGTTTTGGCATGTCTAAGTCAGAATGATGTATTTTGTCAATTTTTTCCTTGATTTTGTCGATTGTCAATTGTGTTAGTCGTTGGTTTTATATGATTGATGATCTTAGTAGAGTAAATGATGTTTAACCTCATGATAGGAGAGGTTGATGATTGATTGATGATAATTAACTGTTACCGATTTTTTGCTACAGCTCAGATGGTGGAGCTAATTTAAATATTGTTATATTTTAAAGTGAAAATGCAGTTATTTTTTAATATGCTTGAGTGATATTTTGCACTTCATTTTATTTCATCAAGTGACAGTTGTGTAGGTGTTTTGAGAAACTGAGATTTGAATTATCATTCATGTTTTTGCATAAACCAAATGGAATACATAATTGAGTATACAAATGATAAAGCATAATGCTTTCATTTATTTCATGAAGTGATGCATATTTACATAAGTCATTTGATTGCGAGAATACAAATGCTGGTACAATATTGCATTTTAATGCTTTTCTTTCAAAATGGAAATGAAAGAACAAAATTAAACATCCACACAAGCTGTGGTTTTAGTCATTTCCATTTATAACAGGAAAGGAAATATACAACTGGAAATAAAAAGCAGATAACATTAGACATATCCTTCATTGCCTCAGTTGGTCTTTGGTTGGTTTCTCGAGGTTAGCTCCTTTTTGTTTCTACTCCCGAATGCTTCTGTTCCTTAATGTACCTGCAAGATTTTGAGAAGGGTGTCAATTAAGAGCTCAGGATATGAATAATACTACATGCCGTACTAACAGAGATATATTTGAATCCTTACAGTGCAGAGTAACAGCTAAAGGAAACAGCAGAAGCATGAACTGAAAAAGAGAGAAAACATCATTATCATTCTTTATTTTCTGTGCTAACACTATTTGTTTCCTTGTGCAGGTATAGGGAAATCCATCTAGTTGTTTATCTTTTGAAGACCAAGCATATGGGGACAAAACAAGCTCCCACAAGGGTAGAGCCCGACATGTTGCCCTTATATGTTCCAAGAGGCCCGAGAGAGGAAGATGCAATCATCACACTCTTTTGATCTTTACTACTGAACAAGTAATCAAACTACCATGCATTTATAACAATCAGATCAACATATGGAAGTGAAAATTGCAAATGAATGATAATTGAACAACTTGTTTTAGCTAAAACTATCAATCTATCATTTTTTTTTTGAAAGGTTTGGTTTTGCTATCATAATACTTGTTTTGTTGTTTTTAAGACTGTTCACTTTATAGTGTTGTTTCATATTTTCTATTTTGGAACAACAGTGTTCTATCTCTTAATAATGATAGTGAACAAGCATACATATGCCTCATCAATTGAATATTGATCAATAAAGTAAGCAAGTGCATGATTCAGAAGGTAAATGAAGCATAAAAAGTCATGAAGAGTGTCAGATGGAAGAATGCAACAAGAATTTGTAGTGTTTTGTTGCTTATCATTCAAGTTATTATTTGTCCTCCATCAGAATCAATGGAGATGTCTTATATAGAAGATAGTTTGGGCATCCTTTTACATAGTGAAAAGTTATAAAGGTTATGCCTTGACAGGTAAGGAAACGAATTGGAAAGTAAATGGAGCAAGTTCACATAGTTACTATTTCAAAGAATGCAAGGAAGTAGTTAGAACCAAAATGGAGTGTGCACAAGAATTCACAAATTGCCCATATGTTTTTATCTCAGAAATGTGGTCTCTTTAAAGCAGTGTTACCCATTTTGGGTTTTGACAAAATACAAAAAATGGGAGGTTGGATTTTGTTTCATGTTTTATAAATACCCATATACATATTTTACTCATTTTTTCTTCATATACAGAAATACCCACATGGGGGTTTCATAAGGAATACAGATTTGCCATGGTTTTTTAGAATACCTATATGGGGGTTTAGAAATAAAATACAAACAGTTCATTTTCCAGTATGCCATGTGGGGGTTTTAAAGAAATAAAATGCAGATGGTGTCATTTCCAGGTTACCCACGTGGATTTTTACAATTTAAAATAAAAATCCTTGAGATGCATCATGAGTCGAGCCCAGTATGGAGGTTCAGTTACTATTTTAGGAAATGAGGAAAATTTAAGTTTTCTATCTAAATAATAGAATCAAAGCAAAGAATGCATGGAATGCATGGAATGCAAGTTTCTTCATAAAAAATCATCAATCAAATAATGTAATAGCCGTGACCTGTCATGAGGATAATGCATAGAAATTTCCATAACAATAAGCTTCAGCCTTAAGCATTCATGGTGCGGCCAGTCTATAGGCCTGCATTTCATTTTTTAGGGAAATAACAATCATTTTACAGAGATAAAGCTCATAGGCTTTAGTTTGATAAAGGAAAATATAGAGGAAGAATGGAGCAAGGAGGAGTTTACCTAGTGATTGTTGTATGAGAACACACAAGCCACGCCTAAGCTCATAATGCATGGGTCAGTTTCACCAATGGCGGCCAGGGTGGAGTTAAGAAAGCATAGAAAGTAAATAACACAAGAAAAAATTAGAGATGAGTAGAAGAGAAGTCACGGCTTGTGAGGCCATGTTCTCATCAAACAAACCAAGAAACAATGTATCAAATAATGACAGGTCGAACTTACCACAACATGGAGGCTGAATATGATTAGAACTAAAGTAAGAATAAAGGATCGAATGGAGTCCCAAAGGCTGAACCCTAAGCATGGCGGTGGCATGAAGAGGCATTCTTTCCATAATCTTCATTTGCAAATGATGTGAAATGCTAGGGTATTCATTGGTTTTGTTCTTTAGGGTTTCTCAAATCCCTAAGTCGACTTTAGGGGTGTTTACTTAAGTTTAGAAAATTTATTAATGCCAAGGTAATATGCCTATGATGGCCGACTCATATAGTCTAAGGAATTCATTCTATGTTATACCTTGGGGAAGGCTTCGTGCCTTATTTTCATTTTTGATTAATTTTCTAGAAATTAATTGAAAATGTTGCCTTAGTACTATTTATCAAATAGATTTTATAAATAATCAATAGGTCTGGGAGATATGCCTTGGGATTAAGATTTAAGACCTAGGTTTTATTTTATTTTAATTGTTTTTAGAGAAAACAATTAAAACATGTAATGAGGAGTATTATATTTTTATGATTTTTTATAGAAAAATCAAACTTTGTAAAGGGAGATATAAGCCATTGTTTGCAAAAGATTTTGAAATCTTTAATTGCAAAAAAAGAATAATTGTAAAAACTGCATGTTGTAAAGCAGAAGCAAAGCAATACTTTGTAAATTGTTTTGTTTTCTTGCTATTTTTAGCAGTTGAGCATTGAATTTTCTTCTGGGTCAGAATTCAGTTTCTAGTTGGAGAGATAAGGTGTTTTCCTTGCTTTAAAAGCAATTTTTCCTAGTTTTAGAAGCCTGATAGTTTGTGCATGCAAAAAATGAGAATTTCCACTTTTGTGCTAACTTGTTGAATAGTTTTTGGGACATTTTCCTTGAGCTTTTTTCAAGAGCTCGGATTAGGGTTTGAGAGATATATCTTTGGAGAAAACTTAGGGTTTTCTAGTTCAGTCTGTTTTCTTGCTCTTACACATTTTTGAGCTTGTAAAACTGTTTTGTACTCAGTTGAGATTTTTTTGGCATACTCCTACAGTTGAATAAAAAAAATCATTCCTACCTATCATTTTGTGTGTCTATTTGTAGTTTCAGTTTGATGTTATCATGTGATTTCTATTTAAGGAGTCCTTGTTATGTCCTAAGGCTATAGTTTTGATGCAGAAAAGTTCAAGGATACAGGTTGCATGTTTTATTTTAAAATAGATCTTCATGCAAAATATTTATGTAAAATTGTTCTTGAGAGGTTGTGAGATTGTGTTGGTTTTTTAGCACTGTTTGTGAGGAAAACCTAGAATAATCATTAGTTTACCATCAAGTTATTGAAAATCATTTCAAAATCATAGGGTCTAATATTATGTTATTCTCTATCCTTTTTACCAAGAAAGACTTTTAGAATAGGATCATCATACGGAGAACCAACTCACTCTAGAGATTCTCTTTTCTTATAGATTACCCACATCTGGAAAGAGTTTCCATGTTGCAACAGATAGTCTGATTCTCTGTAAATCTGACGGGGAGCATATCTGATTGCTAACAATTTTTGGCACGCCTGGTGGGACCTTGAAAATCAGTTTCATAGAAGTTTTAATTTCTAAAAAAATTGTTGTTTGGTGTATGCAGTAGGTTTCTCAACCTTTTGGAGGCTTGTTCAATATACCTAGCGACTCCGACTTCTGATTTTACATGTAGACCTAGTGAAACTTGCGCATGAGAAAGGTACAAACCAGATCAAGTGCTGTAGCTTTCCGATACCAACAATTGTCCCTGCCATGAAGAGTTGGAAAAATAAGGAGGCTATTTGAGACGCTGTTGAGGTCAAAATCAACACCTCCTATTTTCAGCTCTCTAGTTTTATCACCAGGAGTACTAGTTCCAATATCACAGATACCGCCAATGGCAGTGCCAAGGCAACACCCTTTTGCACCTTTTAATGGACGCAGTCCATTAGACATTGCTCAACATGATGACATCCTAGTTGCAGCCCTTAGAAGCCTATCATTGTTCACTGGAGAAGATCACACAACACTAGTGGAGCACATTCATGACGTGTCTTCCTTATTTTTGGTTCACAACATCATGTAGGAGAACGTCGCATTAAGGCTCTTGGCTGCATCGCTCAAAGGGAAAGCATTACAATGGTTCAGAGGCCTCGTAACCAACTCGATTGCAACATGGGATGCACTAGGTAATGGTCTATACCAATTTTTTTGTTGACAAATCTGATAATTTATCCATGTTAGAACAACTAAGCACTATTCAAAGAGTGTCACATGAGCACTTGGCTGATTTCAACCACCGATTTCAGAGAACTTGGGCCAAAATTCCTACAACGGTAAGGCCTTTACCAGCTCACACTTTTTTGTTTTACTTAAAAGCTTTGAACAGTAAGATTTCAGTCATGCCCCAATCTATGGGTGGGAATACACTCCCTAATGCTTATGATATCGCCATTAGAGCCAAGAATTGTCTCATCCAAGTTGGAGATATGGCCCCTAAACCTCATATGTCATTGTTTCCTGAAATACATCCACCTACCTCTACTACTTTACCTCCCTTAGCTAATGTTCGCATTGTCCCAGTAATAGGTTATCAGACCATAGCATAACAAATTGCAGCTCCAGCCCAAAACTAAGAAATTTGGGAGATTAAAAGTATACTCAAGACCTTTGGGAATGACCTTGTGAGCATTAAGAAGAAAGTAGGTCACGAACATAAACCTTATCTAGCCACTTATCAATAGAATCAACCTAATAGGCCTACTTTTTAGAATGATTATCAAGGCCAAAAGAGAAATTTTAACCCAAGACCTTTCCAGCCATACAACCCAAACACAACCAATTCGTCAAAGGAACGTGTACCTCAGAATAATATCGCCTAGGATTGTGATTGGTGTTATCCATGCAACCAACCCCATAACCAATCAGCATGTGATAATGGCATGAGAAATCAGGCCTTAATGGTTCAAAATAGTTATGCAGGTTCAAAAAGTGTTTCAAATCAGAGCCTGGAACAACAAGAAGGTTTTGAGGTCACTTTGCTAAACTGGCTGACTTTTGAGTTTTGTGGCATGGATGGCCAGGATCAACAATTTTCTCTTGTCATAGCCAACACAAGATAAAAAAAAAGAGCAATGGATCTAGGACATCAAGCTGAGAGTTCGCAGCAACAACCTACAAAGGATAAGCAACCTATTTCTACACCCAGTACTAATATTGCAACACAATCCAGGGTGCATTTTTTTCAAAAGGGACAAGAGATACCTGGCAAGGAGCAGTCAAAGACACATTTGCAACCCTTGCAGAAGTAGAATGATGTTTCTATCACAAAAAACTAGTAGAAGGTAAATGCTACTTCTTTCAATATTGTTGAACACCTCAGAAAGACTACTGTCAACATGTTTGTACTAGATGCTTTGCATTTCCCAAGTCAAAAAATTTTGTTGCAAGATGCTTTAGCTGAGTTGTCTATTTCTGATGATACTAATCAAGGTGCTACCAAAGTCGTGTTCACTAATAGTTCGAAAGGTAAAAGTGAGCAGAAAGGTAAGGAGGTAAAGCCTCCCCCATTTTATTTGACTTTGATCATTGGGGATAAATTAGTGCATAAATGCATGGTTGATTCTGGCGTGAGTAGCTTTGTTATGCCTAAAAAATTAGCTAATGCGTTAGGTCTTGTTTATGAACCCAACCCTCAGAAGGGTGTAGTTCAATTAGATGGGTCTTTTGTTAGAACTGTTGGTATAGTAAAAAATTTATCCCTTACCTTGCATGCATCCCCTAGTTTTGTGATTCACCAAGATATACATGTAATCAATTTTCCACCACACTTTTCCATTTGCCTCTCAAGGGATTTTACAGCCAAGTTGGGGGGTTTCTTGTCATCTGACTAGTCTCATCTATTTTTTAGATCAAGGTATGGTACAAAAGTAACCATAAAGTTTGAGCCTTTAGTCAAAGACCACATTGAACCATAAGTTTCAAGCCCTATAAATGCTAACCTCTGCATCACCCCTGAACTGGAGGATCAAACCATGACATCAGACCACAACACCCATGTAGAAAATATAAATCTAGATGAATGGGGAACTGAGGATGATGAGCTTGATCCCTTCCAGCATACATATGAGGTAGGATTAGGGGTTTACATGATTCGTGAACCTGATTCTGATATGCCTAATTTGATTAAAAGGGAAGTACAACTTGTAGGGCAGGAAAATGAACTTTGGAAACTTTATTTTGATGGTTCAAGGAGCAATGTAGGTGCTAGTGTTGGGGCCATGCAGATTTCTCCAGAGGGAGATAAAAATTATTCAGCCTTCAAATTTGCATTAAGCTGTACAAATAATACAGTTGAATATGAAGCACTTGTACATGGCCTAGAATGGGCCCAAAAAAGAGGTATTAAATTTTTGCATGTTTATGGTGATTTTGAGTTAATAGTAAATCAGGTCAGAAATCTAAATACTACAAAAAATGACTTGCTTAAGAAATATAAGCATCGTGTATGGGATTTAATGGAAGATCTTGATGCTTTTAATATCTTTTCAGTTCCTAGAAATGAAAATAAGCATGCAGATAGGCTCGGTGCTATAGGGGCTCAGTTTGATATTCCAAAAAAAATTCACAAAGTAGAGGCACGTCAATATGTAAAGATAGTCGTCAGACCTTCCATTCTTGACAATAATGTGAGTTGGCAGGTTTTTAATAGTGATGAGCAAATTGTAAATTTTTTAATTGTTGAAGCTGAGTTTGCAGATGGAAACCAACAAAAGTGGCAATAGTAGTACGACAATTAGATTGTACAGTTAAAGACCAACAAGCTACCAAGGGGTTTGGTGACCTTGGAATTTGTGTTCAACTCAGATGACCAGATGAGGAGAGACAAGTGCAGCCTGACTGTTAAAGAGGAACACTATGAAGCAGTCAAAATATTCAAAGGAAAGCTTCTCGAGCTGGGAAAGGTATGTAATAAAGAGGAACAACAGGAGTTTATTCTGTTATGTCAAAAATTTAGTGATATTTTTGCTCAAGAGTATAAGGATTTGAAGGGTTTTGACCTAGAATTAGCCCAACATACTATTGAATTAGAGCCCACTGCAAAACCAATAAGGCAGAAATAGAGGCCTCTCAATCCCAAATTAGAACACCTTATGAAAGCTGAGCTGAATAAATTAGTTGAAAGTGGCATTATTTTTCCCATCAAGCATACTTCTTAGGTGTCAAACCTAGTTCCAATTAGGAAGAAAAGTGGGGAGATCAGATTATGTGTTGATTTTCAATATTTAAATAGAGCGTCACTGAAAGACGACTACCCACTCCCTTCCATGGACCAAATTTTGTAGGTGGTTTTCGGTTCTGATAGATTTTCTTTGCTAGATGGTTACTCAGGTTACAACCAGATTCTAGTAAAACAACAAGATCAATTCAAAATAGCATTCACGACTAAGTGGGGCACGATGGCCTACAAAAGGATGCCTTTCATCTTATCCAACACTGGAGTAAATTTTCAATGAGCGATGGATATGGCTATTCATGGACTCATGAAAAAGATCGTTCTAGTATATTTAGATGATATTAATATTTTTTCCAAAAATGTTAATGAACATCTTGATCATTTAGAATAGATTTTTAAGAGATGCAGGGAGTTCAGAGTGTCTCTCAATCCAAAGAAGTGTATTTTTTTTGTACATGAAGGTAAACTCTTTGGACACATTGTTTCAAAGCAGGGTATTTCCATAGATTCTGAAAGAATTTCTGCAATTCTTGAATTAGCATTACCAGCTCACAAGAACCTTTCTTGGAAGAATAAATTTTGTGAGGAGGTTCATACCAAATATCACAGCTTTGCTGCAACCTCTCACTCTTATGCTTAAAAAGAATATACCTTTCGCCTAGACCAAGGAAGGTAAAAGGAGCTTTGATCAAAACAAAGAATCTCTCGCAGCTGCCCTACCCTCATTAATCCAAAGTATGATAGAGATTTCATTCTTTACGCATTTAGAGGAGTTGATTCTATTTCTACTATGCTTTGCCAGTAGAACGATGAAGGTTTGGAGCAACCAGTAGCCTTTTACAGCTTGGTACTACATGATTATGAGGTAAAGTATTCCTTTGTCAAGAAGCATGTTTTTTCTATTGTAAGAAGTTTAAAAAAGTTTAGACATATGCTGTCGAATAGGAAGATTCATTTGGTGGTTGCACATTCAACTATTAAAGATTTCTTGTTGAACCGTGAAATTAATGATAAGCGTGCTGGTTGGATAACCAGGGTCATGGAGTTTGATATAGATATTAAAATAACCAAGCTCGTTAGAGGTAAGGGTTTGTGTGAACATATTGCAGAAAACACAACGGGTAGCATCTTAGAAGAGACTGAAAATGTTGGTATAGTGTTAAACAATGATGATGTAGTTGTTGTTTCAGTTCCTGCTGCTACCTGGGTGCAGCAAATGATGCTTTATTTGCAAACTGGCGAGTGTCTCAAAGGTCTAGATAGAGCGAAAAGGAGGTATTAAAAATTATTGTCTATCCCTTTTTCAATTATTGATGGCATTCTGTATAGAAGATATTTTCAAGGTGTTTTGTTAAGATGCATTGAACCTGATCGAGTTGATAAGCTCTCAGTAGAATTTCATGATGGGCCTTCAGGAGGCCACTTTGCTGCAAGAAGAAAAACCCTGAAAATTATGCAGGCTGGTTATTTTTGGCCAAATTTGTTCAAGGATACCATTGCTTGGGTCTGAAAATGTGAAAAGTGTGCTCTATTTTCAGGAAAATAGAAACTTGCAGTGTAATACCCGTCTGTTTTGCTTCTCGTTCAGTTTGCTTTATGCTATGTGTGGTTACAATTACTTTGATACTGGATACATTTTGTTATGATTTTTTGATCGCTACTATTGAGCGACAAATATTATTGTGTGATGTGTTGACCTAATTAGTGTTTCTCATACTTTAATGGATTAATGATGTTGTAAAGTTATCATGTGATGTTATTATGAGATTATTGAATTATGATGGAAGTGTCAGTTTCAATGAGTGTATTGGTGAAGAAGATGGGTTCACATCACTCGCTTGCGAGCACCCTGTGAATCCGTAATTCCTTCTTCACGGTGTGTATTATATGCTGGATATATTGTATGATGTTTACTTGGTTGTAGGATTGTAGGTACATGACATCGACTCCACCTAGTTTCATAGGTTTGAGCGTGTCAATCCAACGATTAAGTTGAACAGGAGATAGTAGCTAGGTAACTTGTGTCAAGTCTACACCCTAGTCATAGTGTGTCATCAGTGGTATGTGTCGAGTCGTTCATTGCCTTGCTTTAATATTATTTAATTCTGAAGGATTCTTGATTTGGAAATAGATATTTAGAATAATTGCATTTAAATCATGTTGATGGTTATTTAATTTAAATTATGTAATGTGGATAAAAGTTTATATTTAAATTAATTAATTATATTTAATTAATTTAATTAATTAAATTTAATCCAAGGGGGTTGAATTTAGTTATTAAATAATTAAATTAATTAATTAAACGTGATACAAGAAAATGAAAGGAAATAAAAGAATTAAAATTAATTTTGGAATTTAATTTCAACGTGTGGGAATTAAATTAGAAATTATAATTAAATGTTTATTTGGGAAATGAGTTTCAACTTTGGAAATAAATTTATTATTTCAAATTGCATTTTAAATTGAAAGTGGTTTTTCGAAATTGAAATTGAAATATCTAATTTGCATGTAAAGTGAATTAGGGTGGTATTAGGTATTTTTGTTTTATAATGAATGCATGTTTTAATTTTAGGGCAAAAAGTTTTTAGAAAAATTCATTTTTACAGCAGAGAAGAAATCTTGGAAAAATTTGCACAAAGAAGGGTTTGAAGAAAGTTTTGACTATTGAATCGATTGGATGAAAGATTGTTTACATTTGTTGAGTTTTGGATTGGATTCGTTGGATAATTGAAGAAAATTGGGGAGATCTTTGGAGGAGGTTTACATCATAAATTCATCTTTGCATGTAGCTTCTTGAACCAGGTTTTCCTCTTTGTGTTTTATTGTTCTTGACTGTTTTTAAAATAGTAGTGATTAAAGATTTGTTTGTTAAATCTATTTTAGAAAATAAATTTGTTGTTAGAAGAAAAGAATCAAATAGATTTGCAGCTTTTGCTTTGTGAAAATTCTTGAGTGAAAATTGTGAAAACTTTAGTTGAATTTAATTTGTTTGAGGAGATCGATTATTGTGTTTTAGATTCAAACATAGAGATTGAGCAATGTTTTTTAGAATATTTTTAGAAAATGAAACCCTCTATTTATTATTAAAAAATTAGATTTTAAAATCCGCAGGTAGTTAGATTTTTCAAGGTAAAATGGTCTGGTTGTGTCACATATAACTCCACTTTCACAAACTGGATTGTCAAGAAATTTAAAGGGTTTCTGCGCCTTGGAATTTTCTTATCCCTGTAAAAAAATCACAAATACCCAGATTGCAGTTTTTGAGTTATGCTTGAAATATGAGACTGTTATTAAGTTATTTTTCCATGGCTGCTTTGATAATAAAATATTAATAAATTGATATTTATAAATATTAATATTTTATGTATTGCTATTATAATATTAAAATATTATTTGATAATATTTTATATTATAATTTATAATATTAGAATATTATATTTATTTATATTATTTTAAATAAAATCTGTATATTAGAGTAGTGGAAATAAAATTATAAACGTATGGGGAAATTATTGTTTATTCTAAAATGGCATGTTAAAGTTTAATTGAAGGAGTAAAATATCTGATTTAAAAAATGCATAATTTAAGATTTAATTGTGAAATTTAAATTCATATGTAAAAGGTCCAATTATTAATTTGATTTAATTAGAAAAATATATATATGATATTGGGTTATAGTCCAAATACTGATCTTATTTTAACACAATAAGTTATGGAAGAGACCAAATGTTAATTTGATTAATTTTATAATGATTTAATTTGCAAGGGCAATTGGTTATTTAATTTAAGCGAAATGTTTTGAATTATAGTTGAAAATATTTATTTTGTTAAGAGCAATTAGAGAATTAAATATTAGTGTAATTTCTCTCCAAAATTTAATATGTTTAATTTAATATATTAATATATATACATATGATGTGTATTTACATGTTGTTTTCAATCAGGAGTATAATTAGTTTTTAATTTGTTATATTTAAGTGCATGTATTTGAGTTGCATGGAGATTTTAAAAAAAAATAAGGTTAAATGCATGATTAAACTGTTAGAGAAAATAATATTTTAAGATATTTTATAATTGCAAGGTTAAATAGATAAGGAAAGAGATATTTTATAAATTCCATGCTTAGATAGGAAATTGATTGAATTATATGAGTTAGATAGAAAACGAAAGAAATCCAATTAGATGTGTACTTGTGTTGGTTTTTGAATGCATGGTCGAATTGTTAAGAAAAAGGATATTTAAATATATCAAAGAATTGTAGAAGTATTTATATTTGAATGTTTGTTTAATTAATGAGATTTTATTGGAAAAAAAAATATGAATGCATGGTTAAATAGAAAAGCCAAGAGTTATTTTTATACATTGATAAAATGACATGTTTTGAATAGAGAATTGAAAAGATAT
The DNA here is from genome assembly GCA_007115665.2 of Sequoiadendron giganteum. NCBI lineage: Eukaryota > Viridiplantae > Streptophyta > Pinopsida > Cupressales > Cupressaceae > Sequoiadendron > Sequoiadendron giganteum. Next base: position 386,387,203 of record CM021107.1, on the reverse strand, counting down.
AGGTTTTGGATAGAAATAGAATATAGTAATGGCAATAGTTTATGTTGTATTGGAAGTAAATCTAGGAAATGAATATATTTGAAAAGACAAATATTTATTATGTTTTATTTATTTTCATAGAACAATTTAATCGTTGTGAATGAAATATTAAAGAATATATGTAATTAAATTTATTAATATATATATTTGGTGTCTATATAATATAGAATATATATATATATATATATTAAGTGTAAATTCATTATCATATTTTATTTTAATAAGATGCATGCAATATATTATTGAATAGAGATTTAAAATGAATTGATTAGTGTATATGGGTAAATGGGTAGAGAAACAATATTTTATTATGTTAAAGTGATTGCATGTTCTAAATAGGAAATTGAATGAAATATAAGATTTGGTTAGGAAATAGAAAGAGTTTACTTGCATGATTTTGTGTCGATTTAAAACTAAATTAAGAAGTTGTTTATATTGATGAGTCAAGTAGTTATCCTAATTTGCTTTCTTTCCATTAGAGCAATCAATTCATTGTGAATGAAATATGAAAGAGATATGGATTTAGTATATCCAAAAGTAGTAACTTACTTATGATTATCTTGAATGATTTAATTCTCTATATTCAGTAAAGAAAAGTAAGTTTAAATGTTTTAGATTCTCAATAATGAAAGAGAGGAAATAGGGGTTATGATTATTTCAGATGATCTAGTTATCATGTCTTTGACTTTGTCAACACTACCTATTGAATGAGTATGGATTTAAGAAATCTAAATATTAGATTTGATTTATGACTTGAATGCTTTTGTTGCTATGTTGTCAAATTGCATTGTGGGTTTTGCGATTTAGTGTTAGTCCTAAATTATAAGACTTCCTGAAGAACTTAGTGGATGAGGGTTATCAAATATTTATGTCAACCAGTTGTTCTTCCCTTGTGTAGTGCATGGTGTATTTTCAGTTATTACTCGGTTTTCATGAACGAGGATGTTTGCACCTCTTTGGTTTAGGATCAGATTATGGGATCCATGTCTCCTTGTATGGAGTGACCTTGTTATATGGTTTCATCTTGTTGCCTCCTGTGAAAGGAGTGGACTATGTGTTTTGTTGCCTCCAAAATGGTTGGAGTGAGTTCTTATACTTGTTTTTTCCCTTGGGATGGAGTGGTTATGATTCTTAGGTGTATGCTCTTGAGATTCCCTTGGTGATTAGTATTTGTATACGTGTATGGTTCTCTGAACATAATTGGTCTATTTTATGTCTGGAAGCAATGTGACCTATGTCAGTGATGTGAGAGTTGTACTTGTTTATTCCATTTGTTTGGATATTTCAGTATGAGTTAGTTTGAGTCTGCCTTTGGTTAGAGGTAGTAGTATCTTGATCATGTTGTGTGGTTACTATCTCCTAGCATGGGGGGTGGGCCTTCGGGTACCACATGGTTGGGTGGAACATGCACCAAAACCATTGGGTCCCCCTTGATCTTTAGTTCATGGAGGCGAGACATCCAGATGGACAGCTCGCGGTTCTTATTGTATTTTCTTACATTGTAATATTTTAGATTATATAAGTTATTTTATCCCTCTTATGTTATGAGGTGAGATTATGTAATTGTTATACTTTTGTACTATAGTCTCATTCTGGGAATGAGTGATGTAACTATTGGATTAAGTTAATATTTTTGAGATTGTATCTTGGATGTTCATCTTGTTATGTTATGTGGTATTCTTATGATGTTGATGTTTATCTCATAAAGTATTTATTGTTATGGTTTATGTAAGATGTATGTGTGGGTTTAAGTAATCCTAAACTTGTAGCCTCAGAGGTTGTTGTTAATTAGTGAGTGAATGTGTATGTTATTACACTTTATAAAAAATAAATTGGTTCACTTAAGTCGTTAATTACAACTTCCTTTAGGGTTACTTGGCGGGGCATTACATGCAGTGTTACCTCTGCATCTGATTCAAGTGGAGCAACCCTTTGCTAAGTGGGGCTTAGATTTTATAGGGCCAATCAACCCACCTTCAAGCGTGGTTCATAAGTGGATACTGACTTCCATAGATTATTTTACTAAATGGATCGAGGCGGTTGTTATAAAAGAAGCGAATGAGACTTCTATGCTTAATTTTTACCAAGACTTAGTGTCAAGATTTGGTACTCTAGATTCAATAATTTTTTACAATGGTTTGGCCTTCATTGGTTTAATAATTTTTGATTGGTTAGTTAAAAATAACATTTATTTGAATACATCTTCTAACTATTATCCGCAAGGAAACGGGCAGGTAGAATCTACAAATAAGAATTTGATCTGGATAATCAAGAAGATTGTCGAGGAAAATCAATGAACATGGCACAAAAAGCTTAAGTTAGCTCTTTGGGCTGATAGAGTGACTCCTAAAAGGGCCATTGGTTGTTCTCTTTATGTACTTGCTTGTGGAAAAGAAGCTAAGTTACCCATTTCTATTGAATTACCGACTTTAAGTTACGTGAAAGAGCTAGATTTACTGAATGAGAAGCCTCTTGAAGTGTGGTTTGGATAGTTGGTAGAGCTTGAGGAAACTAGAAGGGCAGCATTAAAACAACTTGAAATACATCAAACTTAGATGAAGAGCTCTTTTGATAAGAAGGTGAGACCATGAGAATTCATCATTGGTGATCTGGTCTTCAAGTGGAATGAATATAAGAGTAGACCTGGACAACATTTCAAGTTTGATGCAATTTGGGATGGGCCTTATGTGATCATGGAGTGCAAGGAACACAACACTTTCTAGCTTTCAAAGCTAACTAGAGAGGTGTTGTCTATCCCAATTAATGGGATCCACCTCAAGCATTGCCTCTGAGATAAGTTCTATCTTGTAAATAAATAGAGTAGTTGTTACAAATAAGTGTGTTATGCACATTTATTTTTAGTAGTTTTTTTTCCCTAAGCACTGCTGTGCATTGTTTTGTTGGCCATCAAGGCCTGTTAGTTTGCTTTCAACATTTTTTTTTTTTTTTTGCTGTTGTTTTGGAGTTGTTGTTTCAGTTTTTCTAAGTTTCATGAAGGGGTAGTTTTGAATCCACACCCAATGGAGTTTTCAAAGGCAACTAATCTATGCTTAGCTAGCAAGCATCTATCGGAAATCGCCAAAATGTTACCAATTTTTCCCTATAGCGCAAATGGTGGACCTGATTTAAATACTATTATATTTTAAAGTGAAAATGCAGTTATTTCTTAATATGCTTGAGTGCTATTTTGCACTTCATTTTATTTCATCAAGTGACAATTGTGCAGATGTTTTAAGAAACTGAGTTTTGAAGTATCATTCATGTTTTTGCATAAACCAAATGGAATACAAAACTGAGTATACAAACGATAAAGAAGAATGCTTTCATTTATTTCATGAAGTGATGCATATTTACATAAGTCATTTGATTGTGAGAATACAAATGCTGGTACAATCTTGCATTTTAATTCTTTTCTTTCAGAATGGAAATGAAAGAACAAAATTAAACATCCACACAAGCCATGGTTTTAGCCATTTCCATTTATAACAAGAAAGGAAATATACAACTAGAAATAAAAAGTAGATAACATTCGACATACCCTTCATTGCTTGAGTTGGTCTTTGGTTGGTTTCTCGAGGTTGGCTCCTTTTTGTTTCCACTCTCGAATGCTTCCGCTCTTGAATGTACCTACAAGAGTTTGAGAAGGGTGTCAATTAAGAGCTCAGGATATGAATAATACTACATGCCGTACTAATAGAGATATATTTCAATCCTTACAGTGCAAAGAAACAACTAAAGGAAAGAGCAGAAGCATGAAGTGAAAAAGAGAGAAAACATCGTTATCATTCTTTGTTTTGTGTGCTAACATTGTTTGTTTCCTTGTCCTGGTATAGGGAAAGCCATGTAGTTTTTTATCTTTTGAAGACCAAGCATGTGGGGACAAAACGAGCTCCCACAAGGGTAGAGCCCGACATGCTGCCCTTATATGTTACAAGAGGGCTAAGAGAGGAAGATGCAATCATCATGCTCTTCTGAGCTTTACAACTGAACAAGTAATCAAACTACCATGCATTTATAACAATCAGATCAACATATGGAAGTGAAAATTGCAAATGAATGATAATTGGACAACTTATTTTTGCTAAAACTATCAATCTATCATGTTTTTCAAAAAGGTTTGGTTCTATCATCATAATACTTGTTTTGTTGTTTTTAAGACTGTTCACTTTATAGTGTTGTTTCATATTTTCTGTTTTGGAACAGCAGTGTTCTATCTCTTAATAATGAAAGTGAATAGACATACATATGCCTCATCAATTGAATACTTATCGATAAAGTAAGCAAGTGCATGATTCAAAAGGTAAATGAAGCATACAAATTCATGAAGAGTGCCAAATGGAAGAATGCAACAGGAATTTGAAGTGTTATGTTGCTTATCATTCAAGTTATTATTTGTCCTCCATCAGAATCAATGGAGATGTCTTATACAAAAGAAAGTTTGTGTTTCATTTAAGGAGGGCATCTTTTTACACAGTGAAAGGTATGAAGGTTATGCCTTGAAAAGTAAGGAAACGAACTAGAAAGTAAATGGAGCAAGTTCACATAGTTACTGTTTCAGAGAATGCAAGGAAGTAGTCAGAACTGAAATGGAGTGTGCATAGGAATTCACAAATTACCCATATGTTTTTATCTCAGAAGTGTGGTCTCTTTAAAGCAGTGTTACCCATTTTGGGTTTTGACAAAATATAGAAAATGGGAGGTTGGATTTTGTTTCAAGTTTTATAAATACCCATATACAAATTTTACTCATTTTTTCTTCATATACAGAAGTACCCACATGGGGGTTTCATAAGGAATGCAGATTTTCCATGTTTTTTTAGAATACCCATATGGGGGTTTTGAAATAAAATACAGACAGTTCATTTTCCTGTTTTCCATGTGGGGGTTTTAAAGAAATAAAATGCAGATGGTGTCATTTCTAGGTTACCCACGTGGATTTTTACAATTTAAAATAAAAATGCTTGAGATGCATCATGGGTCGAGCCCAATATGGAGGTTCAGTTACTGTTTCAGGAAATGAGGAAAACCCATTTTAAGTTTGCTATCTAAATATAAGAATCAAAGCAAAGAATGCATGGAATGCGAGTTTCTTCATAAAAAATCATCAATAAAATAATGTAATAGTCATGGCTTGTCATGAGGATAATGCATAGAAATTTCTATAACAATAAGTTTCAACCTTAAGCATTCATGGCATGGCCAGTCTATAGGCCTGCATTTCATTTTTTAGGGAAATAACAATCATTTTACAGAGATAAAGCTTATAGGCTTTAGTTTGATAAAGGAAAATACAGAGGAAGAATGGAGCAAGGAGGAGTTTATCTAGTGATTGTTGTACAAGAACACACAAGTCATGCCCATGCTCCTTTTGAGCTCACAATGCATGGGTCAATTTCACCAATGGCAGCCAGAGTGTAATTAAGAAAGCACAAAGAGTATAACACAAGGAAAAATCAGAGATGAGTAGAAGAGAAGCAGCGGCCTGTGAGGCCATTTTCTCATCAAACAAACCAAGAAACAATGTATCAAATAATGATAGGTTGAACTTACCACAACATGGAGGTCGAATATGATCAGTTTTTGAAGTAAGAATGAAGGATCGAATGGAGTCCTAGAGGCTGAACCCTAAGCATGGCAGTGGCATGAAGAGGCATTCTTTCTATAATCTTCATTTGCAAATGATGCAAAATGTTAGGGTATTCCTTGGTTTTGTTCTTTAGGGTTTCTCAAATCCCTAAGTCGACTTTAGGGGTGTTTTCTTAAGTTTAGAAAATTTATTAATGCCAAAGTAATATGCTTATGATGGCCGACTCATATAGTCTAAGGCATTCATTCTATGTTATACCTTCGAGAAGGCTTCATGCCTTATTTTCATTTTTGATTAATTTTCTAAAAATTAATTGAAAATGTTTCCTTAGTACTATTTATCAAATAGATTTTATAAAGAATCAATAGATCTTGGACATATGCCTTAGGATTAAGATTTAAGACCTAGGTTTTATTTTATTTTAATTGTTTTAAGAGAAAAAAATTAAAACATGTAATGAGGAGTATTATATTTTTATGATTTTTTATAGAAAAATCAAACTTTGTAAAGGGAGATATAAGCCATTGTTTGCAAAAGATTTTGAAATCTTTAATTACAAAAATAGAATAATTATGAAAACTGCATGTTGTAAAGTAGAAGCAAATCAATACTTTGTAAAAAAAATTATTTTCTTGCTATTTTTAGTAGTTGAGCATTGAATTTTCTTCTTGGTTGGAATTGAGTTTCCAATTGGAGAGATAAGGTGTTTTCCTTGCTTTAAAAGCAAATTTTCCCTATTTTTAGAAGCCTGATAGTTTGTGCATGCAAAAAGTGAGACTTTCCACTTTTGTACTGACTTGTTGAATAGTTGTTGGGACCTTTTCCTTGAGCTTTTTTCAAGAGCTCAGATTAGGGTTTGAGAGATATATCTTTGGAGAAAACTTAGGGTTTTCTAGTTCAGTCTGTTTTCTTGCTCTTACACATTTTTGAGCTTGTAAAACTGTTTTGTACTCAGTTGACATTTTTTTGGCATACTCCTACAGTTGAATAAAAAAAAACATTCCTAACTATCATTTTGTGTGTCTATTTGCAGTTTCATTTTGATGTTATCTTGTGATTTCTATTTAAGGAGTCCTTGTTATGTCCTAAGGCTGTAGTTTTGATGCAAAAAATTTCAAGGATACAAGTTGTATGTCATATTTTAAAATAGATCTTCATGCAAAATTGTTCTTGAGAGGTTGTGAGATTGTGTTGGTTTTTTAGCACTGTTTGTGAGGAAATCCAAAATAATCATTAGTTTACCATCAAGTTATTGAAAATCATTTCAAAATTATAGGTTCTAATATTATGTTATTCTCTATCCTTTCTCCCAAGAAAGACTTTTAGAATAGGATCATCATACGGAAACCAGCTCACTCTGGAGATTCTCTTTTCTTATAGATTACCCACATCTGGAAAGAGTTTCCATGTTGCAACAGATAGTCTGATTTTTTGCAAATCTGACAGGGTGCATATCTAATTGCTAACATTAACCTCATGATAGGTGAGGTATAATTTTTAAGATTGATGATTGAACTCATGATATGTGAGGTTGATTGATGGTTACTCATGAGATTTGATCAAAGTCTCACCAGAGCTATTTAGATTTGATAGGTTGATTGATGGTTGATGAATTGACAAAGATTACTGACTTTCAACATTTTGTGATGATAGGAGGCATTGATGAACCTTCAAGTTCGTGAGCGATTTCCTAGGACTTTCAATTTGATACCGCAACTAGTGCATCCTAAGATAGCAGTGATCATGTGTTGTGGTTTGTCCTCTCTCTTATATATTTCATAGATTAGGATTAATCAGGGTCTCCTAACAACCCTAGCAGAGAGGTGGCATAGCGAGCGTAATACCTTCCACCTTCCTACTGGAGAGATGATCGTCACTCCTAAGGATGTATGGTAGATTTTGAGGATTCCTATTGTTGGTGACCTTCTGCTATATGATTCTTCAGAGCAAGGTGGGACCGATGCTCTCCGTAGAGTGTTTCAAGATGATCATATTTGTGAGTATGAGATTTCATGGCGTGATATGGTGGATGCCTATTCCACCCTATCTTTTGTTCTTGTTGGTTTTATTGGAGGGTTCCTTTGTCCTAATCTCAGGTCAAAGGGACTTTCTGTTGGTTGGGGTCGTACATTGGAGAGTATGATTGTGCATGGTACTAGATATGTATGGGGCATGTGTATGTTTGCCCATCTTTATCATGATTTACATTCAGTTTTCTATCTCTAAGGTCACAATTTGTCAGCAGGGGTTACTTTATTACAAGTGTGGGTGTGGGACCATATAGCTGTTACACGTCCATTGATGGTGAGACAATGGCCAACCATGAGGCCATATGTGCACATTTATACAAGACATCTTACTCAGCCTAGACTGGGTAAGTTAGAGCATGAGAGGAGAGTATTGGATGATGTTGAGGCTATCACATGGCAGCCTTATCTAGACTGTGAGCACTGGGATGTTGATGATATTCAGATGCCTTATCTCTCTTAGTCGTTACTACTAATTGGTCAGACTCATTGGGTGTTAGAGATATTTTTGTTTAGGAGGGTGCTCAAGCAGTTTGGTATTGTATAGGGCATTTCCAAGGGTGTTGCCCATTATGGTCATCGACAGATAGATTCTATAGATTGGGGACCCTATCTCTCATATGATGTCACCATTCAGGAGTACCACACTCTACAACCATTAGTTTGGGATATTCATATGGATATTACCGAGGCACTTGTCATAGAAGATTATGCAAAGTATTTGACTCTACATCCCTTTCCACGGATTATTGTTCCTGATGAGCTAGTGCCCTTACCTTTGGAGGAGGAGGGTAGTGATGACGAGGAGGGAGATGATGACGATGGTGATGATGGCAGAGGTGGTGGTGTGGATGATGAGGGAGATGATGGTGGTGGAGATGATGATAGTGGTGGTGAGTCGGGTGGAGATGTAGATGTGCAATACTTTATGGTGCCTTGTAAGAGGTGATCACTCATAGCACCTTCTGAGCAATGTGTATGTATAGGGGTACCATACCAACATCAACAAACTCAGACTACAAGTTTACAAGTGCAGGTGCAGACCATACAGGGGCAGTTGGTACATACTTAGGGTTTGTTGGCTCAGACACAAACTCAGATGCAGATACAGGCCTAGGCTCATGCATAGGCTCTTGCTCAGATATAGGGATAGTTGGTAGCCACTTAGGCACAAATTGCCTCTTTGAGAGTAGAGCAAGATCTAGACAAGTTGTAGAGAAGGCACAAAATACTGTAGAGAAGTTACAGAGATTAGCAGATGGTACCACTATGAGTGATTATATGAGAGAGGTTCTTCATGTGGTCAGAGAGGTGGAGTTCTATAGAGGCTAATACCACGATGCAGTTCCCTCTAAGTGGAGAGTTAGTTATGCAGAGTCCCGATCAGACAAGACTCATTCCAGGACTATTAGCACGGGTGTGACTCAGCCTCCATGGAGAGACCCGAGATATCCTGGTATGTCTAGTGGTAGAGGGACTGGTCTAGAGAGACATCACCATCTAGAGGTAGCACCACATAGTTGCATGATGTGATTTCATGATGTATGAGACATGATCTATACTCTGGTTTTTGATTCACAACCATTTTTAATTTTGTATCTCTTTTTATTTTAGACATCCTTGTATACTTGACATTATGATTTTTGAGATCTATATGATATACAATGGATTGATCAATTTATATGTGTTCTATATGATTTCATGATGGGTGCATTTAATTTCTCTATTCTATATGTTATGTGATGGATGCATTTAATGATCATGTGATATGCTATGATTTATGATGTTCTATCTATAATGTTAAAATGGATGCATGATGTATGTAGTTATTTTGCATGGATTGATAGATGATGATGTGTATATCTAAATTTCATGAAATTGTAAGCTATGCATGATTATGGATGTGATATTTTAATGATAGATGAATAATACAGATATATGATATAAGAAATGGATAAATGAATGATAATAATAATTTTAATTTTAATGTATGCAATAAAAATGATAAATAGATGAATGCATATGCAACTAATAGAGAGATTTTTTTTTGATATTTTTTTTCTCATGCAATTTTAAGATGTGATGATTTGAAAAATATGATATGATGCAAAATATATGATGGAATGTATGAATGATGAAATGCTATAATAATGCTCTCTAATGTATGCATTGGAAATGATTATGAAACTATATGATAATGATGATATTTTTGATAATATCAATTATACTCAATCTGTTAATAAGGAAAGTTTACATCGTTTATGAATTTTTAACCCGTCTTTGGAACCAAATACTCTGCAGATGAAAAACTAACATAAAAGCAATATATTGTAATCATGCAAAAGTACATATGCAAAAATTGTCACCTTAACAATCTTTTTATCATGCTTTTTATCATCATTGATCCTTTGAAATGTTGAAAGTGAGTACAAGCATTGATGGTATGAGTTAGACCATGATGACCTGAGTACTACTTTCATGATTTTTGATATTGCAAGTGAACACAAGCATCTAGGTATAATTAAACTATAATGACTTGAGCATTTCTTTCGTAAATAGACAAGAATTGAATCATTATACTATGTAAATTTGGAATGTCATCAATGACACTTTGTAGAGCACGTCTCACAATAATTTACACAATAAATGATCAATTCACATACATCAGACAAATAAAATACCATTCTCCTTCCTAGCTTCTCTAGTTCAATATGTCATTGAGTTGCTCCAAAGAAATGATAACAATAATCAAAGTACCACATGTTGAAAATTCAAGCATATAGCGATAAAATCATAATTCAAAAGAATATCATCCCCCTAAAGTTTGTCTTGACTTGATTTTGATTTCAGTCGTTTGATATAGATGGTTGATTTTTTTGAAATGTTCTGATGTTCGATAAATGTTCAATGTGGTGTTTTACTATGATCATTGTGTTTACTGTGTTGTCATACTATTGTTTGCATATTTTTTTAAGCTCAAGTTTATTGCCCCCAATGAGTTAAAGATTTTTCCCCCAAGCTAGGGTGAGACATGATCATGTTTGCAATGATATGATATTGAATGGAAATGATGGTGAAAGTGAATGACCATGACATGCCTCTAATAGTTGGTTTAAATCACAAGTAGCTCCTATTTCTAGGTTTTCACCACTTGTTTTTATTGCACTTTTTCAGACTTTATGATTTTTTTGTATTTTTGTATTTTTCTGATTTTTATTTTTTGTTTTTTTGTTTTTCTAATTTTTATTTTGTATTTTTCTATCACCAAGACACCTGTTTGCCAGGTTTTCATCAAGGAAACCATTTTTTCAAGACTTGAACCATACACTAGGTGATTCAGGTGTAGAACTTTCTGAGATGGATACTATTGATAGTTTCATTAAACAAATCCCCTTTAGGTGTTGAGAGTTGATAGGCTCCATATCCATAGAGTAATATGACAACAAAAGGACCTTGCTAGTTAGGTTCAAATTTCTCTTTATTTTATCTGTCTTGTTGATTTCTAGGGTTTTCCTTTAGGACCAAGTCACCAACCTAAAAGAATCTAGGTTTTACCCTGTGATTGTAGCTTCTGAACATTCTCTGTTGGTATGCCTTCAAATTATTGATAGATTGTTGATGGCATTCATCCAAAAATTCCAGTTCTTGTAGTCTAGATACTCTATAATCCTCATTTGAAATAAGTCCCTTTAGTGACATGCATAGTGATGGAATCTCAACCTCAATGGGTAGGATGGCCTCTGATTCATATACCAAGGCATATGGTGCAGCTCCTGTAGGTGTTCTGATGCTAGTTCTATATGCCTACAGAGTAGGGTTTAGTTGACTGTCCCAATCATGTCCAACATCATTGACCGTTTTCTTTAGAATTTTTAGAATTGTTTTGTTGGAGGCCTCTTCTTAGCCATTTCCCTGAGGATAGTATGGTGTTGAAAGATGATGTTGGATGTGAAACCTTTCACATAGTTCTTGGACATCCTGGTTTTTAAAATATCTACCATTGTTTGTGACAATGGACTGGGGTATGCCATACCGACAGATGAGGTAATTCAGTATGAAAGAAGAAATTTGCTTTCCAATGATTGTTGTTAAAGGAACTGCTTCAATCAACTTTGTAAAGTATTTTTTTGCTTTGATTATGAACTTGTGTCCATTAGATGAAGACGGATTAATATTTCCTACCAGATCCAATCCCCACTGACAAAAAGGCCATGTTGAAGTAAATGGTTGCAATTCTTATATTGGTGCACATATTAGGTTACCATGGATTTGGCACTTCTATCACTTCTTAACAAACTGATAAGACTCCTTCTCCATATTCAGGTAGTAATACCCCAAACAAAGAAGTTTCTTTTCTAGAGTTAGTCTGCTTGAATGAGTCCCACAAATATTTTCATGGATCTCACGTAAGGTTGTCTCAAATTCATTATGTTCTAGGCACCAGAGAAGAGTAACATATAGACCTTGATGGTAAAGTATGTCAGCAATTAAGGCATGTCATGTGGTTTGGCAGATGAAGTTGCATTTCTGGTTTCTAGAAAGATCAGGAGGAAGGATATTGTCTTTTAGATAAGTGTAGGTCTTTCCATAGATTGAGGATTCAATGTCATCTAAATGGCATATGGTTTGAGATTCGGGATTATCATAAGCAAGATTAGACACTTGTTCTACCATAAACTCATATTGACCACGTTTTTCTGGTAACTGAAAGAGAGAAGCAATTGTCGCCATAACATCTGCAACTTTGTTTCCTGCCCTTGGAATCTGTTCAAACTTGATATCCACAAAGTAATTTTTGAGATCATCAATCAACTTCTCATCTTTTTTCTGATATTCATCATTTACTTGGTAAATGACTAGTTGTGAATCTCCATATACTTGTAGCTCTGTGGTCTTCCATTCAATTGCTACCTTGATCCCAATGATCAGTGCCTGATACTCAGCTACATTATTGGTACATGGAAACATGATTCTATAGGACCTTGGGATGGTGTGTCCTTGAGGTGTAACAAACAATATTCCCACACCAGACCCCCGTTGTGTGTATGACCTATCAAAATAAAGCCTCCATTGTTGTGTTGTCAAAGTAAGAAAGTCTGCATCAAGAAATTCAATTGTCATAGGATGATCATTGGTTAATTGAGCTTTGACTAACTAATTAGAAATCACTTGACCTTTGATGGATCTCCTATCCACATCTTAGATATCAAATTCACTTAAAATCATGACCCAATTGGCCAGTCTCCCTTTTAAAGCAGCCTTGTTGAGTAGATATTTTAACGGATCAATCTTTGCTATGAGCCTAACTGTGTGAGTCAACATGTAATGCCATAACTGTTGGGTAGAAAATACCATTGCAAAAATAGCTTTCTCGATGAAGGTATAATTTATTTCCTAGGCATTCAGAGTCCTGCTGATATAGTAAACAACTTGTTCCTTTCCCTTAGGATCTTCCTGTGCTAATAGTGATCCTAAAGAAATGTTTATTGTTGCAATGTATAGTAACAATGGTCTCTCTTTTGTAGGTGGCATGAGAATGGGTGGCAACATCAAATATTGTTTAATTTTATTGAAAGTTGTTTCACATCCTTGATCCTATTTTGAACAAGAAATTTTATGTAACACTTGATTGAATGGATGACTCTTGTCTACTAATTGGGAGATAAAACTCCTGATTGATTGTAGCCTTCCTTGTAGAGACCTTAGTTGACTAATATTCTTTGGTGGTGGTATTTCCATTATAGCCTTGACCTTGGTGGGATCCACTTCAATACCCTTCTCTGAAACTATGTATCCTAGGAGTTTAGCTGATGTAACACCAAAGACACATTTCTTAGGATTTAATCGAATATTGAACTTCTCTAATCTGGTAAAGATCTTGTCTAGGATCTTTAGAGTCCTTCTCTAGAAAATGAATTTGTTAAGATATCATCCACATAATCCTCCATAAAGGTATGCATCATGTCATGGAATATGGTGGTCATTGCTCGCAGATATGTGGCCCCTGCATTTTTCAACCCAAAGGGAATGACGTTCCAATGAAAATTTCCCCATGGACAAGTGAATGTTATTTTCTCCTAATCATCTAGTGCTATCTTGATTTCATTGTAGCCTAAGAAACCATCCATTATTGATAACATGGCATGTCCTGTTGTTAAGTCTGCAATGATGTCAATGTTTGGTAAATTAAAATCATCCTCTAGACATGCCTTATTTAGATCTCAAAAATCTGTGCATATTTTGATACTATTGTCTAGTTTAGATATTGGTACAATATTAGAAATCCACTCAAAATAAATGATAGACCTGGTGAATCCTACATCTAACAAATTTTTCAGCTCAGCCTTTACCATTAAGGTGATTTGTGGGTTTATTTTCCTTAGTTTTTGCTTCACAGGTTTTATTCCAGATGGTAGAGATAAATGATGCATTATTAGATCTGGATCTAAACTTGGCATATCAGAGTATGACCAAGAAAAGTTAATTCTTCTATCCTCAAAGAATTTGGTGAATTCAGGCTTTTCCTGTTCTATCATAGATGCTGCCAGATGTAGAGTTTTTTCTTTTTCTATTGTGTCGATGTTAATAGACTGTGTAGGCTCCACCAATATTGATGATCTTTCATGATAATACTTTGGAAGGGTGTAAAATCTCCCATATTTCAGTGCCTTAGAGAGGTTTTCACCATCAAATGCATTCTTTATTTTTACTTTTTCAAGATCTAATGCTGCTGTTAAATACTTTTCACCATTATATCCATTATTCTTGTTTTCAATTTTGCAACTAGAAGATTTGACACCCTCCTAACTGAACATGTCGTTATGAGATTTATGATTAGAACTTGTGTCAAGTTCATCACAACAAATAAAATTAACGATAGCGACATCATTCCCAAAGTTGGGCACTTTGATAGGTTCACTTGGTTCCCGGTTGATAAGTTCACGATGTACTAGGGGTAAAAAGTCATCAGATTGACTAAGGTCAACGATAGTGAGGGTTCCAATAGTTATGTTGTTAGGGTTGTTAATAGTGATGTTGAGGCCTATTATATTACTTTCCTCCAAGTCATCCAACTCACTTGTTGTCTATCCATCCTCACTTGAGTCATCGATATTTTATGATTCAAATACAAGTGGTCTAGTTCCCGAGTTTTGTCCCTCCTCGCATGTGGGTGCATACTATTTTATGACGTTAATTTCTATTTCCATGTATGATACTTCAGTTAAAATATCCCACTCATACTCATTGGAATCCACTTCAGAACTATCTCTCATTTGAAGGATTCTTTCAACATCTTTTTGAGTTATTTCGTGTTTTGCTTCCTCTGTATAACCTAGTCATGTTTTTTCCTTTGACTGAAGGGTGAGAGGTTGAATGGGTTCTATGATTCCTTCCTTTCTTTTTCCAATAGGACCTTGTCCTTCATACCCCATTTTCTATAAGATAGCTTTTCCTTTTCCATATTGGTTTGTCTTTATGCTAATATTTGTTGATGTTGATGCTTCCTCATCTTTATAGAGCCAATTGAGGATGGCCTTGTCTTCTAATTCATCTTCTAGAGTACCTACTTTTATAAATATTTTATCTAGAACTATGTTAGGTTGTGATGATTATTGTGTCATTGTTGATGGTTTTCCATATGACCTTGGAGAGGGTAGAAACTATGAAAGACATAAGATTGCCCAATGGAATATTCTCCTATGCCTTTTTCGGTTAACTGGATCTTTTCTTGAAATTGTTGTGATAGAGAATTCAGGTGACCCTCATTGTCTAATAAAGTGGAATCAACAACACTTGTATCTTTTGTTTTCCCCTTTTTCTCAACCCATTTAGATAAAATGTTTAGTTTATTTTCACCATTAGATGAACTAGAAGTGCTTGCTTCTCTATTATGGGGCACAAAAGTGTCTTAAGTTGTTTTAAGCGTGTTACAATATTGGGGATTGTTGTAGTCAGCTGATATAGTCACTTCTTATCCATTGACTAGAAATTTTAAACACTAATGATAAGTTGAAGGCACCTCTTGCATTTCATGAATCCATGGACGTCACAAGAGTATATTATATGTTATTTCTTTTTCTAGCAGTTGGAAAACCATATTCTTCATGATTGGTCCCACTTGAATAGACAACACAATCAATCCCTTGGAGGATATCTCTTCTTCGTTATAGGATTTTATTGTTATTTTCTTTATGTCATCGATAGCATTATCAGAATAACCTAGTGCAAGGATCAATTTTAAAGTGAAAATGTTTAAACCATCTCCACCATCTATCAGGACACATTTAACATGGTGTTTATGGATTAAGACTTCTATATGAAGTGTTGCATTGTGTGGATGATTAAGTGATACATCGTCTTGTCTAGAGAATGATAAAAAATGAGGCATGGTTAAATGTCCCACCATAGCTTGAAATTGATAGACATCCATATTATTGGGTACCATGGTGGCCACAAGAGCTTGTTCCAAAATCTCCTTATGGGATGGTGAGATTTTAAGGAGTTCAAATATTGATAGCTGTGTTGGTATTTTCTGCAATTGATTGATTATGTTGTATTGATTTGAAGAGGGAGTAGTGGTTTTAGATGTAACCCCTTTCAATATTACCTTGGATTTCCCCCTTGTTGCTACATTGACCAGTTGGTAGTCTTGATTTTCCCTTATTTTTATGACATTGATCTGATTGTTGGATGTGTCTATGTTTGCGATTAGATCTAATGGTATGATTTCATTGGTTCCAACATTATCGACTTATTTGTTAGCAACAAAATCACTCTCAACCTCGGAAATAAAAAAAATGTGCCATCATAAACGTAGTTTACATTTTTACCTTTACCATTTATAGAAAAAGATTCTCCCTTTTCATAATTTGGTAAAGGATCCTTAAATGCAATATGATCATTGTTGGTTTGATGTCCTATGAATACCTTTTTACTATCAATCAAATCTTGGACTAGATGTTTTAACTGCATACAGTCATTTGTTTTTTCCTTTGTTTTTATGAAAGTTACAATAGTCTGCATCTTCCACCAAGATGGTTTCACTTTTGGTTCCCAATTTCTTTCTTTAGGTAAGGTGATAAGTCCATTTGCAATAAGATCTCTCATTGTTGATTCTAATTTTTTTCCCAATGGTGTGAATCTTCATCAGTTTGATGATCTTTGGTATAATTGTGGTTTAGATTCTCCATTGTTCAGATTGTTGGTTTGAGTGACACTTTGATTGATGTTTTGGTCATTATTTTGATTGGTCTTTGCAACAATTGTCATTAAATTAAATACTAGTTTCACATTTTGTGTGTCATTTGTAGCATCATTGTTTCCAGTATTTTTATTCTTTTGCCAAAACTTAGGTTTATCATTGTTTTCATAGTGATTTGAGGAATTTGTATTGTTTGATCCTTCATTGTAATGTTTTATCAGCCCTCTTTTTACCAAAGCTTCTTCGATCTTGAGCCAATTTTTAATAACTTTCTCAAATGTAGGTGGACATTGTAGTTCAAGCCTATAGCTCATGTCATCAGTTAAGTTGTCAATGAATAGTTCCATCTTTTCTTCTTTAGGTATATAACATGGATATCTAGCAAAAAACCTTTGCCATCATTGTAGAAATGAGAGGAATTCTTCAACTTTCTTTTGTTTCATGTTGTAAAGGTCTTTTATTGTTACCTCATGTTGAATATTATAAGAAAATTGTGATATAAACCTATTGACTAGTTCTTCAAAAGTTTGAATCCTTGGTTGTAGTTTAGAGAACCATTCCATACATTGACCTCCTAATCTCCTTGGAAATAACCTCATTAGATAAGTTTCTTCTTGTGCAAATTATAAACTCATGGTTCTGAATTCCCTCTCATGGTCAATTGGATCTATTTTACCGTTATACTTGTATTTTAGAAATTCACAATGTCTAGGAAATGGTATCATGTCCACACTTGGATCAAAAGGATAAGGACAAATGTCTTGTAATGAGTACCTTTTATTGTTTCCCTTTTGCATATATTGAAGTTGTTGTTGCAAGTTTTGCATTTGATGTGTTAGGGAAACTACTTGATCTATGTTTTGTGGTTCGGTTTCAGTTTCTCTAGGTGTCTCTTTTAATCAATTGATATCAAAGTCTTTTGGAAGTTTTGCACCTAGTTCAGCTAGCATTAAAAGGTACTTTTCCATATCTTGTTCTAAGACTTTTTCAATAAATTTATGGAAATTTGGATCTTGTTGCACTGTTTGAATGTCTTCTTGGGTTATTTCATTCGTGTCATTTTGGAGGAGTCTCCTCCAAGGATTTTCTTTAGCCATGGTGTTTGGTGTTTCAATTTAATTTTCTCTAAGTTTTTGTCTTTGTAAAATCGTCAAAATTGGCATACAAGTGTTTGTTATTCTCACTAAACTTTAATATTTTTGCTTGGATGAGTGTCAAGGTATTAAATTAAGTCGAATAGAATGAAAAATTCTACTGATGAGACTAAGCTAAAAATCTGATTATTTTGTTTTGTTTCTTGATTGTGGGATCAAAAAATATTGTTAAAGAAACTTGACGTAATAATCCGAAATTTGTGTTAGATGATTTAGACACTTGAAGGTTACAATATCTTGGTTTAATTTGATAAATTTTGACTTGTAAGTCCTATCTTTCTATGTTTAAGACACTATTTGGACTAAGAAAATGCTTATGTTTTGATAAAGATCTCAGTTTTGATGTTATCAGTCTGATGCTGATTTCAAATAAGTCTCTATTTTCTTGTTCAGTGGATGCACTATAATAGGTAGACAATGTGCTAAAACAGGTTGTGTATGCACTAAAAGATATGGTGTATACACTGTCAAAAAGAATATATGCACTGAAACAAACTATAGATGCACTAAAGTATTGGTGAATTATGATGACAGACTATGTAGATGCACCGAAATAGTGGTTGTATGTGCTAAAATAGACTGTGGATGCACTATAACAGGTGGTCAATGTGCTAAAATAGACTGTTTATTTGCTAAAAGATATGATGTATGTAGTAAAATAGATAGTGGATGTGCTAAACTAGAAGTTGTCAGGATGTTCACAGTTTTGTTCATTCATTCTGGTTTTTCTCAGCAAGATGATTAATTCCAAGGTGTAATTCTCTAACCAGTGAAGATAGTGGATAATTATTGTGCTGGTAAATCTTGGATTTTGATAATCTATTGGGATGATACCTTTGAAAATAAACTTACACAATAAAGCCAGATTGTAAGCAGTTGTTTCAAATTCTATGCATTAAACATGTAGTGAGTGTTCTAGAATCTGGTCTGATTCTTTCATTTCCATAGGTTTTGACACAAATACAAATAGCTCAAGCACTTTTCTATCTCAAGTAGGTCACTTAGAATATCAAAACCCGCATCTTGGAACTATGTCAGCTCACATAGCCTTATCACCCCCTAGAGGGCGCCTGTGTTTTAGCCTTTCCCGAGTCTTAGCCAAATTTGAATCCTCCACTTTTGGCCAAGGTCTCTAATAGTTATATGGTGAGTGTCTTGGGGGCATATTCTTCCCTCCCCTTGCATCATGATATAAAAAGTTTTCAAAAATTGAAACAGTTGGATTTTACACTAAAGTTCGTAGATAAGGTATTCATTTGGAGTAACAATTGATAAACTCCCTCAGCAGACCTCCCAATCTTTAGAAAAAATATTTTGGGGATTGTTATCTTGCACACTTCTGTGGAATTGTGGGTTGGAAAACCTAGATTTGGTTGTTCCCACTTAGGTTGTTCCAGTAGGGTGAGTACTTTTTCCCACTACGACAGGCCTTCTAAAGGATTTAATAAAGTGGGAATAGCAAATCTAGCATTCTGATCACCCAGTTAAGGGGAGAACATAGGCCTATTGCTTTCGAATC
The DNA here is from genome assembly GCA_007115665.2 of Sequoiadendron giganteum. NCBI lineage: Eukaryota > Viridiplantae > Streptophyta > Pinopsida > Cupressales > Cupressaceae > Sequoiadendron > Sequoiadendron giganteum. Next base: position 386,367,675 of record CM021107.1, on the reverse strand, counting down.
ACAAAAAACATGGGGTTCAAACTATTTCCTTAATTAATCTATATGCACTATTTTAACCAAAGGAAAAGCGAATAATTGAACTTAAACCCCTGCAAATATCATTAGTATTTTTTTGTGAGTTTCGTCTTTGATTGGTGTATTTTTTTCAGCAGCTATCTTTGACAAGTGTATTCCCTACCTGAAACACAAAAAATAGTGATTAGACTTCAAATTTTTTTTAAATTCTGCAAAAGTAATCAGATATGCCACAATAGTGGTCAGATGTGCCAAAATAAAATTTAAATGTGCCATAATAAAAGTCCTCTGTGCTATAGAAATTGATGGATGTGCTAAAACATTAGGTCTATGCACCAAAAGAAAACTCCCTGACTGGTGACACATAAAGTTTGATGCACCGGAACAGTCATTGAATGCGCTAGAATATTTGGTGAATGCACCAAAACAGTCATTGAACGTGCTAGAGTATCTGTCATATGCATCGTAAGATCTCTTGATTGTGATAAAACAAACATGTCAGAAGCCTATAAGGACACTTTTCAAAAATAAATGTTAAATAAGGGGTTTGTGCCCCACAGTGGGCGCCAAAATGGAAGTGTGGAATAAGTAACGAGTAAAATAAAAAAAACAACACTTCTTAATAAGACATTATATCAAGAGATTCAACAAATATTAATCTAATTAAAACAATAAAACTCTTGAAAGTGTCATATTTCTCTCTATCTCCAAAGATTTATTAAATCACAGGGCTCTCAGATTTTGTAAGCATTGTGACTGTTAAAATACCAATCTAGAGAATGAGATGCTGCTAAAATATAGGAATCTAATCCTATATGATGATGGTTAAATGATATTGATGCTACTGTAATCTAAACTGACATGAAACTTGATAGAAGAAGCTAAAATAAACTATGATGTAGCTAAATGATTATATGCTAAAATGATATGATTAATTGTTAAATATGATAATTTATTGATTGCTCAATCGCTATTCCTACAGAGTAAGTTTGCATAAAGTTCAAATCTATTTCTTGTAGAGAGGGGTTATATTTATAGATTCCCAACAACATATTTGTGAAGGGGCAGCACAAAAAAGGTCTGGATTCAATCTTGAAGATTCAATGGTGAAGGATGAAGCATTTTGAGTTGATTATGGAGATTGTTCCTCCCCACAAAAACATTCAGCTAGATGATAGGAAAAATCCATTGAAGAAGATGAAGGAGATGCCTATAAACTTGTCTCCAATTTGTCTCCAAATTTTCCCATGAAGGTTGAGATGAATTAAATTAGACATTTCATATCTAATTTGGTAGGTGGATATGATTAGCTGTAGAATATTTTCAATTGAATATTTAGATTTATTCAATTTAGGAAAGAAAATATTTAATTTAATAAAACAAACTTTAGAAGTCTATGTTTATTAAATAAATATAAAAGAAATATGATTAATAATAGAAGAAAATAATAATAATAATTAAATAAAAACAAAGTATTAATTTTTTTTATTTAATTAAGAAGAAATAATATAATAAAGATAGAAGAATTAAAAGTGAACTATATAAATAAATATTTATATTTATTTAATAGTAGAAGAATTAAAGGTTAATTAATCAAATAAATCGTATTTAATTAATTAGATTATCCAGACCATTTTTAGGTGTATACAATGTCATTCAAAAAATAATCAAGGACACAATTAGAAAAAAGAGGAAGCCCCAAATAGGTTGAAGGAAGCTCTCCAATACCACATTCTAGAATACTAGAAATATTTAATTGATGATGCTCTGATGTATTAAGAAAAAAAGAAATGCTCTTAGGTAAACTCACCTTCTAACCCAAAGCCACCTCATACTGATGAAGAATAAGGTGAATGGATTTAACCGCAGCCACAAAAGCCTCTGCAAGAATAACCATGTCATCAACAAGTTGTTGATGGGAGAAAAAAAGTTGATTCGTAGAGGGATAAAGACCTTTAAAGGACCCATTAGACACCACTTGAAGCAATAAACCTGCCCAAAGACTCCACCATAATAATAAAAAAAAAAGGAGAAATAGGATCCCCTTGCCGCAGACCACGAGAGCTTTTGGAAAAATTAGAAGGCGAACCATTAAGCACTAAGAAATAAGGAGAGGAGATTAATTGCCACACCAATTGCAAAACTCGATCTGAGAAACCAAATGCCTTAAGGATGTTGATAAGTAAATATCAATTCACCCGATCATAGGATTTGACCAAATCCAACTATAAACTGAGCCTAGGCTTCTTGTTCACTTTAAGAGAATGAATGTTTTCATGCATCATGAGAATAGAATCCAAAATCTACCTTCTTAGCACAAAACCATTCTTCTAAGGTGAGATAATCTTAGAAAGCACCCTTTGTAGCCTTGAAGCAAGCACCTTAGAGAAAATTTTATATAAGGAATTACATAAACTAATAGGTTTGAAATCACCAAAAAGCTCAGCCATATGCTTCTTAAAAATTAACACTATAAACATGGAATTCATTTCCTTAAGAAGTTTCCTACTCCCAAATAATTCTTTAGTGGCATTATAAACATCCTTAGAAATAATGTCCCAATAAGTCTGAAAGAATAATATTGGGAACCCATCAAGTCGTGGGGATTTGTTTCATTCAAAATAGAAAATGGTTTTTTTGATCTCATCTAACAGAATACCAGCCAAGACCCTATTTTCCTCCTTCGACACCATGTTAGGAATAACATTAAGAAAGCCATGTTGGAAAATAGGATCAAGAGGATGATCCTCCAAGAGAATATCCTCAAAGAAAGACCAAGTCGTGGATCTTATTTCATTGTCCTCTTTAAGAGAAGCATTATTCACAAGAATTCTGGATATCCTATTAGAGGATCGATGCTTCAACATTGTAAGATTGGAAAAATAGGTATTCTTATCCCCACTTCAGATCCAAATCGCTCTAGACCTTTTCTTCTAGAACTCCTCTTCCCTAGCAAAAATATTATGCAAACTAGCCAACAAAACACTTTCCTCTTGAAGAAGTAAGAAATACAACCCAGAAGCCTGCATTCTTTGTTGCATAGTATCTAGTTTCACCTTAAGCTCTGATTTCTCCTTGATTTTTTTTCCAAAAGAATCCTTATTCCACTTAATCAAGTTCTACTTAATAGAAGCAAGCTTCTTCTCAACTTTATACATAGTTAAACCATCCATAATCATATTCCACCACTCAACAATTTTAGACCATAGCTCTAGGTGGCTTGTCCACATTTTTTCAAATTTAAACGAAAAGGCCTTTTTACAACCAAGGAGATCAACATTCAAGGATATAGGAAAATGATCCAATACAATTCTAGTAAGAGTAGAAAGAGAACAAGAATAAGAATGCAACCAACTATGAGAATTCAGAGCCTGATCCAACTTGACCTAAATAAGAGAATCTCTAATACGCCTATTAGACCAAGTATAAGATGCCCCACCCAAATCCAAATCTAGTAGAAGATTATCATTAATGAAATTCTTCAAATCAAGATGACTCTCATCCACCACCTAAGAGCCCCCAAACTTATCAGAATCATTAATCAGGGTGTTAAAATCCCCCATCACCAACCAGTTTTGTAACAAGAATTGAGCCTTGAAGGTATTAAAACTCCCTGAAAAATGCTTACAATATTTTTCAAATTAGGAGCATATATATTCGATAAAACCCATGAGAACTTATCCCTGGCAGAAGAAAAATACATAGCAACATGATTCTCAAAATAAAAAAAGGCAGGGCCAACAATCGCCTTAGTATTCCAAAATGTTTCCACCCACTAGAAGCACCATCAAAATCAAAAGCTTGACAACCAAAATCCTTAAAAAAAAAATTCTTAATTCTTTCAACCTTCTCCAAACTCATCTTAGTTTCCTAAATCAAAATGATACCAAGATGGTGATCTCCCACAATGTTAGCGAGAAGATCCTACTTATAAGGATTATTTAATCCTCTTATATTCCAAGAGAGGATCTTCATAAAATATTCTATGAGGGGCCATTTAGGCCCATTTCAAATAGAGTAATCTTGTGAGCCATCAATAATATCACATTTTCTTGCCGTCTCCCAAAATTTCAACAAAGAAGGCCTTCCTCTACCCCTTGGCTTCAAACCACAATCCAACTTGAGACGGTTCCTAGTAGCCATCCCCCAATAGAAGGGTTTAGTTTCTTCTTATTGTGAGACTTGGAAATAGGGGTCCATACCTCGTCTCCCTTGGGAATACATGAAGAACCAACATTGACAGAAGAGGTGAGCACTAACTCATCAGAAACAACCAGCTCCACCAATGGTTCAATAGAAGATTTAACCACCACTGGTTCCACCTTCAAAGGACCCAAAAACTCATCCTTAGAAGATAAAAGCAAGTCCTTAGAGACCATCTTCAGAGGGGTCACCTTCTCAGGCTCTACAACCACAATATCAAAGAATCAGTACCAACCACCTCCACTAGATCCCCACCACACTCCTCAATGCCCATGACCTTAAAATCACCCTCCTTAGAGGAAGCTTCCTCAAAAGGGTAGGGAAAAACCGTTGATACAACCAGTTCCAGCACACCAAAGTCACCAATAGGCAGGTCCTCACCCACCACCTCCTCCACATGCTCAACAAAACATGTCTCAACCCCCAAAATAAGATGTTTCCCAATCTCCTTCCAAACTTTGGCCTCCTTTTGATAAGGACTCGGGGCATTTTGAGGAGGGGCATGGGCTTCAGAGGACAATTTTGTTCCCAATGGCCCACCTTCTTGCAGTGGAAATAGGAAAAATGGATAGAATCAAACTCAACTACCTACTCCCAAACTCCCAACTTAGAGTTAATCTTAATCATTGAAGGAAGATCCAAAGACTGGTCTAGAGTCACACAAAGTCGAGCATAAAAATTACTTCACCTGGAAGCCATAAGATTATCAATATAAAGCAAGAATTCCAAAACTAGTCACAATTCCTTAAAAGACTTGCTCATCACAAAATTCAAGAGGAAGCCCGAACAAATGGACCCAAACAGGAGCTGAGTCAAAAGAATAGGAACTCGATGAGAAACCTGCCTCCCATTTCTTTAGCACTAGAGTATATTTTCCAATAAGCCAAGGCCCACCCACCAAAACCTTCAAAAAACTTCATCACACAAGAAAGAAAACAAGAATAAGCCTTTTGCAAGGGCTGCCACCTCAACCTGGCCTTTCAGATGCCACTAACTCTTAGCCAGGTTATGAGCTAGCTCAATATTGGGACGAGGTCCCAAAAACTTACCAATGAGGGACTGCTCCATGGAAAGAATAACCTTGTCAATAATACAATCCAAAACAGACACAAAGTAATCACCAACTGATGGGCCAGCAAAAAAATACATCAGGGGTGATGAGCTCTTCTCCTTAAGCTTTGTGCCAAACAGATTTGACCAAGACTTACCATCCATCAAGGTGGAAACTTGCTGAATAATCAAAGATGAAAACAACCTTAGGAGCCATAGAAAAAGACCCCACTTTATCCAAAGGTGTACCATCTAGACCCAGACCGACAAAGGGAGGAAGGACAAAAGAGTTACCCAATGGTAAGGACCCACAAGATGTCCCATCTAAAAGACAACCATCAACCAACCTCCTAACGTCTTCCTGACCTCCGCCATTAATTCCAACCCCTAGAGTAGGGTTTCCCACCTTAGCAAAATTTGAAAAATCCTTACCATCTGAAATCGCCAGAACAACTCGATGTTGCACCCATTTCTTACCCTAGTTATATGTTGATCCATAAAATTTCTTGTTGTGGATTATAGAGAAGTGAATATTATTGGACTATTAAGTTATGTAGAAGTTTGACTTGCTGCCAACCCGAATAAATTTTTCCTAATGGGCATTATTGTGGTGGACTATCCTCCTAAATGGGAAAAAAATTATCACACAAGTGGTAAGATTCTATTTGTAGAATCGTATACATAAAATTTTCATATTTCACTATCTCATTGCATGATGAAGATATGAGATTGGATATGAAACAAATGTTTCAAGATAAAATTGAGGATAAATATAATTCTCTTGATCAAATAAATCTAATTGAGACTATTATTGATCATATAAATTATTTTTGTGATAAGATGATTGCTCCCATTCCACTAGATTCTAATGAGAAGATAAATGATGGTCTATGAACTATGTTTTTTTATGAGGCCTTATCAAGGTAAGGTAATGGTGCTAGTCTTATGTTTATATCTTTGAATTGTGAGAAGCATAACTTTTATTTTAGACTAATATTCCTATGTACCAATAATATTTCTAAATAAGAAGTCCTCTTGCTAGGGTTAAATTTTTCTCACACACATGGTGTTAGATGCTTAAAGATTTGAGAAGATTATAAGTTAGTAGTAAAACAAGTGAAAGGTGCATATGCTTCCAAAGGAAGAAAACTTAGAATTTACATGAATACTTTTTGGTATAGAATGGAATTGTTTGATGTCATTGGTATTGAATGACTTGTTGGAAGATTGAGGAGATTGCCATTGATGATGCAATACTAGAAACATGAACATGGTATGTACATAATACTAGATATAGTGTTGTCATTGATGTCAATATTATTGTGGATCATCCTAACATATTCTAGAGGTATTGTGGAAGAAATTTGTGCAAGTTGAGTTGGTCTAAAAAAGTGCAATAATTTGACTAAGTGCCAAACCTACTAGTTCAAGGTTATAAAGTATCAATTTTTTGGTCTTCGCCACTCCACGAATGAATATATCTCTCTACGAATCTAACCCAACTTTTGTTTCTATTAGAATATTCTAAATAAAACATTCCATATTGTTTGGAAAAGTATTTTAGGAGATATGAATGAAAGAGTTTCATCTGGTATCATATAGTCATTTTCTGCATAGTTTGTTGGTGTGGGAGATTCTACACTCCTCTATAGATGAAAATTTTGTGTTGTGATGTTGAAGACAAGTTGCAAGATGTCAATTGAGTTAAAATTCTAGATGGTGTCATGTATTGAGGACCACATATTATAGATTTGGTGAACATATAAAGGTTTGTTGGTTTAAGTCTTATTTGGGGACGACCTAACATGTTTGATGTTTTGCAAAGAATGAATATGTTTTTTCTTATGTAAGATCTAATATAGGTCCATCCCGACCTATCTTAATTTGATTTTATTTTTAAATTATGGTGTGAAGTTTAGATTAAATTTATTGGGTCCGACAAGTTTAATTTTGTGTGTTACATCTAATTAGGCTGACCTAATTGATATTATACTTGATATTGATATATATAGTGGATTGATTTTGATGTGTGGATGATGTGAGAATGTAGAGAGATAGGTGACATGAATGGTGTGCCACCTACATGTGTGTAATACAAATTTGATCAAAGTTGTGAAAATTGTGTTGTAAAGTGTGTGAATATAGAGCAAAGTAGAGTATTGATCTAGATTAATGTAAATATTGATATTGTACTTCATTGGAACTGTAATTTAGCATATTGTAGATGAATTTTTATTATTTCAAAGAGGCTGTAAGCCACCCCTTTTATTTTATTTTTCTCTCTATGGGTAGTGAGTCCACTGGACAATGAGTCCACCTACAGTGAGAATTTCTTGTAATATATTATATCTAGATATAATATATTGTGAGCTAACCCTCACCATGGTTTTTCCCATTTTGGATTTTCTATGTAAAAATCTTGGTGTTCATGTGTTATCTGATTGTGTAGATGTTTCATTCTTTATTTTATTATATTAGTTGAATGTGATTTGATAATTGGATGGTTGGTGTTTGAATGGTTTAATAAAATATTGATTCACCCCCAGTCTCAGTATTTTGGGTGTTTAACAATTGGTATTAGAGCTTAGATCCTTGGAAGGAGCTTCACTACTTTGGAAAGATCTTAGAGATTGAACACATGGCTGATAGAAAGTTTCCTATTCCTCTAGAAGAGATTCCTACCACTATATACATAGAAAAAGATTGCATTTTTGAAAAATATGGAGAGCTCAAAGTTTCTCTTAAAGATCTTGACAAAGTTGAAGGTGAAAACATAGATCTGAAGGAAAATGTTAAAGAAGCAAATGAATGCATTAGAAAATTGAGAGAAAAAATAAAGAACTTCAAAGAAAGGCATAAGGAAGTCAATGAACAATTTAATCAAGCAAATGAAGACATCACTGGATTGAAAGTGCAAGTTGAAGAAAAGAAAAGAGTTTAGGAATGTTTGAATGTAATAGTGAAAAGAAAATCAGATGAATGCATGGGGCTTGAACAAGAAGTGGTAAATCTGAGATGAGATGTAGAGAAAGAAATAATTCATGAAGATAAATTCAAGAAAATTTATATAATGCTTGATAAGTTGATTGCAGGTTAGAAAGCATTCAAAGACAAAGGTGGTTTGTGTTGGACTCAGGGGAACATTAAGAGGGGGGTGAATCAGTGTTCAAAAAATCTTAACTTTATTACTCTGAAACTTAAACCATTTTGTCATTACAATAAAAGAAAGACTCAAGCATTCAAAGGGAACATTCATAACACCATAACACAAGGATTTTTGCGTGGAAAACCTATTAGGGGGGGAACCATGATGGAGGTTAATCCTCAATTTGAATACTCAAATAATTTTTTTACAAAAGAGAATGCACTTGCATTCAGACACATTGCCTAGAGCTCACTGCTCAAAGGGAAGGCTCACTACCTTAAAAAAGTTCAAATTAAAACCATCTGAAGGATGAACTGAGATAGTAGCATCTATTCAATCCAAGTTATAGTTCTAGTGAATCTCATAGATTTGATTATGTATCTTCTTTCTAACTTTGCACTTCACTCTGCTCTGCTATGCTCTTTTCTGCTCTTCGCATCACACATAAACAAATTCACACTATTACTTTGCTGAATTTTGAATCACACATTTGCTATGTTTTCTATCCCCACTATCACACACACATCTACTCCCAAAATGATAAAACCAATCTCATATATATATCCGCTATCAAGGATTTGATCATTCATATGTCAGCTTCATAAAACATTAAGTTATTTTCAATAGTCGACTAGATCCACCACTAATTCTTTATGAGTATCCTCCAAAATCAATTAATACAAAGAGAGGACCTAAGTAAACATAATAGAGCATGAAAAAATTCAATTAATTGCTTCTTATACATCTGCGATTATTATATTTGACAGGTCGGCCTTCAAGCATAGATAACCAACATATTAGTGCACCAGATCTCCTAAATTGCATACTAGTTAGTGTGCATCCACCTATCTCATGAATAATGTAATAAAAACATCAACAAACCTTTCTCAAAGATCCACAACCAAAAATAATAGCTCGTTGAGGAGATTGGATCGATATTTTTTCCTTTAACTGGATGTCTTGTTCTTCATTCTGATATGCCAGTATAAACCAAAACCATACTATAGATCATATGCATGACTTAGGTTGTCATCAATGACAAGATTTACAAGACATATGCCAACAGTTTGGGACTTGAAAAAGGTGAAAGATCAAAAATAGATCAAAAAGTTAATGCAAAAAGGAAGGTCAATAAAACAAAGAAGACTGAAGACAAGAAGAACAATGGCAAGATTCAAAATCAAAGAAATAAGCTAGAAGACCTTTGGTCAAACAACCAAATACTCAAAGGTACCCATATTTTTATGTTTTTTTATTCTTGCAATAAATATGGACATAGATCAATGGAATGCAGAAGCCAAATGAATCAAAATGTTCCATCCTCTATTTTTTAATTCTTTACATGCAATAAATTTGGATATGGAGAAAATTAATTCAAAAGTAAAATGATGAATGCATATAATAATGGTAGAATGATTCAACCTTTTAATGGTTATTGTTATACATCCTATAGATTTGGACATAGGGCTTATCAATGTAGATCTAGGATGAATGGAAGGAATGTTGTTCAAAAGTGTTGTATGTCACATTTGCAATAGACCTGGACATATTGCTAAGTTCTTAAGAAGTAGAAACACAAGGAAGGATAATCCAACAAAGAGAAATGATCCAGTCAAAAAGCTTGATCTGATTGAAGTAAAGAAGGAAATGGATTTTTTTTGGAAAAATATAGAGGAGAATGAGAACAAGGAAGAATCTATATAACACCCTTTGGTGCATATGTTTCCTTTGAAAACTAAGCCTAGAGTTATGGATTAGGGGGAGCTTTAATGAATATTGTATGCCCCTACCAGAAAAGAGGTGTTAAAGCTACAACAAGAAGCTATGTTATGAAGAACATGCTAGATCTATTGGTGAAAACTACGAAAGAGAATATGTCAATGCAAATATTTTTGGAGCTTTGAAATGTGACTATGTATATAGTTTTAGGGTTTCCATCTTTATGAATTAAAGAATTTATTACGAAATTAAGTCAATTCAAGGAGTTAAAAGAAAATTTTCTAAGGAAAATTCATTTCACCAAAATAATTTGAAGGAGAATAGAGCAGAAAAAAGAGAATTTGAAGAGATCAAGGCGATTCAAAGTTTTAGATCACCAAAACACTAATTTAATAAGTATTTAGTGAATCTTGTGTGCCTTAGATTTTAGGAATTTGTGTTTGAAATCAGTTTGAATACATATTTCAATGGCTATACCCCCCAATGTTGTTTAAGTTTCTAAGAAACACCAACCAAAATTTAAGAGATATCTTGCTAGAGCCATAGAAGATGATCTGCTAGGTACTTTTTTACACATTCCATATGGGTTCCTACCTACATGGGACATTAGGGAATATATTCATGGAATAATGGATGATAATTCTCCTAGAAATTTTAGAGATGTATGGACAAATGAGTTAGTTGATGAAAATTTCACCTTGAAGCCAAAGTATAAAGCCCTACCAAAAAGAAACTGAAAGTGTGGGAATGGTTACCAAACTTTTTATATGATAACAAGTGGATCATAATGGAACTAAGTATAATTCATGATCATTTTTTTTGGATTGACATGCATCATATGATTACAAAGGAAGTGATTAGAGAAATCAATGATTTATTCTCCACCAAATCGGTTCAAGTCCTAAAATCTATTAAAAATAAGGATGTGATGGAGAAAATAGGTGCAAAAATTTGACCACAGAGCCCTCATTGTAAACCCTATCAAAAACCTTGCTATTAGGTATGTTGCCATGGTCATTGGATATAAAGTCTACTACACGAACCGAGACAAAAAAAATTTTGCCACCACAATCTATGTGGCACAAGATATGATAGAGAATGGAGCTGATTAGAAAATTAAATAATGCAAAACCTAAAAGAGGTCAAGAAAAAGAAGTATGTGTTTAAATATGGCACACTAGTTATGTGCTTTATTTTCTACTTTTTTAAGGAAGTATTGGTAATTGGGAAATCCAATTAGATAACTGGAAGGCTTGTGGATCATCAAATTGTTGATTATATGAGGAGCCTTGGAGACAAAAATGCACAAGATGGTGTACTTACTAATTTCTTTGCAATATTCTAGAGAATTCATGAGAGAAAGATAATCCCTAAGGGAATTGTGGAGAAATATAAAAAAGACATCACTTTTCTAGTTTCCACATATCAGTACATCATGGATGTAGTGGAACCCAAGGTAGTTTGAGTTCTGAAATTAGGATATGAAGTAGTTGAGGTAGAACTAATTAGTTGTGCAGATGTATTAAATAGTCTTAAGGACCCAATGAATCCTAGGTATGGGACTTATGAAGAAAATTCCATGAAAGTTCATATGAGGAAAAAGGAACCCATTATAAGAAAGAATGTTGATAAAATAGTGGATGTTTATGCACAAGATTTGGGTATTTCTAAGGAAAGAGTATGGATTTCTATGGAAAAGGCTAGAGCAAATAAGAGTGCATTTGAAGCATCTAGGAGCAACAAAATATCAAGTAGAATAGCTACCACTCCTCCATTGGCTCAAAAGTACTCCAAGGCTTTACTTGTTGCTAGAGATAAAATAAAATCAACTGTTAATCCTTCAATAAGGGAGAAATCCCCTTTGGTAGTCCATTCCACAAGGGAAAAAAATAAGAATACTACCACCATAACACCCCCTACTTCCCCTGCAAGAAGATTCAAACAAAAAGTCACAAGAGAGAAGGGAATTGGCATAAATGTAGTAAAAGAAGAAGAATAAATGGAAGAAGAAGGACCACATTTGGTCAAAAGAGGCAGGAAAGATGCTTCAAAATGTGAAGCAAGTATGAAGAGAAGAAGAATTGATATAAGAGATATGGATAGTGAATAAGAAGTTGAAAAAGTGAAATTTTCATTTAAGATTCAGAAGAGAGAAATGGATACAAAATCCAAGAAGGCTTCTCAAGAAAAGAAGCAAATAGAGACAAGTCAAAGGAACAAGTCTCCTTAGAAGGTAAAGAAGCATAAACAACAAGAAATGTCTCATACCCCCAATGAAGTTAGAGGTATTGTTCAACAATATTGTGCAGAATGATATGTTGAAAGTCACTACAGAGCTATACAAAGAATCTAATGAGGTAGACAAAGCTACCATCATAGAATCCATAGTCAAATACATTGTTGTATTTGAATTTGATATGAAGAATATCTAGAATGATATTCCTAGTGATGTTTGGGATTTTTTTTGGAGAGAAAAGAAGAATCCATAATGGAACATGAAAGGCTCAAGGATGAAGCCTTGGAAAGAGTTGGTGCTCCATTGACCAAAGCAGATAGAACCACATTGGCTACCATTTATAGCAAGGAGATGAGAACAAAATAAAGAGTTACCACTCTCATGGGAAAGGAAAAAGGTGACCATGAAATAATTTGGAAAGAGTGTAATGACAAGGCTGGGGAGATTGGGCACAAGTTGGTACTACTTCTAGCAAATAAGGAAGAAATAAAATTTGTTACTGTTGCTTTGGAATCAAATGTGGAAAGAGAAGTGCACACTAATGATGCTTAACATGATAAAGACACTATTGATGAAGTTGCATGGGATAACACCCCTTTGGAAGTGGAGGATATACCAAAATAAAATGAAGAAGAGGCATTAATAAGAGAAAATATTAAAAAGGGAAATGTTACATCTTCTCTTGGTGAATCTTTCAGCTCCTCCAAAGATTCTCTTATAAATCTATTAAGTATTTAGCCTAATTTTCAACTGGTTGTGCCTTCACAACTATTGCAACTATTGATGAATCAAGGTAATTTCAACTTGAACAAGATATCTCCTATTCACAATATTTATCTAGGAGACTTGTTCTATGCATCCGCCAAAAAAGAAATCATTGATACACATCAAAAGAGAGGAGAGGTAATGGATGAGGTAGTGAAGGCATTGCATCAGATCATACTAAGATTGAACATAGACACATCTCTCTCAGGTATGGATGATATCAAAATAATGATTGATTCCTTCAAATCATATGCATCCAAACTAAAGGTAGGGGAAAATAAGGAAGTAGAAAAGAGATTGAATGACAAGAGAATGTTGGAGATTGCAAATAAATGTGTAGTTTCACATAAGAATTTCTCTGAATTGATGAAGGATGCAGAAGCATATGTAGATGAGGCTAAGGCACTACTGCAATATGGGATGAAGTACCTTAGAGCCACATAAAGTATAAGAAAATAAATGGACTCCATTGAGTCTCAAATTAATACAACCTCTAGTGAATATAATCCAGTTTTTGACCTAACATGTGTTATAAGGGATCCCATAGAGGATCTTCACAAGAATTTTTTCCATCTACGGGCTCAAAAAGAAACTATTATTTTTTAGTTTGGAGAAGTCAAGGATACGGTCAATCCAAAACTCAATTGTTTCTAGGGCACTTCTTAGTGCTAACAATGTTAAGAAGATGAATCTGGTACCTTCTACTCTAGAAGAGGGAGAAGAGCTCCTAATGGAACTTTAAATATAGAATAAATTGCTTGCAGAGGCCATGCAAGCATGGGAACAAGGAAGAAAATCCTAGGAAGATCAATTGAAGAAGTTTTAGGCATCAACCACCTTCAGTTGATTTATAGTTCATTATTTTATGCATGTTTCTATTTTCTTATATATGCAAACATATACAGTTGCATTTTTCTCCTGTATATGATTCAAGGGGAGTTTTGGCAATGAAATAGAATAGGTGTATATAGGCACTCTTTTCCATTGATTTCAAAGGGGGAGAGTGGAACATGTGTCAAAGGGAGAGAGAAATTAACAAAGGAAAGTCTTTTTGGAGAGTATGTTTCCATCAATGACAAAGGGGGAGATTGTTGGAATATTGAAGAGATTGTAATTGATGATGCAATACTGGAAACATGAGCATGGTATGCACATAATGTAGAATATAGTGTTGTCATTGATTTCAAAATTTTTGTGGATCATCCTAACATATTTTAGATTTATTATGGAAGACATTTGTGCAAGTTGAGTTGGTCCAAAAAGTGTGGTAGTTTGACTAAGTGTCAAACCTGCCAGTTCAAGGTTACAAAGTGTCAGCTTTTGGGTCCACACCACTCTATGAATGGAGATATATCTCTATGATTCTAACTTGGTTTTTATCTCTATTAGAAGATTCTAAATCCATGATTTCATATTTTTTGGCAAAGTATTTTGGGAGATATGAATGAAAGATTTTTATCTGCTATAATACAGTCATTTTTTGTACAGTGTGTTGGTGTGGGAGATTCCAAACTCCTCCATAGATTAATATTTTGTGTTTCAATGTTGAAGATAAGCTTCTAAATTTCAATTGAGTAGGAATCCTAGATAACATCATGTTTTGAGAACCATGTATTGAGAATTTGGTGTACGCATAAAGGTTTATTGGTTTAGATCTTATTTAGGGCCGACCTAACATATTTGATGTTTTGTGAAGAATGAATAAGTTTTTTTTTATCTTATGTAAGATCTAATTTTGGTCCATCCTGACCTATCTTAAGGTGATTTGAGTTTTGAATTATGGTGCAAATTTTAGATGAATTTTTTTTTGGCCGATAAGTTTAATTTTGTGTTACATCCAATTAGGCCAACCTGATTGATGTTACACTTGATGTGGATATATAGTGGATTGATTTAAATGTTTTTGGATGATGTGTGAGTTTAGAGAGATATATGACATGTATGGTGTGCCACCTACATGTGTGTAATGCGAGTTTGATCAGAGTTATGTGAATTGTGTTTCAAAGTGTGTGAATACAGAGCAGTGCAGAGTATTGATCCAGATCAATGCAAAGATTGATATTGTAGTTCATTAGAATTTTAATCCAACATATTTAGATGCATTTGTATCAATCCAAATAGGTTGTAAGACACCCCTTTTTATTCTATATTATTCTTTGTGGGTAGTGAGTCCACCTACAGTGAGCATTTTTGTAATATACTATGTTCGGATATAATATATTGTGAGCTAACCCTCACCATAGTTTTTCCTTTTAAAAATATTGGTGTTCATGTGTTATGTGATGCTGTGAATGTTTCATGCTTTCTTTTCTTATATCAGTTGAATGTGATTTGATAATTGGAAGTCTAATGTTTGAATGGTTTAATAGAATACTAATTCACCCCTCCTCTCAGTATTTCGGGTGTTCATCATGGCTAGATAGGATAAAAAAATTTGAGGCTAATGCTCTTGTTGTTTCAAAATAAAGTTAAAATTTGAATGAATATCTCCCTTCTTATAATAGAGAATTGAATACTTGGTGAGGCCTAATATACTAGGTAACATATGCAGCTAGAAAGTATTTGATGATAGTTAGTAAATCTACAAGCTCCTAAATGGTATGGATTAATTTGAAAACTAGGTCATTGATTGGAAACCAATGGTTAAGATAGAAGACAAAAAAGAAATATTGTTTGGGAATAATATAGTATAACTTAAAATTAATACTATTCCCAAATGATTGGTTTTCATAGAGAAAATGTTTGAAAATGGAGACTATTGTAGGAACAAAAATAAATAAACTCATGAAGATGATGTGGAGGGAAAGAATTTAGGGACAATTGAAAACCCTAACATTATTTACATTGGTAAGGGGCTCAAACCTCATGAGAAAAAAATATGCATTTATTTATTGTATAAGTTTAAAATAATATGTTTGCATGATCAAATAATGAATTAAACTCTTATAGGGGAATTTGTTTCAACATGCCATTCCTATTCAACTGATGCTAAACCATTTAGGTAAAAGAAGGGCATATCAATCCCACCTTCACTCCCCAAATGTGGAAGGAGTTGATGAAGATCAAGAAGCCAAAATTACAAAACCTATTATATAGTATAAGTAGGTGTCTAACCTTGTCTCGATGAGAAAGAAGAATGGGGAAATAAGTTTGTGTGTTGAGTTCAAGAACCTCAATGCTAAATCCCTTAAAGATAATTATCATCCTACAAGTATTGTAGCAAGTTAAAAGGTTAGAATTAATTTCTATGATGGATGAATTTTTATGCTACAACCAAGTGGTTGTAAAAATAATAACAAAAATAAAATACAAAATCACTACTTTATGGGGCACATATGTGTACATAACGATGTCATTTGGATTGAAGAATAAAGGTTCAAATTTTCAAAAAGAAATAAACCTGGATTTTTTTGGTCTCATTGACTAGATCATGGTGGTATACCAAGATGACCTAACTTCATTCTAAAAGGAGATAATTGATCATTGTAAAAACCTCTGTTTAATTTTTAAAATATTTTTAGACTTTGGGATCTCTCTAAATCCCAAAAATTGTAAGTTGCTACTGAGGAAGGTAAAAAGTTTAGAAAAATTGTTTCAAAGGATGGGGTAAGAATAGATTCTAAATGAGTTGAGGCTATTAACCTTATCCCTCAACCCAAATATATCAAAGGAATTTAGTCCTTATTTGGGAAGATAAATTTTGTTAGGATATTTATCCCTGACTTAGCCAAGAAGACCAAAGCTATATCTAAGATGATAGAGAAAGGGTAGTCAATTGAGTGGAGTGCAAAACCAACTGACCATTCAAGGATATTAAGAAAGCAATCTCTGAAGCCCCTATATTGGTAAGTGTAGATTATTCTAAGCCATTTAGCTATTTTTTTGCTTATTTTATACCATTTTTGTTGTGTTATTACAAAAGAAAAAATTTGGATATGAACAACCGATATCTTTCTTTAGTATGTCACTACAAGAAGTAGAATTAAGTATTCAACAATGGAAAATAATTCTTATTCTTTGGAAAGATTTATGAAGAATGTTAGTTCATATTTTGTGGGTGAAAAAATAATTGCATATGCGCCACACCTAGTTGTGAAAGACATGTTCATACAACATGAAGCTTCAAGAAAAATGTGACACTATATCAACAAGATCCAATAATATGACATGGATATACATATGAAAAAGTTGGATAGAGGCCAATTCTTGGTAAAGTTGATGGATAATTCTAACTCGGAGACAACACTAATAAATGAGGTAAATATTGATGTTGTTGTTACACATATTTTTTCTGATGATCCATGGTACCAAGATATTATATTTTATCTATTAAACATGAATTGTTCACCCTACATGGATTATATCCAAAGGATAACTCTCAAGATACAGTCACTAAAACATGTGATTATCCAAGGTGAGATAATGTGGAGAAATCATGAAGGATTATTTCTCAAATTCCTAGACAACTTAGAGACTAATGAAATGATGAAATGATATCACCACAGTGTTTGTGATAGAGATTTCAAGGCCAATACCACTACACATAGAATATTGAAGGAATTTTTTTGTTGGCCTTAATTTTTCAAGGATGTAGTATAGATGATAAGGAAATGTGATGCTTGTCAGAATTTTTTAGGAAATTTCAAATTTGGTGGTGTGCTTCCTTTGTTGCATTAGGGGATTGATTTTATTGGAGAGATACGAGAAAAGTCTGACAATGGATATAACTGGATCCTAGTAGAAACAATTATTTTACTAAGTGGGTTGAGGCTATTCCAACCCATAATACAACACCCAAGGTGGTATTTTATTTTTCATCAGCAACATTATAACCAAAATTTGGGTTCCAAACATAAATATTTGTAATAATGATAGGTGCTTCAAGTCAAAGGAAATACAAAGTATGTGTTATGAGTTTGGTATTGACCTAGTGAATTATTCCCCTAACACCCCAAAAGTAATGGACAACATGAGTCCAGTAATAAGATCTTGATGAAGATCATCAAAAGGACCTTGGATCAAAACAAGCAGAGATGGGATGGAATTCTTAAATATTGTTTATGGGTTGAAAGAGTCAATGTCAAATAATTCATTTGGTGTAGCCCATTTGAGATATTTTATGGAAAAAAAGCTAGGATACCTATTAGTTTGAGGCTACCTATTTATCAACTATTATAATATATAGATAATTATCAGTGTTATGTAATAGTCAATTAGATGAGAAATAAAGAGCAACTCATGAAAGAGGTAATTAACACAAGTAGATCATGAATAAATTTCATGATAAGAAAAAATCACCAAGGGAGTTCCAAGTTGGTGATTTGGTTTTTCTATGGAACACCAAGTCTGAAGATAAGGGAAAACATGCAAAATTTGACCCCTTATGGCTTGGACCTTATGGAGTAGTTTAGAGGTATGAGTTTCATGTATACCATCTCATGGATCTAGAAGGAGAATTTATGGAGTTGCTAGTGCATGGATAGTATTTGAAGCATTACTTATTGTAAGTGATGTAGTTCAAAATTTTGATTAGCAAGTTGAATAATACATCTTCCATATTTTGATTGTGTTCCAAGTAGCCTTGATTCCTATTTAATCAAGGTGGTGTTTTGTTTCGATCTTGTTATAAATTTTATGTTTACATGGATATTTTGGATTCTTGATGTACCTACAAGAAGCACACATCCCAACCAGAGCCACTAATGGGACTCAAATCTATTGTTGCATCTTTTTCTTGATTCCCTTCCTCTTTTGTGCCTTAGCCATATTTTCCAAAGTTTATAACCGATCTAAGATATCTTTCATGGGTGGTTTTCTAACAAATTTATTAGCACAATTGGCTAGAGAATGAAAAATTAGGCTCAGTTGCTTTTTAAAGTTTTGTAAAAATTTCTAAGGGGTGAAAGTTATGCATATATGGATTTTATCCTTCTATCTGAATGGGTTCCTTTTCCCCACATGGTGCAGTTAGGTTGGGTTTTCCCTCAAAAGAAATAAAATGTAAAAAAATAACTTACTGTTAGTCTTTTGGGAATCTATCACTTATCTGAACCTTCCCTTTGGCTCATTTTGGTTTGGATCACTTTTATTTTACTACTTTGCAAGGAAAATTTGCTCATCTATTTTCTTGAGCATTTCCATGTGAATGGACTTGCTTCTAGTTGTAAATAATTTTTCCACATTTCCACTTGTTGGTGGATTCCCTACAAGTGCAATAAACTTCCAAATCAACTAAGTAATTTTTTTTGAGTGGATGGAACCCAAATTCTCACCTTAATCATAACATCTTATTTGTGGACTTTTCTAAGTGAAATTTCTCCTTTCAAGTGCAACTACCCATTTTTTAAGGAAAAATGCTACTAGAGAGGGTAGTACTCTTTGTATTCATTTTAAAACAAGAATTACATATCTATAAACCCATATTTTTCCTTATCAAGGCTTGTTGATGTATAGAGTGATTAGGCCCATGCCCAGTTCTATTAGCCTACTTACTTGTGCCTCACTAAACACAACTTTGTTTTCTATTACATAGTTTAAAAAGGGTTACAAGTCCTTCTTGAAGAAGAATTCCATGTATTTATTGATAGCACCCTTGACATTTTTTTCTTTCTTTACCCTTCTTGCATCCACCATGTCAGAAATGAGACTGTGGTCTTGGTCCTTATCAAAAGTAGAGATCGCCTTGATTACCCCATCTACATTCTCTTTTAGGTATTGGGCCATCAGTTTGGCGGTCATCTTTTTCCCCATCAAACACACTATGTTGGAAAAGAAGGCACCCATTAGTATGTTTTCATGTATGTGACCAACACCCAACTTCTACTCACCTATAACTTTTCTATTCCCTCCTTTATTTTTTGGGATCTCACTTTGAATAAATGCTCAATATAGGAATCAAACTTCTGTATTTGACATCTACAAATATAGTTTGGAATTTCCATTTTTCTCTACCAAAACCATTCTAGAGAGGTGTTTATAAATATTTTCTACACCCAAAAGCTTCCATCTTTGTTGCCATGTGAATCCCATAAATTTCTTGCATCACTTGCTTTCTGAACACCTTTATGGATTTGTAAGATTTGATCTTATCTTCACCCCTTTTGGTGTCCTATGAACCATTTGATGTACAGATCAAGTACCACAATAAATTGAGAAGCATTCTACCTTGTGATATTTTTTACCTTGTGTTGTCAAACCCTCAACTTTGATGATTGGATTTAGACCATGCCAACAACTAGGATTATTATAGCCCTTAATATATTTTGTTTGATTAATGCCTTCATTTGAAAGGACATCTACCACTACATTGGCTTCCTTATATAATTGGGATATTTTGTGTTCATTTATGAGATTTGGTAAAGTGGTTATTTTCACTACCCACATCTTCATTTTCCAACTAGGAGCATCTTTTATACATACTGCCTGAATGACAATTTTTGAGTCACCTTCAACATCAATGTTATGCATTACATTATCTATGTAGTATTTTAACCCTTTGTAAATTGCAACACATTCCACCTCATTATTTGTCTCATTTGGGAGCCTGATCAAGGTAGCCCAAACTAAATTTCCTTTTTCATTTCTAATTATAAAGCTTGCACTCAATGGCCCTGAATTGTTGTGTGATGCTCCATCAAAATTCAATTTTAATCTACCTTTAGGGGGTAGATCTCATTTTTTCATGCCTTGATCCTTATTTTTTTTAAGGAGATACCCCTTAGGTGAGTTCAATGATGGCAAATTATTGATCATACATTGGTCCCAAGTAGAGAAGCATTCATATTTTTTTATTTTTTGATATCCCATTGAAATGTTCACTTATACCACCTTCTATTTTACACAAAATTCCCTCAATCTGAGTTGATTTATGTTTAAATAATATCACATTTCTTTATTCCAAATTTTCAATATGATCATGATCAATGTTTCACACCGCAAGCCTTCCATTTTTTATCCTTTGTGTATATGAGGCCACGAATCAAAGATCCCTTTCAATTTTTTTGATAGAGGACCTTGCCATTCTAGTTTGGCACAAAATGTTTCCCAACATCTCTATCCCACTTTTCACTAAACAAAAAGGTGATGTACTATTTCCTCACTCCTATAGCATATAACACATCTATGAGGGCCCAACACACCAATGAAGTTCAATCTTTCCCCTATTAGATTGTGCTCATGGAGGGAAATCCAAGTGAATGCACCTACCTTCAGAAGGACATTGTTGCCCCAACACAAGTGCTTTGGCTAGCTTGATAGAGAATTGTATTTTTTGATAACTTCATAGCCAACTTTGGTCAAGTATTCACTAGATTTTACAATGCACCACTTTATGATATTCCTTTTTTCTAATTCAACCATGAGTCTGATGTTTGAACATTATTCAATCATTTCAAAACTCTTCCAATCAAATTACTATATTCCTTTTGTAGCCATAACATCTAAATGGAACCTTAGATTATCCCCATACATATCACTAGTGATATGAACTACCTCTTCCATACCTAGTAATTTGTTTAGGTGTTCATAACCATCCCATGAACTATGCCAAAAGGAAGCATACCTACCATCCTTGATAATCCAAGTTAGGTTCTCAATTATTACCATTGTACAAATCAAAATAAATTTTCATATTTTTGAACCCTTTTGTGGGTTGGCAATAGTGAGAATTCTTTCCAATAATAGATAGTTTAAATATTTAGCTCTTATAAGCTTGCTCCATTACACATTTTTTTTTTTAAACATGCCCCATGTGATTTTTTCACCCAATGCTCTATTCTAAATCCTTAGATCTTTAACATATACTCCAACTTGATCCTTGGGCCTTTTGACCGTCTCCCAAGCTAATAATGGTATCCTTTTCTTCTCATATGCACCATCCCATAATATTTTTCTTTGGATACCCATTAAATTATTTGCCAATTTGTTTGGTATGTCTATACAAGATAACATATATATTGGTATTGTAGCCAACACTGCTTCCAACATGGTTAGTCTTCTAGCCAATGTTAGCTACCACCCTTTCCAATAGTCTATTCTCAATCTACACTTTTTTATTATATCTTCCCATAGATCTAATTTTACTTGTCCCCCAAACAAAGGTATATCAAGAGAATTTGATGGGAGTGACCCAATACTATAACCTAATGTATTGGTAGTTTTGTGTTGCATTCTTTTTCTTGTATTAAAGAAATGCATGTTTGATTTGTTTGCATTAACTATTTGGCCTACTTTTGTGCTAAAATGTTCAATCATTTTCTTAACTACCTTTGTTTCTACCATGGTTAAGAACCCATAGAGAATTATATCGTCTATGAAAATTTGATGGGATATAGCCAATAAAATGGGATCCACTTCTATCCCTTTCCATTCACCAGATATTTTTAACTTTAAAATATTGTGGCTAAAAGCATCAATGATAATAACAAACAAAAATAGAGATAATGGTTCTCCTTGATGCAAGCCCTATCACCATTGAAAAATCCACAAGTAACCCCATTCACAACCATTAAATATATTGGGGTTGATATGCAACAAAAAATCTAATTCAACCACTTTTCTACAAAACCCATTTTTCATCATTTTCATCAAAAAATACCACTGAACTCTATCATACACCTTGGTTAGGTCTAGCTTCACTAGCATGCCTTTTTTGTTAGATATTTTTAATGTTCAAATGACTTCATGTGCTATTATTTTTCCATTTGTAATGTTTCTTTCTATAACAAAACCACTTTTCTCCTATGAGATGTATGGGGTAGAAGGTTTTTGAGGTGATTTACCATAACTTTGGCAATTATCTTATATATCATGTTGCACAAAGATATAGTATTGTATTCTTAAAATGAGTTGCAATTTTCCTTCTTTGGTATAAGCATGATATTTTTGTTATTTAAGTCCTTGAGAATTTTAGTTTTCTTGATTCCTCCACCAATTAATGTATTTCATGCCCCAAAAAATCCCATGTTTGGTAAAAAATAGCATTAAACCCGTTGGGCTCAGATGCCTTATCCGAATGCATTTGAAAGGTTGCTTCATTCACTTCTTCCATTGATACAACAGTGTATAATTTTTTTGTCTTCATGGGTGATCACAACATCTATGGCTTCAATGATGTTGTACTTGACACTTTCTACCTCCCTAATCCCACCTAATAGTAATTTGAAATAATCAAACACCTACTTTTTGGATATCTACCTCCTCAGAGATGGAATTGTCATTGCAATATTTTGTTAGAGTAATTCTGTTATAGCTCCTTTTTACTTTGGTTGAGCTATGGCAAAAAATTGTATTCAGATCACCCTCCTCAAGCCATGTGTCTCTAGACTTGGTTTTCCAATAGCTTTCCTCCCTATCCATGATTTCACTATATTCGACCATAAATTTTCTTTCTTTCTCAAATTCTACTACTGTCATACTATTTTTATGACTTACTTAAGGTGGATATTTCTACTTTCAAACATTCTTTCTCTACAAATATATTATTAAAGGTTGTTTGGTTCCTATTGTCATGAGGATAGCACCCTTAGCCAAGTGTGAAACTTGGATATATTGTGAAACATTAGATCATCTTTAGACTGTGGATTGTCTATGGTGAAGATGAACCTCTAGATTAGGATGGTTCCCTAGATGAACCTCCTATAAATTACTACCTAATTAGGAAAAGGGATAGAAGAACTAAAATGAAAATTTTCTTAACCCTAGGAGGTGATGCACCAAAAAATGACACATACTTGTTCTTTTTAACACACAAGCTCTTAATTGTTTAGCTAATTCTTCACACAATTTAATTATATACATGCTCACGTATCAGTATTTCATAAGAAGGTCAAATTCTCATAACTTTAGAAGGAAAACTAAAAGTGTTCTCATAGCCAAAATCCTAGCTTTAAAACACAATTTTATGACATGCATAAACATAGATTTCCTTTTTAAAGGTGTTAGAATGAGATAACATATTTGAGGACTAATCATTAATCATAGAAAATATGCATCAATCACCCATGCACACACAATAGAATAGATATTGAAAAGGTAAAATAATCTAAAATTTTATTGATAATAAGGTGCTTCATCTAATACAAATTAGAAAAATAGTTGAGAATACATAAAATTATTGTTCTATGAATCTCATAATGAGTTACAATCCTTCTCTTTTGCATAAGGTAAAAATAGGAATGAAAAGAACTCATTATGAGATTCATAGAACAATTTTATGTATTCTCGATTAGTTTTCAGATTTGTATCAACTAAAGCACCTTATTATCAATAAAATTTCATATTAGTTAACCTTCTCAATATTTTTTATATTGTGTGTGCATGGGTGATTGATACATATTTTCTATGATTAATGATTAGTCCTCAAATATGTTGTCTCATTCTAAAACATTTAAGCAGGAAATCTATGTTTAAGCAAGTTGCAAAATTATGTCATCAAATCTAGGATTTTGGCTGTGAGAGCAATTAGTTTTTCATCTAAAGCTATGATAATTTGACCTTCTTATGAAATATTTATGTGCAAGCATGTATAGCATTGAATTGTGTGAAGAATTAGTTGAATAATTGGGATTTTGTTTGTTAAAACATGTATAAGTATCGATTTTTGGTGCATCACCTCCTAGGGTTAAGAAATATTTTCATTTTAGATCTTCTATCCCCTTTCTTGATTAGGTAGTAGTTTATAGGAGACCTCCATCTGGGGAACCAACCCACTCTAGAGGCTCATCTTTACCATAGACAACCCATAGTCTGAAGATGATCCAATGTTTCACAAGATAGTTGATTTTCACACTTGCTTAAGGGTGTTATCCTCATGACAACATTTTTTTGCATGCCTAGTGAGACTATTTGAACTATCATAGTTCAAAGCTTGTCCTTTAATTGTTGGTATTTGGTGTGTATATCAGTAATTTCTTCCTTTGGAGGAAATATCGTCACACACCTAGAAAATCAAACATCAAATCTATTGGTTTCAAGCAGACTAAGTGTTGGTATGTTTAATTTATGAAGAAAATAAGCTGATTTGGTTTCATTTAGAAGTATTAAAAAGTATATTTTTAATTTTTGAATAGTCAAAATTTCATGGAGAAAAATATCTTCCCACCTCCATTTCATGAAAGTGTTTCTCATATACCTTCTTATCAACCATATCAAATTGAGCATGCAATTAATTTTAGCCCAAATTCTTTTGCTACAAAAACAAACTAGCATGTTCAATATGCTTACCACCCACCCACCCTTGCTCAATCTTCTTGGCAACCTACATATGCTCAAAATCAACCCCAAGAAGACCATTTTATTTCCAACCAACAAAGCTACTCCCACAGATAGCCCCAAAATACTAACAGTTTTGGGATTAGTGACATCAAAAGAATATTGCTAGACTTCAATAAGTAGTTGGATGAGATTCAAGCACATCAAGAATATAACTTGCAGCAAAGAGTTGGCTTACTAAGCTTACAAACTGTAACAAGATCAGTATCTTGCAAGAGAGCTTGCTACCAAAGAGGATAAATTGAGGTTATTACTTGACTCAAATGGTACAAAATACGAGCTTACCAAGCATGGAATTACAAGTTTCAAGCAAGGTAAACCTACTAAGCCTTTAGATCAGTCTCTTGAACTTGAAATTCCAAGTTTTAGGAGCCTTCACCTTTTACAAGATCTAGAATCTAATCAAGAGTAGCCTAGTAAACCTCAAGGTAAGCCATCTCCAAAGTTTATACATCATCAAGAAAATAAAAAAGACTTGTATGACCATCTATTTTGTCCTAACACCATTCACCTTTGCAAAGATGGACCCATTGTTTATCAAATTAGTTGGTTTAGTAAGAAAAAATAAGAGGTATTTGAGGAGAAATGGGAAGAAATATTTGATATTAATATGCTTTTATATGATGAAGAAGAGGAAAAATCAGACCTGAAATAAGAGGTGGATGAGCATGATCAATTAGGGCGGAAATTAAAAGAGCTTGAAAAAGTTAATGAAAAAAATTATTTCATAGTATCATTTAATGATCTTCTATATTTCATTGAGAATGATAGAGAAAGTATAAATATAGCCACAATATTATCAAACACAAATAAGAAACAAGAAGTTGAAGACCTTGATGTTTTGACTCCTCGAGGGAGCTACAACAAAGTCAAAATCAGTCCTCTCCCACAAAAGAAAATAAGTTGAAGAGGACTTGTTTTGGGATGATCTTGAGGTATTTTCTTCACACTTTGATGATAAGCCAACACAATTGGAAGAGGAAATTCACGAGAATCATGAGAAAACTATGGAAGTGACCATATTTCTAACTAAGTCACTAGAAATGGAGTAACCCAATTAGCAAAATGATGAGATAGTAGTGCATGAGAAAGAAACCAACAAGTGGAACCTAAATTCTATCATTTCAAAAGGACATCCTCTCAAACATCTAGCTCAGAAGGAGTCAAACAAAGCTTCACAACTCATGCTTGCACCCAAGCATAAAGTTGCAGTTGAAGAGAAAAAAAATCATCTTACCTATGTACCTCAAAAAAATAACATGTATGATCAATATGAAGAGGTAGGTTGACTTGTTTTCATTCTCCAATATTTGTTGCTATAATTGATCAAATTTTTGGAATTTCTCCTATCTTTTTGGATGTTCATAAGCATATAAAACATTGCAAATTGATGAGAAAAGGAATTTATTTTACAGAACCAGTCATGGTTATGTTTGAAAACTACCACTACTAGTTAGTGTAGGTTAGGGTAGGTTTCATTTCAAATTAGTAAGTGTCGATGCACAATGCTTTAGTTTTTCCTTTCCAATAAAGTGTTGATGCACATTTAGTTGTTGTTCTTGAGGAGTTTTTGATGTTCAAGGTTTTCTTTTCAATATCTTTTCAAGCCTAGATGACTTTATAACCTAATGGATATGCAAGGCTACTAGTCTTATTAGTTTTAGTAGGAAAAACACCCTCAGAGGTCACCAAGAATGTAGTCCATTCTTGATGCGAAGCTTGAAATTATTTAAATATGGTATTTAAATAATCTTATTTTTGTCTTAAGTCAAAAGGAAGGAAAAGAAGAGATTTTCTCATGCCAAGACTTAGTAAAATTTTATGCAATAGAAGGAAAAAAGTGTAAAAGCAATTATTCACATGCATGTAAAAGAGAAAAAATCAAATATTATTTCCCTTTTCAAATTTCATGTTGCATGCATTGGAGGGGAAATCTCCAATAAGTATTTTTAAGTTTTGGTAAATCTCGAGTCTTTCCTCGAGTCTTTCTAGGGTTTCATCTTTTTGTGTCTCTTCTACTTGTTTACAAGTTTCAAAAGGAGACCATCAAGGTTCCAATGCCATGCAATTTCAATGTAGAGAACACTAGAAGTTAAATTATTTGTATTGTGAAACATAGTGAAGAGTTCAAGCTTTCATAACATCTCCAAGAGGTGGGAAGATCGACATGAATTGAAATATTATTTGCAACCAATATTGCACATGAGATGTCTATAGATGTGAACTATGGAGTGACTCTTCCTATACAAGTTACACCACTGTGATTGTGGGGTGTATGCTCCTTTTCTACAGGATCAGATATGTATTCAAATCCATTTATATATCCATTTATATATATTTTAAGTTTTCATACATTTGTATCTAGTTCTACTTCATGCTTGCCATTGTAAAGGAAGAAATGATAAATAATAAATAAAGGATTGAAGCATATTTATTATTGAGGGTTGGAATTAAGGGAGATAGCAATGGAGAGCTCTTTTAGGGAATTAAATTAGAATGTCTCTAGCCTAATCACTTTTCTCTAGGCATGTGCAAACCTAGAGAGCCAAAAATATATAGGAATGGGAATACATGTTGAAGTCTGGTTATGAGACTAGTATATTTGTTAGCAATACTCTTACTAATATGTATTGAAAAGTGTGACATGGTACAAGATGCATGCCATGATTTTGATAGAATTCTCGATAAAAATATCATATCATGGGCTGCAATGATTTTAGAGCATGCAAAAAATGTATATGAATGATCTTGTTTATGCATATATGAAAAGGATAGCCCATGGAAAGTATGTATATTATTATTTTCCATCAAAGAGAAAAGCTATTTTAAGAAATCATACTATGGGGTAGACCTATGAGGTGATTTTTAAATATCACAATCATGAACCATGAGTCGTTATAATCAAGGTGCTTATGATGAAAGATAGATCAAGGTTGAAAGACCTATATTCTAATCAGGGATAAGAAAATACTATCCAAGAAATGCAATCACAACATTCAAAGGAGGAAACCTACATTATTCTTATGGTTAGAAAGATTAAAGATAGTCAAACACATAAATGAAAAAGTCATACAATCAAAAGCTATAGTCATTTTCATGAAGGTGAAGTCTTCCATAATTTTAGTTTATCTTTCATGTGAAACAACTTCTTTTGAAAGATAAAAAATTTCATTCGTACAATATGGGTGGGTTCCTTCCACCACTCCATCAATGTAGGAAGATTAACACACCTTACCCATTTTTAAAAAAATCTGAATTTCCCTTTTGCTTGTTTTGTTTCAATGTTGAATGTAAGTTCAACTAAGAAATGATCTAATATTGGAATTGACAATATCAATGTCTTTGGTATAATATTTTCCTAAAATCAATCCTCAGATACAAAAAATCTATCTAGTGTTTTAGCTATATTAGTGAAACCTTTCCTTCTATTACTCCAAGTATATATGCCATTGATTGCCTTTATATCTATTAGGTTATTTTTCTCAACAAAATTTTGTGGTCTTTTTGGGATTGCATGATTCTTCTCAACCCTGCATATTTTTGTCTTAAGTTTAAAATTGCATTAAAATCTCCCCAATTATTAATTTTCTATTTCCTATTTCATTACCCACCAAATCCCAAACTGTCTGTTTGTCCTTTATTTTTGTGTGGTCATATATATTAATTATTTAAATATAGCATTAGAAAAGAAATTTTGTACCTTGATTTTCATCCAATTTGTATTTTAAGCCTTGCTTTCCACGTTGAGTCTCATCAAACCACCAAATACCCCAATTGCATCCATAAAATAACCCCACCATCCTTTACAATGTATGAAAAAAGATTCAATTACAACCCCTTGAATTTTTATTTCTTGCAATAGGATGAGATCAATGTTTTGACATTCCAACTGGATTTTCACCAATTTCCTCTTATCAGGAGCATTAAGGCCCCTCAAATTCCAAGTTAGGATCCTCATCTCCCACTAAGAGAGGAGTTACCTCCTTCGATCTTGGCATGTGTAATTTTGTTGATGTTTGGTCAGCTTTCTATGCCTCCTCTCTTTTCTTCTTATTAGTTTTTCTTCCTTTTTAAGTGTCAATCCAACCTTTGCAGTTTGACAAATACATCTTGTTTTGATGATGTTTATGGAATATTCAACCCCATTGTTTGAGGATAATTTAATTTCATCCATTCCAAAATTATCCTCTAGCCCAATCACATTTTTTACTAAATGTGTATCATTTTTAGACAATATTTCCTGATATCCTACTTCACTTTCTTATAACTATACACTTTCACCTAGATTGATTGTTTCTATGGGTTCTAAAACTACAATATCCCAATATTTTGGGTTTAATGGATAATTTGGAATTCCCAAATCCTTGGGCTCTTATTCTTTCCCATCTTATTCTTTTGTTTTTATATGTTGTGGATTTTCCTTCCACACATCTTTAAATGTTTGTAGGAATCTCCTACAATTTTTCTGCATTATGATTCCTTCTCTTACATTTTAGACAAAAAAAATTGGTTTTTCTATTTCTAATTATTGAAACCATTCCCTCTCACCCAACACTAGCCTAATTTTTTTTGGAATTTCTTTGATAGCTAGGACTAGAATTTTGGCATAAATTAAAGGCTCGTTTCTAATATTGACCTCCACTGTGTGCCCTAATATATCACCATTTTTTATCAAGCAACTCCTTGACCAGTGTTCATAAGGTAAATTATAGAGTCTTAGCCAAGTTGGCCCATTCCTTGGATTGAATTTTAATGGATTAAAATTTATTACCTATTTTTTCAAATATAGGTATGATCCCTTGTTCCTCCATTCTTCAACCTTCATAATATTCTCCCTTACACTTTCATTTTCTAGCATTGCAACAAAAAATCCTCTCAGCATGAAGTTCAAAATTGGTTCGGTTTGCCAATGTTTAACCACCCAATCCTTAATTTCTTTTCTTGTGAATCTCTTGCCAATAAAATTACCAATAGATTCCATTTTTTCAAGTTCCTTTGCATCACTTTCCACTATTTCAGAAACATATATCTTCACATTGCATACTTTGGATGATTTTTTCCTAATTGTTTCACCTTCCTTTGTCTTCCTTAACGCAGTATTTGTTGCAAGTATGTTTTTGGTGTTTTCATTGATTTCAACACTTGATCATTAATGTCAACCTCCAATATAATTAGGAATATTGTTGTAGTGATGTCAGTAGTGAGTATGTTGCACTATGTTGTCTTTAGTTTTGTTAATGATGTCAACCTCTAGTGTGGTGTTGAGTAGATATTATATATGTGGATATTGTTGGTATTGAAGATACTATAGTCATGATGAGAAGATATTGTAGTGTTGTGTTGGTTTTGCTAATGTAGCTAGTTCACTTGGTTTCTGAGTGCTTTTGAGAAAATTTGAATAAAAGAGTGCACAATATGATAGATGTATTTTCAATGTTATGATCTACATTTCTTCATGGTTGAAGATATGATTGTGTAGTTTGGATATGATGATCAAAGGCATTCAGAGGTGTTATATATAGAGTTTCATGTTTCAGATCACTCTTTAGTGAAATTTTGTGTTTGACAGTTTGTTTGTCTACATAGAAAGTTATTTGGAAGAAATGAGATTGTTTTGCATTTCTCCATATTAAGCTTTCTTGTCTTTCATATTTGGGAACATGCTTATATTGGCTATAACTTCCTTCTCTTGAGGTTTTAGGTGTTGAGGTGTTCCACAAGGTTGGTTAGTAAATTGTGTTTTGTGGCAATGTTTCTACTTACACAAAATGATGGTGTTATCAATTTTAGGTGGTTATGGTAGAGTTTCAGAATATTTGATGATGTTGTAATATTCTAAGATTTTTGGATTTTGTGGAGTGTTTCTATGAGGTTCACATGACCTAGAGAAGTATGTATATGGTCACTTGTAGTGTTAGTTCAGGTTTGTATGACCTAGAATGCTACCATTATTTGCAAAGGTACCTCATGCATTGTGGATGTGTTGAGTAGCATGGTGACATAGAATTGGGTCCTAGTTAACCCTTGGTGTGGTCTACCTTCACTTCTTTCCACCATAAAAGTGTTTGGTACTGACCTATTTGGTGATGCATGTTTGAGGTGCATATGTTTCATTAAGGCTAACCTAATTGAGATTGTTTAGGTTGTGGATGGAATAAATGCAAATTGTTTGAGATGGGTGTGGATCTGTGTGGAAAGTTTGAATGATGTGAATGTGATTAAGTGTGGTGATCTGAGTGTGAGCTTTAATGCCCATGAATCTAGATGTAGTGAGCAGAAGGGGTGTACATTTTCAGTGTTCTTGAAGTTGCTAGAGGTAGTGAGCCAAAGGTTGTGGATGGCATAGAGTTGTAGTGGTGGATTTTCTTATTCCTTTGAGATAGTCAATCTCACTATAATAGTTTCTGCTATTCTTCTTTCTTCTTGGCACCGAGCCACTCGAAAGTGAGTCTTTCTTCTTTTTCTAGGTAGTGAGCCCTTGGAAATGAACCTTATTGTATTTGGTATTGTTAATCATATATATATGAGTTAATCCTCATCTTGGTTTTTCCCTAATTATGGTTTTCCATATAAATTTTGTGTTCTTATGTGTTTGGATGTGTTTGCATTTTTGTTTCATGTGTTTACATTCTACTATTGCATGATAAGGGTTTAAGGGCTAACAAGGGTTTGAAGGTTAATAAGGGGTTTAATTTTTTAATGTACAACTAATTCACCCCCCATCTCAGTTGTCATGCATATCTAACAATTGGTATCAAATTTTTGGTTCCTTAGAGAAATATTAACCACTTAAGGTAGATTTAGATGGCACAGAAGAAGGTTATCAAAACTCTTATGTTTGATGAAATGAATTATGCTTTTTGAAAGATAGGATAGAGTCCTTTCTAGTATCTCTTGGATTTGGTTTTTGGAAGTCAATTGGAAAAGGATAGACTATGCCTACCACTATTCTGACAAGTGATGATGAGATCAAGGAATTCTATTCTAAGTGGTCTCTCTAATTATGAACTTGGAAAGGTGATAAGTTTGAAATATGCTAAAGATGTTTGGAAAAAGTTGGACACCATTTATGAAGGAGATTATAAACTCAAGCAAGAAAATATGTAGAACTAAAAAGCCAAATTTGAAACTCTAAGGATATCTAAAGATGAATATATTACTGCCTACATGCTCAGATCAGATGAAGTCTTCAATGCCATCAATGGTCTTGGTGGCAAGATAGAAGAAAGTGAAGTTTTGAAAAAGGTAGTAAGAACTCTTCCTAAAGCTTATAGTTCTAAATTTTTTGATATTTATGAAGCTCAGAATTTGGATAATTATTCTAGAGATGAGATGTTTGGTGCTTTAATTTCTTATGAATTAAGAGATTTTGGTCAAGATGCTACAAAGAAAGAAACTACTTTTAAATTTTGTAAGGTAGAGAAAGTTGATGAATCAAATCGAGACGATCTTGATGAGTTGGAAGAAAATTTGGTAAGGAGATTGAAAAAGGGCACTAATAAATACATAGGTAAGTTACCCTCTAAATGTTGCAATTTTGGAAAATAGGTTTTTATGCATCTAAATGTTCAATCAAAGTTTCAAATAGAAAACCTACGTATCATAAAGGATTTTTTTTCAAGAAGAGTTCCTATGGTGTATCTAATTATGAGGAATCAGACTATCTTGATGATGACAGTGATGAATGCTTATTCATGGCTCTAAATATTGAAATTAATCCTACTAATTTTGAAAGATGTGTGAAGGAAAGTGCTCTAGTAATAGGTCACAACATTGAAGGAACTATGGTGAATTTTGTTCATGTAGGAGAAGAGATGAATTACAAGATAATTAATAGTGGATGCTCAAATCATATGACAAGTCATAAGAGTAAGTTTATTAAACTTGAAAGGTATGATGGTGGTCTTGTTAAGTTTGGTGATAATACATCTACTAAGATATGTGGAAAGAGTTCAATTAGTTTTGATGGAAAGCATAAAACATATGATTTTATTTATGTCAAGGGTCTCCAACATAATTTTCTTAGTGTAGGATAGATGTGTAGTAGACAATACAATATTTTATTTCACAATGATGGTTGTGAAATCAAAAAAGGAAGATCTAAAACTTTGGTTATTGCAGGTACAAGGATGAAGGTAATGTTTACCAACTTAAAGGTAGTGGTGCTAAGTGTTTTATATCTCAAATCAATGAAATTGGCTATGACATAGAAGAATGGGTCACATTGATTTTAATAGTCTATCAAAGATTGGTTCTATTGATGTTGTGAGAGACCTACCAAAGATTAAAAACCTAGTCAATGCAATCTATAAGGAATGTCAGTTTGGAAAGAAAAAAAGAAGAGGTTCAAGAATAAGGAATATTAAACTATAGTTCCTTTGGATTTGGTGCATACAGACCTATGTGGACCTACTAGAATAATAAGCTCTCAAGTTGATAGGTATTTTTTTATTGATTGATAATTATTATAGAATGACTTGGGTGAAATTTCTTAAAGAAAAATCAGAAGCTCTAGATAAGTTTAAAGAATTGAAGTCTATGGTTGAGAATGAAATGGATGTGAAAAATAAGTGCTTGAGGTTTGAAAAAGGTGGTGAGTTCACCTCCAATTATTTTAATATTTTTTATGAAGATCATGGAATTAAGAGGAATTTTTCAGCCCCTAGAACCCCTCAGTAGAATAGAGTTGTGGAGAGAAAGAATAGAATAGTTCAAGAAGTAGCAAGGACCATGATGAAGTAAATCTATCAGATTTCTATTGGAGAGAAGCTATTCATACTGTAGTCTATATTCTTAACATTGTTCAAGCAATAGTGAATAGGTCAAAGACTCCCTATCAGTTATGACATGGAAAAATTCCTACTTTGAAATATGTAAGAGTGTTTGGAAATAAATGCTATATAAAAAGAGATGAAGAAAACTTAGGAAAGTTTGATGCAATATTTGGTGAAGGAATATTCCTTGGATACTGTACAAGAAGAAATTTTTATCAGTGCTATAATAAAATGTTGAATAAAATTTCTAAAATTTAAAGTGTCAAAGTGGATGAAGAACCATTATAGAGTTTTGTATTGATAGAACGATATGAATCTAATGAATCCCCTTGTAGTGAAGAAGAAAAAGAAGAGAAAGAAAAAGAGATGATAGTCGAAGAGGAAGAAGATCTAAAAAGGATCCCTATGAATCCTAAGTATTTGCAGAAGAATAATTTTGAAGATCGCATCATTAGAGATAAGAGCAAAGGTTTTTTGGCAAGGGAAAATACTGCTATGATAGAGGAACGAGTAAAATTTTGTTTACTTTCAGAAGTGAAACCTAAAACAGTAATAAAGGCATGCAAAGATGAGAATTAGATCAAGGCTATGGAAGAAGAGTTAGAGTAGATTGAGAAGAATCAAATTTTGGAATTGGTCCCAAGATGTGCAAACAAGAATGTGATAGGAAGTAAGTGATTTTTTAGGAACAAGTTGAATGAGGATGGAAAAGTTGTCAGAAATAAGGCTAGACTTGCGTGTAAAGGCTACTCACAAGTGGAAGGAATAGATTTTAAAGATACTTTTTCTCTAGTGGTAAGGATGGAAGACATTAGAATGTTTTTGGCTTTTGTAGCATATAAATACTTCAAGGTTTATCAGATGGATATGAAGTTTGCATTCGTGAATGGAGTTAGAAGAAGAGGTGTGCATTGAAAAACAATTTTTTTTTCAATTATCAAAACATGTTGATATGGTCTCTATGTTGAAAAAGGTATTATATGGACTCAAATAGGCTCCTAGATCTTGGTATGCAAGGTTAGATAAGTAATTATTATATAAAGGATTCAGAAAAGGTACTACAAATTGCAACCTTTACTTCAAAGTTGAGGGAGAACAAATCCTGATTATGGTGGTGTATGTGGATGACATTATCTTTGGAGGAAATGAAGGTATGTGCAAGAGGTTTTCAGAGGAAATGACAAAAGAGTTTGAGATGTCAATGTGTGGGGAGATAAATTTCTTCATTGGATTACAAATTAGTCAATCAAAAAAGATATTTTTATTTCACAATCAAAGAATGTCAAGGAAATGTTGAAGAAGTTTAGAATAGAGAATTATAAACCAGTATGTACTCCTATGGTTATTGGTTGTAAGTTGAGAAAGAATGATGAATCTCCTAAGGTTGATTAGAGAAAGTATAGATCAATGATTGGTGAGCTATTATACCTAACTGTTACTAGATCGGATATCATGCATGCAATTTGTCTTGTGGTAAAATCTCAAGAAGATCCTAGAGAATCTCATGTTGCAATAGTAAAGAGGATATTTAGATACTTGAAGGCACTCCGTATTTTGGTTTGTGGTATCCTAGGGATACTAATTTCTCCTTGAGTGCATATACAAATGTATATTGGGCAGGATGTACAAATGCAAGAAAAATTACAAGTAGAGGTGCTTTCTTTCTTGGAAGTAGATTGGTTTCTTGGTCAAGTAAGAAATTGTATTCAATGCAATTATCTACTACAGAGGCAAAGTATATTGTAGTAGTATCATGTTGCACATAGGTGTTGTGGATGAAGAAAATATTAAAGTATATCAGAGTATCATATGATGAACCTATTTTTATCTTATGTGATAATATAGGTACCATCAATATTTCAAATAACCCAGTAATGCATTCAAGAACAAAACATGTCTCTATCTGGTATTACTTTCTAAGAGAGAAAGTTGTAGAGAATGAGGTGAATTTGGAATATTTTCCTACAAAGGATCAAGTTGTAGATATCTTTACAAAGTCTCTTCCTAAAGATACTTTTGAGTAACTCTGATAGAATTTATGGGTTATTGCCCCTCCTTTCAACTAGATGCATAAGTTGTTGCATATGTCCAGGTGAGCATTCAAGACACAATCTTGGTCCTAGATTGATGTTGAAGGATACCTCTTATGGGGGAGTAGGTAGTAGTTCTAGTGTTTGATGTAGTCAAGTGGAGCATATCTTGTACCCCTAAGGGGTAGAGAATTAAAAAGTAAGAGGAGTAAAGAATGAGTAATACAAAATAATGAAGAGAAATGCAAAGAAAAAATTTGCTTGCTAGTGTTGCAAATAGTGTCAAAGTGATGTATGTAGATGTCAAGGGGGGATAGGAGAAAATAAAAATTCTATACAAGTGTTGTCAATGGGAAAAAAATTTCCCTTTGCCATTGGTGTCAAAGGTATTGGAAGAATGGAGAAGATTAGTCTGTATGTTGTCATTTATTTCACCATGTTGTTTATGGTGTCAGATTGGTCTAGTACCTTGAACCGGTATGCAGAACAAGTTTACATCCTTCGGTGTTTGATCTAGTATTTTGGTCTGAATATTTCCTCTAGTTATCATCGTTGGTTAGGGTTTTGGGAAAAAAAATTGTGGTTACTAGAAGCATGTATGTATGCATTCCCATATGTTCATTTGATTGGATGATGAGTTGGCATCGGTTTAATGATTGTACTTTGTTATTAGGTTTACTCATGGCCAACCAAATAATCAGTTAATATTTTAACATGTATTGTAGATATATGTGCAACCTAACTTTGGTCCCAACCGATATAATATTGCATGCCACACGATTGAATTACTTATAGAGAAGTTTTGTATGAAGCCAACAATTATCTTTTTTTAAATATGTATTGCATCCAATTAGGCTAACCTAATTGATGTGTGTGGATATATTAGATATATATACATTGTGGTTTGTAGATGAATTGGTAAGTGAGTGTTTTGGATATGTGAAATGTTCAAGTAGAAATGTGAAGATTAATCTTTTAATATGTGAGTGAATACTCTGAGCATCAACGGAACTGAATCTTCACTTGTGGTGTAACTCCATCAGTTCATATTTTGGTTGTAATCCATTTTGATTCTATAATCTTTTGTAGGCAGTGAGCCCCCCTGTTTGGATAGTGATTCCTTGTAAGCAATGAGCTTTTGTAACTAGTAGTGAGCCTCTTTTATGTTTAGTATTGAAACAACTATATATAGTGAGCTAATCCTCCCCTTGTTTTTTCCCTCATTAGGTTTTCCATGTGAAATTTTGGTGTTCTTGTGTTGTGTGATTTCATGCATTAAAGTAAAGGGGGATGTTTTTTCAATAAGTAAAAGAAGATACTGATTCACCCCCCTCTTAGTATATTGAATATTCAACAATTGGTATTAGAGCTCTATTTCCTTTGGAGAAGCCTAATAGCTTGAGGGAGATCTTGAAGATTGAACAAATGGATAAAGAAGAGATTTGGATTGCCCTTGAAGATCTTGACAAGGCTGAAATTAAAAATAGAGATCTGAAAGAAAATATTGATGAAGCAAATGAATGCATTCGGAAATTAAAAGAGCAATTAAAGAAATTCAAAGAGAGACATAGAGAAGTGAGTGAGAAACTAAAACATGCAAATGAAGAGAATACTAGACTAAAGATGAAAGTGAATGAAAACAAGAGAGTTGAGGAGTTTGAAAACAGTGATACAAAGTAAGTCTGATGTGTGCTCAAGGCTTGAACAAGAAGTAATGAATCTGAAAGTAGAATTAGAGAAAGAAAAACTTCGTGAAGATAATTTCAAGACAAGCTCCACCAAGCTTGATGAATTGATAGTAGGACAAATACCTTATAAAGACAAAGGTGGCTTAGGTAATGAAGCTAGTGAAAATATGAAAAACTCAAATCTAGTAAATAATCAAAAGACTCAAGATAAAGGGAAGCAAAAAATAAATCCAAGAAGAAGACCACCTATTAGACAACCAAATTCTCAAAGGTACCCATCATTCAATGGTGTTTTTTTTTCATGTAATAAATTTGGTCATAAGGCAACTGAGTGTAGGAGTAGGATGAATCAGTTTTCTGGTTCCTTCTTTGGACAATTTTATACATGCAAGAATATTGGACATAGAGCTAATGAATACAAAAATCAGATGATAAACTGGTTTAATGAAAATAGAGTGAATCAATCAATTGTTGGTTATTGATACACCTATAACAAGTTTGGACATAAAGTGAATCAGTGTAGATCTAGATTTGATGGAAATCAAGCAATTCAAAGAAATGTTTTCTGCTAGAAATGCAGAAAATTGGGACATATTTCAAAAATGTTTAGAAGTAAAAAGGGAAAGCAATCTACTTCGCTAAAAGATGATGAGCCTATGAAAAATATTGACAAAGAGGAGATTAATCAAGAAATGAGAAAGATATGGAAGAAGAAATAATAATCAGAGACGACTGATGTGTTTGTACCCTCATCCAATGTAGATGATTCTTCCAAGAATTAGACCTAGCATGGTCCTAGGGGAGCCTTATTAGAAAATTGCTTGAACCCCCTAAAAATATGGCATGTCAAATGTTGACACTAGGATATGTTGTAAGGAATGGTTGGATAGAGGTGATGCAAAAGAAACCAGAAGAAAATTTGCAAGAATTTTCTTTTGCAGAGTCAATTAGGGTTTCTTAGTGTAGTGGAAGAAAGGTTTTGTTAGCTTTTTGCAATTAAAGTGAATTAGGAAAAAATGATGGTGTATAAAGTAAATTTTGCAAGTCATTTTGATCGCCTATTCATTTGAAGAATTCAAAGAGAAAATTGGAACTATCTTGGAGTGTTTCTAAAGTGATTTGGAGAACCTCTAAGAAGATCTTTGTGGACATTCAAGAACAAGCAACGAAAGTTTATCTCTCATACCCATAGAGGAAGGAAAAAGAAGAAATTCTTGTTGAATTTGAAGAAGTTAAGTGCTATAATAGAACCTTCCAATAGAGGATCGAATGGAAATATCCCACTAAAACTAAAGGGAGTTGAGCTGGATGAATTCAATCATCAGAAGATAAAGAAAATGGAATTAGGGTTAGAGTCTAATGACTTATAGGACATAAAAACCCTAGGTTTGGATTTGTGGGGAGAATCCCTTGGATTATTGATGGAGAATTCATCTTGTTTCTTTTGAATAAATTCAAGGATGGAAACATTGTATTGGAAAAATCCTATGTCATTACGAAGGAAGCAATCGAGGCTATCAGGAATTGACAAAGACCCTCGAGCACTGGTGATAGATACTATTGATGATCCCATTGTGAGGTATTTTGCATATGGAATTTCCTATAAAATTTATTTCAAAATCGAGATGACTCTACTTCGACTATTGTCATGTCATGTATTGTCATATATTTGGCACATTAAATGGTAAAGGAGAATAAAAAAATTGATCTGTGTGGCTTGACTATGGAAAATCTTATAAAAAATATATGAATGTTGTTGGTAGAAGGATACCCTTTTCGTTTTGGGTCTCTACTTACATGTATGGTATTCTATCTTTTGGACTCACTACAGTGTTATGTGGGAATCCAGGATCCCCATTGGAAGACAAATATTCAAATACTTGGAAGGCTTGGAAGATAAAACAAGTGCTTGTAAAACCTTTTTCTTATCTTTGTAGAAAGATATTTTCTCCGATTTCCCTATGTCTAGTTGATTTGAGGAAGGCTCATCCTGTAGAACAAAAGAATTGGAAGTCATTGTTAGT
The DNA here is from genome assembly GCA_007115665.2 of Sequoiadendron giganteum. Lineage (NCBI taxonomy): Eukaryota > Viridiplantae > Streptophyta > Pinopsida > Cupressales > Cupressaceae > Sequoiadendron > Sequoiadendron giganteum. Next base: position 386,327,756 of record CM021107.1, on the reverse strand, counting down.
AATACCCCTCTAAAATCTAAGAAAAGAAAAGCTATCACCGAAGAAATCATTGTTATTCTGGAAGAGAAGGAAAAAGAAGAAGAGTCTCTACCTAGATCTGAATCCTCTAATCCAGATGACATCTGGTCAATGTTAGTTAAGGGAAAGATAAAGAAAATTGGTGAAGTATGGAATGCATCCTCTCCAGTAGAATGAATCAAGATTGATGATGCTCTAGTTGAGTATCTACTTAGAAACGGTATTGATGTATCAATTGTTTTTTACTCTACCAAAAAAATTAGTTTAGGTTGTTGAAGAAAGAATGTTACTAGAAGGTCTAAAGGACGTAAGCTAGAAGCCATAGTTGAAAAGAGATGTACTAAACCTAAGTAGAGGTTATCTAAACTTATCAATGAGATGAAGAAATGCATCAAATAAATTTCAAACATCTACAAGTATTGTCTTCGATGGCCTGTTGCGGTTGACAATTTTAGAAGTAGGATTGAAGCAACTGACTCTGAGGTAAACAACATCGGAAAGAACTTTGATATCTTTTAAGACAAAGAAGGGAAACAAAGACTGACAAATGGTGAATTGCAAGCAAAGTTGATCATTATACAAAGACAAAGAGATGATGTGGTGAAAACTTTCTGGCTCCTTAAAGAGATTGTTGAGGTCCAGTTAGACCATCTTTCTGGAATACTTACTGATGTAGAAGATTGTGAAAGTTAGTGTTCATCTATAGATTGGGCATCTTCTTTCACATTGCTAGACTTATTGGAAAGAATATTCACAAGAATGGGTTCTACTTTGTTTTTCTAGAAGAAGTTATATCCAGTTATCAAACATAGATACAAGAAGGTGTTTCAGGTGAAGAGTGCCATTTTTACTTGAATCCTTAATGTTTAAATTTATGTTGTTTTTTTGTTTTGGCAATAAAATGAGGAGAGAAAAGAAAGAGTAAAAGGGAAACTAAACAAGATGAGAAGAAAAATTGAATTGATGATCAAAGAAGGAATTTTGAAAGATTGAAATTTTGAAAGTTTTTGAAGTTATAAAATTTTGAATGGCTAGAAGATTCTGGAAGCTTTTGGAAGAGTTGGAATTTTCCAATTTTGAATGTCACCATGTTTACATCCATTTTTTTGTCACCCTTTTCCATTGATGTCAAAGGGGGAGAGATTTGGAGAGTTTTGGGAGAGATTGGATGAGATATTTTGAATACATTTTTTTTGGCACATGTTGCCATCAATGACAAAGGGGGAGATTGTTGGAAGAATGGAGAAGATCATTATGTATGTTGTCATTAATGTCACCATGTTTTTAATGGTATCAGATTGGTCTGGTGCCTTGAATCGATATGCAGAACAAGTTTACATCCTCCAGTGTTTGATCCAATATTTTGGTTTGCATATTCCCTTTGGTAATAATTGTTAGTTAAGGTTTTGGGAAAAGGTTTATGGTTACTAGAAGTGTGTATGTATGCATTCCTATATGTTTATTTGATTGGATGATGAGTTGGTACCAGTTTAATGATTGTACTTCGTTATTAGGTTTATTCATGGTTGAACTAATAATCAATTAATAGTTTAACATGTATTGAAAATATATGTGTGACCTAGCTTTGGTCCCAACCAACATAACATTGCATGCCACATGGTTGAGTTACTTTCAAAGAAGTTTTGTATGAATCTGACAATTATCTTTTTATAAATATGCATTGCATCTAATTAGGCTGAACTAATTGATGTGTGTGGATATATCAGATATATATACATGATGGTTTGTAGATGAATTGGTAAGTGATTTTGTTGGATATGTGAAATGTGCAAGTAGAAGGGTGAAGATTAGTCTGCTAAAATGTGAGCGAATACTCTAAGCATCAAAGAAACCGAATCTACACTTGTGGTGTAACTCCATGAGTTCATATTCTAGTTGTAAGCCATTTTGATTCTATAATATTTTGTAGGTAGTGAGCCTCCCTATTTGGATAGTGAGTCCTTGTAAGCAGTGAGATTTTGTAACTGGCAGTGAGCCTCTTTAGTAGCCAATATTGAAACAACTATATATAGTGAGCTAATCCTCACCATGGTTTTTTCCTCATTGGGTTTTCCACATAAAATTTTGGTGTTCTTATGTTGTTTGATTTCATGCTTTGTTCTTGCTCTTCTCTATTTTATGCATTAAAGTAAAGGATGGTGTTTTTTCAATAAGTAAAAGAATATATTGATTCACCCCCCTCTCAGTATCTTGAATATTCAACAAAAGGGGGAGAGAGTGGAGTCTTAAAAACATAGGGGGAGAGTAATGATTGAAAAAATCCTTGTTAGAGTAGATGTATGTACTCCCACAACTCCATGAATCACCTGAAATGATAAACCTATCACACTATGAAGAAACAAGCAAGATATTGTTGCTATACAACTCAGATCTGATGAAAACACCAATTTGCATTATGTGAACAACTACTGCATTGAATATGTTGTCGTAGAGAATGAAATACAATTACAATGAATCAATCCTTATGAAAAGGATGAAAGATAACCCTAGATTAGGGTTAGATTAGAACATGACAAGTGTCCTCATAGGAATTAATGAGACAACATGTTCTAATATTAGAGGCTTTAATCATGCGAAAAGCAACTAATTAATTAAAGCTAATAATGAAATAAAAGCACTCTTAAGTTTAGCTTAAGTGTAATAAAGCATAAAGTCACCTAATTAATTAATTGGGTGATTAATTTATTAATTAATTAATTAGGTAATGAATTTATTAGTGGTTAATGCTAGTGGCCAGCCAAACCGCCATGCTTAACCGCCAAACCCTTTTGGAGCAGTTTTGGTATTTTGGCCATAACTTTTGCATATGAACTCATTTTTTCAAAAATGAAATATCCTCAGAAAGTTGGTTTCGAGCCCAATCTAGTGGTGAAGGTGTTATATTATGTTTTTTTGAAAAAAAATTCTGCATTTTTTCAGTCAAATTCAGATCATCATTTTCGTGCTTTCGGGGGCATATCTTTTGCATATGGACTCCATTTTCGAATCTGATGATTTTTTTGATGAAAAAATATACAGATTTGGAAAAAAAACTTGAAGACCTCATAGAACCAACCCCACAGAACCTAGTGAACACCTGCAAGCAAATAACCTATCACAAAGAAAAGATATCTAGAACAACAAAGGTGCTCTGCAAGCCTCAAGCAAAAATGCATAAAAGAGAATAAATAATTACAAGAGATCAATCCTTAAGAAAGGAGATCAAAACCTAAAAAGAAACCCTAGTGTGCACACTTAATAATTAATAAATAATTAATTATTAATGTGCCTAAGTTTAGCTTAAGTAAATTTAAAGTGATAAGTGACTTAATTAATTAACCAATATGATTAAATTAATTAAGTGAAATAACTTATTACTCTAACACCCCCCTTAATATGAACTTAAGAAGAAGATAAAAAACTAAGAAAAAGATGCAGGAAAGCAAAGATGGGTCCCGACAACAAGGCCAAATGAGGTACCCAAATACAACCAAATCTTTGTAAATCGGAGAAAAGGAGAAAACCCAATGGGAAAAAACTCCTCTCCAAAAAGAGATGAAAGCATGTGAATAAAAACATGAAGGAAGGAAGGCCTCACTAAGACCCCCCAAGGACAACTTCCTTCACCCCAAGCATCGATTGTAATTGAAGATAGCATGGTAATGCCAAAGGTTTCATGAAGATGTCTATAAACTACACCTCAGTAGGAATGTACTCCAAGATGAGAGAACTATCCTAAATCAACTGCCTGATGAAGTGCATGTGGATCTCAATGTGCTTCATCCATTGATCCTCCACTAGATTGTGGGAAATGTGTATATCACTTTTATTGTCACACCAAAGAACTATGGGACTATCAAGAGGAAACCCAAACTTTTCCATCAACTATCGAAGCCATAAAATCTCCTAACTAGCTAACACCGTTGCTCGGTACTCAGCCTCTGTAGATGATAATGCAATAGAAGATTGCTTCTTGTAAGACCATGTGATAGGACCATAACCAAGGCAAAAAAAAAATCTGAAAGTGGACTTTCGTTCATTGACATCACCAGCCTAATCTGAGTCAGTGAAGCCAACAATGTGAGGTTCTCTTGATGTATAGTGCATTCCATACTATGTGGTGACCTGAATGTACCTCAAGATACACTTGGAAGCTTGAAAATGGCTCTCATGAGGATCATGGGAGAACCTAGAGACAATACCAACTGCAAAGGAAAGATCAGGACAAGAATGCGTCAGGTACAACAAATTGCCAACCAACTTCCTGTATAATGTAGAGTCTACTGAAGGAGTAGAGAATGGAAGACATAACAACATATAACTAAAATGGTGTGGGGGAATGCTTGCAATCAAGCATGAAAAATCTTTGGATCATATCAAGAGCATACTTCTGCTAATATATTGAACCATCTAAAGACTGAATAACCTATAGACCAAGAAAATAGTGTAGAAGACAGAGATCTATCATCTCAAAATGCTCCATAAAAGCTCTTTGAACACTTTGAATCATAGAGGATGAGCTACGTATAATAATTAGATCATCAACATATAGCACAAGAATCAAAATATCACCCTCCTGGTGTTGAATGTACACTAAGGATCGGAATGACAACATATGAAGTGGGAGGAAAGCAAGAAAGAGTCCATCTTCTCATACCATGCCCGAGGGGCTTGTTTGAGACCATACAATGAACATCAAAGTATGCAAACCAAAGAAGTGTCTTGCACAAATCCTCAAGGATGCTCCATATAGATCTCCTCATGAAGGTCTCCATGCAAAAAGGCACTCTTCACATCCATCTGAAAAACTATCCATCCCTATGAAGCTGAGAGTGAAAGTACAAATCAAATGGAATTCATCTTGGCAATAGGAGCAAAGGTCTCAGAGTAGTCAATAACCTCAACCTGAGAAAACCCCTTCACAACAAGATTTTTCTTATACTTATCAATCAAACCATCAGCTACATACTTGGTACGGTACACTCACTTGCACCGAACCAAATTTCTTCCCTTAGGAAGAGAACAAAGATCCCAAGTATGATTTTTCATCAGAGAAGAATACTCCTCATCCATAGCCATGTCCACTCAAGGTAACTGCCACCTTTCAAAAATTTTGAGGATCATCTAAAATGGCATGACTCAAAATACTAGAACTATATGTCTGTGCACGAGTGCGATGAGAATCCGAAGGATATCTTGCTAAAGAACTAGCTACCTCAACAGTAAAGTGGGCCCATTTAGGAAAATACTGAGTATCTAGTGGTGGTCGGGATAGTGGATCATCATCTACATCATCCTCAAGAGATGAAGAGGGAGGAGTAGGTAGTGAAGGAGAAGTTGGTGATGAAGAATCCATCAAAGGAAAGTGATCATCAAACTAGACATCTCATCGAAACAAGACCTCTCTAGAATCAGGATCAAACATACTATATGCCTTAACATCCTCACAATAGCCAACAAAAATGAGTGGTCAGATTTTCCTCTCCATGGCTTTCCATTGAGCATCGGGAATAAATGCCCAAGTCTCACTACCAAAAACTCAGAATGTAGAAACATAGGGCTTGACATGGGTCCAAGCCTCCTCAGTAGTCATGTGTCATAATTACTTATGTGACATCCGATTTTGAATATAATTGGCACAATTGACTGCCTCAACCCAAAATAAAAAATCCATGGACCGTGACTGTATCATACAATTGGCCATCTCCCATAAAGTCTTGTTCTTTCTCTCAGTAACACCATTCTATTGAGGGGTGTAGGGTACTATAAACTGATGCTACAAACCATGCTCAGTGAAAAAGCCCCTGAAAGCCTGATTAACAAACTCCCCCCATTATCTATGTATATCCTCCTAATAGAAAGACCAAACTGCTTCTCCATAAATGTCTTAAAGATCTTGAATGAATCAAAAACATCAGACTTGTACTTAAGAAAGTACACCCATGTACATCTGGAGAATTCATTAATAAATGTGAGCACATATCTAGCCCCTAAAAATGGAGAAGTCAAAAATGACATGAGGTCACTATGTACCAACTCCAAGGATGCCTTAGCATGTGTGGCTCTACCCATAGGAAAAGAATCCAGGTGATGTTTTCCAAGTACACAACCTCAAAAAACACCATAAGTACATGAAATCTATGGGAGCCCAATCACTAGTGCCTATGTACTCATCTGTTGTAGATATCTATAGTTGACATGGCCAAAACACTCATGCCAAATTTTGCTCACTGTTTATGCATGTGCTATAAGAGATTAACCTGAACCATCTATACTCTCAAAGCCATCAAATTTGTATAAGCAAGATGCAGAATCAACACTCCCAATAGACACAACTAGATTAGGATCATGAAGGTCTCGAATAACCACATCATGTGGTGAGAACTCAACTATCTTACTAGTGCCAGGATGGGAAATCTGATAAATGGAAAGGAGGTTTGTCAAAATATTAGGAACTAAAAGTACGTCCTGAAGACAACCACCATCCAATGAAATAGAACCTGAACCCATAACTGTAAGTTGTGTATAGTCACCAAAAGCAAACTATTAAGTGTCACAATGGGAAAGTGTGGTGACAGACTATGGAGTGTGTGTCATATGGTGAGAAGCACCAAAATCTAGAATCCAAGTGGATCTTGAAGGTAATGCTCGTGCAAAAAGAGAATGAACTTTCCTTGTGTGTGGAAGGTGACTAAGGTGAGGTAATATTATGCTGCTGTATGGCCTCCTCTAAATCCTCTAATCACTTCAAACACTTGGAAATTGGATGTCCTTCCTTGCCACAAAAACTACAAGGATCTCCAGATGGATTCTTAATCCTGGAGGAAGGCTCACTAGACTTAGAATATTTACCCTTGTTAGGGTTGGATGGTGGTTTCAAACTAGACTTTGGTGATGGTTTGGAGGTACTCTCATGGCCAACTAAATCTTTCTTAGGATTTTGTTTCTGCTTTTGTTTCCCTTTGGATGTCTAAGCTACTAATGTTGAGTTTTGTGAACCTAAAACTGCATCCAACTGTGTAAGCTTGGACTGCTCATGAGTCAACCTATTGCAAAAAACCTCAAAGGTAGGCATGGTAAAATGTGCACCCAAATCATCCATAGTGGAACAAAATGTAGAAGAGAATATCTAAAAAGAACCATGAAGCTTAGAGAGAATATGGTAAATACACTTTGTGTTAGTCTTTTTCTTACAACAACCCTGTAACAATGATTTGAGTGATTTGAATTTCATCAAGAAATCCTCAGATGAAAATGAATCAGGTACCAAAGTAGTCAACTCTTACTCAATTTGAAGTGCCCTAAACTTGTTGATGGTGTTAAAGAGGGTATGAAACTTGAGCCACATTTCTCGAGGATTTGTACACCCCTCTAAATGAAAAAGTAGACTATCTGAAACATGCAGTGGTAACAAACCCTGGGCTTCATCCATCTTGTTTTTGTGTTGCATAACCTCAAATGGATGTGTCAATTGAGGTTGAACCTCATCTAAATAGGACCATAACCCCTTAGACATGAGGAGTCTTGTCATATGTACTTTCCAGGTGTGATAATTGTGTGGTGTAAGATGGCCAACTGAAGAGGAAGACTTTGAAATGTGTTTAAATAAGAGGTTTCTAGTTTTTGATGTAAATTTACATAAAACACGATGAAAATACCCCCCACAATACAAAAAACCAAACCCCAATATAATTTTTAAAGTTGGAAAGCGTGAAAATAAAAAAATCACTCAAAAAAATTCTTTGTGTACCTAGTAATTTTTCTAAGGAAACCAACTATAGATCTAGATAGAGCATCTGAACACCTTTCCAATGCATATTCATTTTCAAAAAAATGAGTTCATATGCTCAAGTTATGCCCCTGAAAGTGCAAAAATAAGGTTTGACTTTGATTGGTAATAAATGTAGTAAAACAAAAAAATAAGGAATTAGAACCTATACCACTCAACCGGGCTTGGAAATAGATTTCTAGTTATATTTGTTTTTCAAAAATTTGAGTTCGTATGCAAAAGTTGTGGCCAAAATACGAAAACTGGTCCAAAACGGTTTCGGGGTTAAGCCTGGCGGTTAAGCTAGCCACTAGCATTAACCACTAGTGGTTAACTGACGGTGGCGGCCATTACCTCTAGTTTTTTAAAAAAAAATCTTGGATTGCGTGTTGTACAAGGCCATATGACGCATAAATGAAAAAAAATGCCTCCCAAAGTCACTGTGTCCGATTTTGACAATTTGACAGTCAATTTTGGGGTTTTTGGGAGCTCAGAATGTGATGGTGAGGTCCTTTTGGGCACAAAATGCTCCAAAATTGTAGGCACGCTCTAGATCAAGAACCCCTGAAAAAACTTCAAACCCTCACAGATTTGACACCGTGAAGCCAAATTCGATGAAACAAAGGTCAATCTTGACTGAATCGAGCATTTTGGATGCAATGGTGAGATCAAAAAGGGCTGAAAATGCATAGATCTTTCAATTTCAGGATAGGATCTCTCAAAATATGAACAAGAAGTAGTAGATGTGAAGCTCTGATACAACACTAAAAGACCTTTCCAACACCTATTTGTTTTCAAAAAATGGAGTCTGTATGCAAAAGATACGCCCCCAAAAGCGCGAAAATAATGATCTGATTTTGACTGAAAAAATTGCAAAAAAATAGAAAAAACCAGAATATAATACCTTCACCACTAGATCGGGCTCAGAACCAGCTTTCTGATGATATTTAGTTTTCAAAAAACCAATTTCGTATGCAAACATTATGGTCAAAATACCAAAACTGCTCTAAAAGGGTTTGAGGGTTAAGCCTGGTAGTTTGGCTAGCCGCTATCATTAACCGCTAATAAAGTCATTACCTAATTAATTAATAATTAAGTCACTTTATGCTTTATTACACTTAAGCTAAACTTAGGAGTGCTTTTATTTAATTATTATCTTTAATTAATTAGTTTTTTTTGCATGATTAAAGCCTCTAATATTATAACATGTTGTCTCATTCATTCCTATGAGGAAACTTGTCATGTTCTAATCTAACCCTAATCTAGGGTTATCTTTCATCCTTTTCATAAGGATTGATTCAATGTAATTGTATTTCATTCTCTACGGAAACATATTCAATGCAGTAGTTGTTCACATAATGCAAAATGGTGTCCTCATCAGGCCTTGTTGTCAAGACCCATTCTGCATCCATATTTTCTTTTATGCATTTTTCCTTAGTGTTTTTAGCTTCTCCCTAAGTTCGTCTTAAGGGGGGGTGTTGGAGTAATAAGGTTAATCAATTAATTAATTAAATCATATCGATTTATTAATTAAGTCACCTTTTACTTTATTTTCACTTAAGCTAAATTTAGGCCCATTAATAATTAATTAATTAATAATTATTAATTACTCATCCTAGAGTTTTCTCTTTTAGGGTTTTTGATCTCCTTTCATAAGGATTGATCTCTTTGTAATTGTTAATTCAATATTCAATAATCAATATTGTCTCCATATTTTTGCAACAATTTCTCTTTTGTGTGTGATAAGTTTTCCTTCAAAATATCATCCAAGGCTTGTGGGATCCCAATCACGGATTCTAACACTCCTCAGATAGGGGGAGAGATTTTAGAAAGAATGGTGTCCAGAAAAAAAAGGTAAAGAGAGAGAGTGTAGTTTACCCCAGTAAGGGAGAGTGTTGCTTAATTGAGAGTTGCTTTTGTTATTGATGGTTTTTTAGAGCTTGTGTTGCTATCAATGAAAAAGGGGGAGATTGGTGCAAGTATGTTGTTGGTGTTTTCATTAATATGAATATTTGGTCATTGATTTCAACCTCTAGTATAATCAAGAAGATTGTTGTAGTAATGTCAACAGTGAGTGTGTTGCACTATGTTGTCTTTAGTGTTGTCACTTATGTAAACCTCTACTGTGGTTTTGAGTAGATATTTTGTATGTGGAGATTGTTAGTATACAGATACCATAATCATGATGAGAAGGTGTTGCAACTTTGTGTTGGTGTTGTTGATGCATTTGGTTCACTTGGTTTCCAAGCGGTTTTTATAAAATTTCAATAAAAGAGTGTGCAGTATGACAAAGGTGTGTTCAGTGTTGTGCTCCACATTTATTCATGGTTGAAGATATGCTTGTGTGGCTCAAATATTATGACTAGAGGTTTTTAGAGGTGTTATATCTAGAGTTTCAATTTTTAGATCATTCTATAGTGAAAGTTGTGTTTGACAACTTGTTTGTCTATATAGAAGGTTGTCTAGGAGAAATTATACTACTCCTCATTTCTTTGTAATAAGGTTTATTGTATTGCAGATTTGAGAACATGTTTATATTGTATGAAACTTCCTTCCCTTGAGGTTTCAAGTGTTGAGATGCTCTAAAAGGTTGGTTAGTAAGTTGTGTTATGTGGAAATGTGCCTAGTTGCACAAAATGTTGGTGTTCTTAGTTTCAGGTGGTTGTGGTAGAGTTGCAGAATATTTTGATGATGTTGTAATATTTTGAGATGTTGTGTGGATGTTGTGGAGTGTTTCTATGAGGTCCACGTGACCTAGAGAAGTATGTATGTGGTCACTTGTAGTGTTAGTTCAGGTTTGTATGACTTGGCATGCTAGCACTATTTGTGGAGGTACCTCATGGATTGTGGATGTGTTGAGTAGAGTGGTGATGTAGAATTGGGTCCTAGTTAATCATTGGTGTGGTCTACCTTCACTTCCTTCCACCATGGAAGTGTTTGGTGCCGACCTATTTGGTGATGCACGTTTGAAATGCATAAATTTCATTAAGGCCAATATAATTGAGATTGTTTAGGTTGTGTATGGTATAAATGTAACGTAATTTATTTGAGATGGGTGTGATTATGTGTGATAAGTGTGAATGATGTGAATGTGATTAAGTGTTATAATCTGAGTGTGAGATTTAATACCTATGAATCCAAATGTAGTGAGTAAAAGGTGTCTACATTTTTCATTGTGCTTGAAGTTGCTAGAGGTAGTGAGCCAAAGGTTGTAGATGGAATAGAGTTGCAGTGGTGTATTTTATTGTTTCTATGAGATAGTGAATCCCTCAATAATAGTTTCTTCTATTATTCTTTCTTCTTGGTAGTGAGCCACCTTGGAGTGGGCCTTTCTTCTTTTTCTAGATAGTGATCCTTATTGTATTTAGGGTCGTTATTCATATTAATGTGAGTTAGTCCTTACCATGGTTTTTCCCTACTTAGGTTTTTCCATGTAAATTTGGTGTGGTTTTCTTATGTGTTTGGATGTGTTCTCATTGTTGTTTCATTTGTTTACATTCTACTAATTCATGATAAGGGTTTAAGGTCTAACAAGGGTTTGAAATTTAATAAGGGATTGAATATGTTAATGTACAGTTGATTCACCCCCTCTCAGTTATCTATGCATCTAATAGGATCCCCTTTCTCCAATACAATATGTACCCCATTAAACCCCTGGTCTACAACATCTCTTTTCCTCTCCATCATTAATCCTAAAATCTCATTGTTTTTCTTATTTATATCATTTTTTTATAATTTAATGATATTGTTGATGCAAGTGTAACTATCCATTTCTATTCTACTTCCCCACATAATGCCTTTTTCATATTTTTCCATCCATCTAGGCTTCCATTTTCAAATTCCTTCATCTGGTTAGATGCCTTCTTCCACAAACCTGTTCCACCTCTTTTTCATGTATCCATACCTTGATGAAATCATACTAACATCATCCCACCCTATTTACATTATACTTGTTGGAATCACTAGTAGAACTTTCCATCTAAACTAGATAAGTCTAATTTTCATTTTGAGGTTGGAAGTTCAATTGCAATTTTTTGACCCGCATGAACCTATTGAAGGCCAATATTCTACAAAAGAATCGATGGTTTTGAATTGCACAAGAAAACTGAGAGGGGGGTGAATTAGTTGTATAAAATATTTTTACTTATAAACTTAATCTTTTCAGCTTAACTTCAATCTGTTATTAAGTGTAAACATGAAATACAAATAATAGAAAGCAAACACCAAAGACACCAGACTTACGTGGAAAACCCAATGAGGGAAAAACCATGATGAGGATTAAATCACAATATAGTAGTGATGAAATACCGGACACAAAGGCTCACTACCCAAATTAAGGGATCACTACCTTGAGAGGGACTCACTGTCTAGAAAGGAGGCTCATTGCCTACAGAAAATAAACAAAAGAGATAAATGAAGATCCACCACTAGGGTTCCACACATTTGCAACCTAATCAGAAGATTGTAGATGCCCTCAACTCACTACTTTCAATAATATAACACCTTAAAGTATTGTTGGCTCAATTCTCTCTTCCACTTTTTGCTTTTCACACTTGTTCACACATTCACTCACTTCCTCAATTTGTGGATGATGGATGGATGGATATGAAGTTCACCACAACTTAATTTTCTTTTATACCATCTTCAACCTTAGAAAATTTCACCAAGGTCGGCTATACTTTTTCAAATTACAAATTCAAACTAGGTCAACTACTCAACATTCTTGTGGTGGATAAGAATAAGAGAGGACCAATTACATATTTAATTTAGGACTCAAAAAACATCTTGAAACTCGTACATGCTTTCTCAAATCGTGCAAAAGCCAAATGTAAAGTGTAAACACCAGGTCGGCCAAACCTAATGAAAACAAAAATTATCTTTGAAGTACACACATCTCCAGCAAGATAATCACATGCGGATTACTCAAGACACTTCACCAATTATTTTACCATCTTTGAGAACACATCAAATACATCCATAGTATTTACAACAAACTTCATTCATAGAGAACTCTTCACCAGTCCAACCAGACCAACCAGAAAAACATAAGAGCTTTGGAACAGGTCTTCAAAAGTGCCAAACCACTAGAAAGTTTGTCAGAACACAAAAATAAATAGAAAGAGTCATCTCCCAGATCCGCAAGATCTGAAACCAAATATCAGAGGACTACGGAGCCAAAACATTTCTCCTAGTCCACAAACAAATAGTTATGCTAAACCAGTTCACACATCAATGAACATATCTTCTACTCTCCATCGACTCAGAAGTTGAAACTCAGAATATATTATTCATTGAAGCTTATGAACACACTTGCAGATCTACATAGGCATAGGATCAATAAAGAGAAAATTCAAAGTACAATACCAGAGCACACTCAGAACACACTTCAATACTGCTTTCATTATTTCTTCAAATTTTCTCAAAACACTTGGAAAATACACAACTTACTCAACCTGAACTGTGTTGACATCAATGACAACATTGATGACAACACATCCATACTTGCAACAGATGGAGCTTCAAAACCTACATAAAGTCGATGAAGTCAGATAAAGCTAAGAAAAATTTTTGAAGGTAAGTCATTGTGATCTATATAAATATTTAAAAGGTGAAGTTTTCTTGTAGATGAGTTTTTCACAAGATCTCAATGGGTGTCCACTTCCCACTAGGACTTGTTTGAAACTAATTTCTCACATAAAATACATTGAAAAAATATGGTAGTAAACTATCATAGTTTTGCATGACTATGGAGGTTCCACACTTATTCTAAATGGATCTTGAAAGCTTGTAAAACTTTAATTCAAGGCGTGGAAGGCTCTAAAAGGATCCAAATGTCCATATTTTAATGGCTGTGATATTTTATTATATTTTAGATGATATTTAATAGAATCAAATTTCTTTTAATGCATCTTTTAACAACCATGGATTTACTTGGCGGTCTCATAAATGTGTTTAGATTCCAAGTATTTTAAAGTGTGGATTTCATTTCCAACTACTACCATTATTTCCTATCACTCCCTTGTTTCTACCTACCCACACTTATGGTGCCACTCTTAATTACTAAAATTTATTATAGAGTATTTCCATCAAGCTATGGCATTCATTTTAGGGGGAATCTTCCCCAAGCATTGATTTTAAAGTATTTGCAATGTTTCACTTTAGATTTTCCCCTGAAACATGGTTTTATTAAAAAAATTATATCATTTTCATCATTAGACAATACATGAGAGTAGAGGAATATTCAAAAGAGTAGGACTTGAGAAAAAAAAAATTATAGAGATATTCAAAGGAAGGAAGGGGTTCTAACATACTGCTGTTGAAATATTGTAATATTATTATCCAATTTTATGCCTCCACTGTTGCATGTGCAAACCCAGAGAATGTGCCATTCTAGAATTTTTTATTTAGAACATTTTTTCTACAAATGTAATCATTATTAGAGGAATTCAATAGGATTATAAATCTTCTACATGAGTTGTGGTATCTCTTTTGTATGATTGCATATGATCTTGTATAGTTCAATGATGGATAACTAAGTAGATAAGACTATGAATGATATGTGTTGATGTGTCAAGTAAGTTTATATTCATTCTATCATTTCCCCTTTGTCATTCATCCTTTTTAATTATGATTTTATTTCCCTAGCATAGAAATCAAATTCTTGTATGTGTTTCAATCATCCATACATAAAAAAAAAATCCATAAATTTATTTATTTTTAGTTCCATTTGTAAGTTCATGATATCACTATTTGTAAGGAGTAAATAAAACCATTATATATGAATCATAGAACTTACTGCACCTTGCACTTGTTTCTAAGGTGTTACATCAACTATAGAGGTTAAAAGTAGCTTGTTTTTTGAGTTTAGTGACAGTCTTAGGGCCTGAGTGATTAGGTTAGGTTTAGTTATCCTTTGGTTTATTATTTTTATCATAAGAAATTTCAATACCTATTAAGGTATATCCTTGGGAATACCCTCTCGATTTTAAGTTGAGTTTAAAGTGTAGAAGATAAAATCCACTTTTGTTGAATTATCTTGGAGCCCTCCATAGTTATGTTGATGAAATTTTTTACCCACATGTTGAAAACCATGGCCTTATGAGTATAATATTCTCTATAAAGTGGAGCAAATAGTTAGAGACCTAACAAATCCCATGATTTTCAAGTCTTCTATTGGTTCCACCTTTATTGTGGCAATGGTGAGGTCATTCTTATTGTTAGTGCCCTTACTTTTTGTGTATCATATGACACTTGTGTGCACATTTTTTTATAAGGGAATATGTTGTCATATCTTAGTTGTTGTTATTGTTTCAAAAAAAAAATTTGGTCATCTAATGTCCTAGGTGTGTGGCTTGGGTAATTCTACAAAGTGTCCCCAAAAATAATATTTTTATTTAAAAAAACCATCTATATAAGTATTTATTGGATTTAAATAATTTAGACTAACCATTATTGGGCTTAGTAGACTAAGATAATTCATATTCATTCACATCCCAAGGGATGTTAAAATTAACATGAAACTTATACATTTTCAATAACATATAAAAAATAGTCAAAAACTTAATCAACTTATTGCCACATTCCCATTAAAATTAAGTCATAAATTAGTATCATATTTATTTTCAAGTGTAGGATAGTGACAAATGTAACTACAATAAGAGAATAGATTATATTTTGGGTAATTGGAATATCATATAAAGACTTGATATACTTCCAATAAATAATACCACTATCATTAATGATTAAACCAAATGTTGTTATAATTTTATTAAACCTATTGAATGTAGATAATTCATTATGTAGAGCTAAACATTTTGTATGTTATTTCATATAAAAAAATATGGATATAAATAGGTAGAATGGATCCAAATTAACTATAGACACATCTCATTCAGCTATAAATTTATTCACCTACTCCCAAGCTTTCTAGATGGATTTTAAGAATATTGAACTAACAGTAATACGATTAAAATTATCGAATAGCAAATCAAAAAGCACAATACCTTTCCAATCAAGCTTGGATTTAGGAAAAATATCACAAATTTTGTTACCAATTAAAAAATTTCATGGTTATCCCCTATTAAGAGTTTTTAAAATGAATTTAACAACCAAAGAGATACTCAAAGAAAACATTTTTTTAAACCCATATCACCAAACTCTCTTAGCTTGATAAACCACTCCCAATTAATTACATGCATTTTTTACAACCCATGCCATATTAGAAAAGGAATTATCTAATACTTTTTCCAACATATTAAAAATGGAATAACACATTAACCAACCAAATTATGAAAATAGGGAAAAAGAATTTTTTTAGAAAAACCTAAAATCTATCAACTACAAGTAAAAGGTTAGAATGCTAGTTCTCAATATTCTTAATAAAATTTTCAATGACCCACTCCCAAATTTCTTTTAAATAAGGAGAAATAAAAATTTGCATACCCAAGTACCTTACCTATTTAAAAGGACCTCCCTCCTAGCCACCACAAATAACCCAATCAAGAGGCATATCTTTTCAACTCATACTACTATTTTTAATAGAAAAAATAGAACCTTAGGCATGTTGGAAGTATGAGTAGATTGTTTGTTGTCATTGGTGTTAATAGTTCTAGGTTGTTGCATTTATTTCAATAGGTCTATGGATTGGAAGTCTATGATGATGCTTTGATTGGTTTCATTTTGTTGTCATTATAAGTATCATCGATACCAACCTCTAGTGTTGCCTTGATGAGCCTGTGTTGTTGATGTCCAACCTCTTGTGTGGTTGAGATTTTTAGGGAGTGTTCTAGGTGATGAGTTTGAGTTTGTGATGCTTGGTTTGCAAGTGCTTTTGAGAAAATTTGAAGAAAAGATAAAACAATGTGGTTGGGAGGTGTTTAGTGTTTTGCTCTACATTTCTTGATGGTTCAATATTTTCCAATGTGGTTTGAATATTTTGATAAGAGATGTTCAAAGGTTTTATATGCATAATTTTTTCTTGGATCGTTGTATATGGAAAGTTGTGTTCACTAGTGTGTGAACTGTGAAATTAATGTTGTCTAGGAGAAATGGTTTTTCTCTGTGTTTCTCCACAGTTTGGTTTCTAGTCTTGTGGATCTGAGGGTGTGCTTATATTTCTCATATCTATCTTCAATCTAATTTTTTTGTGTTTTGGTACTCGACAAGGTTGGATTCATGTGTCACAATATGAGAAAATTTAATTGGTTGTATAGGATGAGTATGTTTTTTAGGTGAAAGTTGTTATGAAGTAATTTCTGCATTTTAGGGTGTTTATGAAATATTCCAAACTATGTTTAAGTGTTGTGTGTGGTCCATGAGTCATATTTGGATAAAAGGAAGCATACACTTAATTGTTTAATGGTGTTAGTATAGGTTCAACTGACCTTGGGTGTTTACAATAATTGTGGATATGCTTCAATATTTATGGAAGTGTGGTGTGGCATGTATGAGTGGATTTGGGTCTAAGTTAAGGTGTGGTATGGTCCACCTTCATTCCTATCCACCATGAGAATTTTTTGGTTCCAACCTAATTTGAATTTGCATGTTTGAGGTGCATAGCTAACCTTTTGAATTGTTTTCAAGGTTGAAAATAGTATAAATAAGTCTTGAGTTAATGGAGAATAAAAAGGATAAGTGTGTGTGATGAAAAGTGTAGAGATTCGAATTAAAAAAATGAAAAATGTAGTGTGAGATATAATTCCTAAGACTACTAGAAGCAGTCAGCAGAAGGTGTCTACATTCTATAGAGAAAGTGTGAGTGTGTTGGTGAAGCAATGGTAGATCTTTCTGTTTCTCTAAGATGGATTTCTCATTTTAACATTCTTATTTCTTCTTCTTTCTAATCTAACAGTGATCCCTTATTTTATTTTGGGAAGTGAGACCTCTAGTAGCGATCCTATTGTATTCGGAATTGCAATTACTTTATATTGTGAGCTAATCCTCACCATGATTTTTCATTTCTTGGGTTTTCCACATAAATCTGGTGTTCTCATGTTTTTGGATGTGTTTTTCATTACTATTTTTCATGTTTACATTCTCCTAATACATGATAAGGAATTAAGGACTAATGCATATCTAAATGTTAATGAGGGTTTTGATGTTTTAATGTAAACTTGATTCACTCCCACTCTTAGTTGTCTTGTGCATTCAAAAATTGGTATCAAAGCAAGGTTCCTTAGAAAGAAGTTTAATCACTTGAGGTAGATCTAGTATGGAACACAAAAAGGAGGCTCCTCTATTTGATGGATCTGATTATGCTTTCTAGAAGATCCAGATGGAAGGTTTTTTTATTTCTCTAGGATTTGGAGTTTGGAAGTCTGTTGAAACTGGATATACAATTCTTGCAAATGGTTCGAGTACTGATGATGAGATCAATGGAAAAGAAAGGTATGCTCTTTTGACTAGTATTTCTAATTCAAAACTTGTGAAAGTTATGAGTTTTAAAATTGTTGGTGAAATTTAAAAAGTCTAGAAAGTAGCTATGGAGATAATAAATTCAAGCGAGCAAAGATGTAGAATCTAAAGACTAAATTTGAGACCTTAAGGATGACAAAATATGAAGATATTATAGGCTACATGCACAAAGTGGATGAATTTGTCAATTCCATTAGAAGCCTTGGAGGAAAACTTGAAGAAGAAGAGGTGGTAAAGAAGGTATTAAGAACTCTTACTAAATCTTATAGTCATAAGGTTTTTGCTATTGAAGAATTTTAGAATTTAGATCAGTATTCCAAAGATCAGTTGTTTGGTACTTTAAACTAATTTTGAATCAAGAGAGTTTGGTCCAAGTGATGTAAAAAAGTAGATTTCTTTTAAAGTTGGAAAAATAAAGAAGAATGAGGAGTCTGATCTAGATGAACTTGATGAGTTGGAAGTAAAATTTATGAGAAATTTGAAAAAGGGCACTAGAAAATATGGAGGTAAGTTACCTTTCAAATTCTCTAACTATGGAAAGATTGGTCATTATTCTTCAAGATGTCCTGTCAAATCTTCAAGAGATAGACCTAAGGAGAATAAAGGTAAATCAATTAAGAAAATCTATTATGTTAGAGAATATTTTAGTATATCTAATGATGAATCTAATTACCCTAATGATGAAGATGATGAATGCTTGTTCATGGTTCTAAATGTTGGAACTAATTCTTCTAACTCTGAGAGATGTATGAAGGAAAGTGCTTTGAAATTAGGTCTAGTGATTGATTTTCATGCTAGAGAAGAGAAGAACAACTAGACCATTAATAGAAGATGCTCAAATCACATGATAGTTGACAAGAGTAAGTTTGTTAAGATTGAGGATTTTGAAGGTGGTTAAGTTTGGTGATGATACATATTCTAAGATATGTGGAAAAGGTTCAATTAATTTTGATGGAAAAATAATATAGATGATGTTCTTTATGTTAAGGGTTTGTGGCATAACCTTATAAGTGTAGGAAAAATGTGTAGCAAAGGATATAATCTTGTGTTTCAGTACAATGGTTGTGAGATTAGGAAAGGAACTGTGGTTGCAATAGGAAGGATAGATGGAAATGTTTATCAACTTAAGGGTGAAAATGGTCAATGCTTTATGAATCAAATTAATGAAATTTGGTTATTGCATAAAATAATATGTCACATGAATTTTGAATGCCTTATGAGGATCAGTTCAAATCAAGCTATGAGAGATCTCCAAATATTATCAAGCCTATCAATACTATCGACAAAGAACATAAAATTGGGAATCAAGCTAGAAAGAGTTTCAAAATCAAAGAATAATCTACTACCGATCCTTTGGATTTAGTACATATGAATCTTTATGGACCCACAAGAATCAATAGTTTTCAAGGTGATGGGTATTTCATGTGATTAATTTATGATTATTCTAGAATGACTTGGGTTACTATTCTCAAAGAAAAATCAAAATCTCTAGATAATTTTAAGGTATTAAAAGCTATCATTGAGAATGAAATGGATATGAAGATAAAATGTTTGAGATTTGATAGAGGTGAAGAGTTCACATCCAATGAGTATAATACCTTTTGTAAAGTTCCTGGAATAAAGAGGCATATCTCGGCCCATAGAACTCCTCAGTAGAATGGAGTTGTGGAAATAAAGAATAGAATAGTTAAAGAAGAAACAAGAACAATGATGAAAGAGGCAAATTTAATAGATTTCTAATGGAGAGAAGAAATTCATACTGCAGTCTACATACTTAGTAGAAAACAAGAAAGGAAAAAATAATCAAAGACTCCCTATGAGTTGTTGTACAGAAGAACCCCTACTGTGAAATATTTTAGAGTGTTTGGAAGCAAATGATAAATCAAAGGAGATGAAGAAAGCTTAGGAAATTTTGATGCAGGATCTAATGAAGGAATCTTCCTTGGATATTCTACAAGAAGCAAGGCTTACCGATGCTATAACAAGAGGTTGAAAAGGATTGTTGAAAGTGCAAGTGTAAAAGTGGATGAAGACCTACACAAAAGTTCAATGATGATAGATAGATATGAATTAGATGAGTCCTATTATAGAGAGGAAGAGAAAGATGAAGGTAAGGAAAAATAAGTACAGATTGAGGAGGAATAAGATCCGAAAAAGATCCCTAAAACCCCTAAACATGTGAAAAAGAACCATTCAAAGGATTAGATTATTAGTGACAAAAGTAGAGGCATGTTCACAAGAAGAAATTCTTCTATGATAGAATAACAAGTAAACTTATGTTTAGTTTCCAAGGTTGAACCTAAAATAGTGATTGAAGCATGCAAAGATGAATATTGGATCATGGCTATGGAGGAAGAATTGATGCAGATTGAGAAGAATTAGACTTGGGAACTTGTTCCAAGACCAACAAACAAGAATTTGATTGAAACCAAGTGGATATTCAAAAACAAGATGAATGAGAGTGGAGAAGTGGTAAGAAACAAGGAAATATTTTTGTGTAAAGATTACTCACAAGTACAAGGAATAAATTTTGAGGAAACATTTGCTCTAATGGAAAGACTGGAAGCTATTAGGATGTTTTTGAATTTTTCATCACACAAGGATTTCAATATTTATCAAATGGATGTGAAGCCTGCATACTTAAATGGTGAGTTGGAAGAAGAGGTTTACATTGAACAACTAAAAGGCTTTCAGTTATCAAATAATCCTAATATGGTCTATAGATTGAAGAAGACATTATATTTACTCAAGCAAGATTCTAGGGCTTGGTATACAAGATTAGATAAGTACTTGTTGTAGCAAGGATTCAATAAAGGTACCATAGATAGTAATATTTACTTTAAGGTTGAAAAATATCAAATATTGATTATTTTTGTGTATGTTGATGACATAATATTTTGAGGTAATGAAGCATTGTGCAAGATATTTGTAGAAGAGATGCATAAAGAGTTTGAGATGTCTATGTTTGAGGAGATGAATTTCTTCCTTGGACTTCAAATCGATCAGACAAAGAAAGGGATATTCATTTTACAATCTATGTATGTCAAGGAAATGTTGAAGAAATTTGGGATGGAAGACTCTAAACTAGTATGTACTCCTATGGTTACTGGTTACAAATTAAGATAAAATGATGAACCTCCTCAAGTTGACCAGAGCAAGTATAGATCAATGATTGGAGGACTGTTGTATCTAACTATTACTAGATAGGATATCATGCATGTAGTTTGTCTTGTGACTATATTTCAAGAAGATCCTAAAGATCCACATGTGGAAGTAGTGAAGAGGATATTCAAATATTTTAAAATCACTCTAGAACATGGTTTTTGGTATCCAAAGAATATTGATTTCTCTCTAAGTGATTATATATATGAATATTGGGTAGGTTGTGTGGATGACCAAAAAAGTATAAATGGTGGTGTATTCTTTCTTGGAAACAGGTTGGTTTCCTAGCTAACTAAGAAGTATGATTTAGTGTTATTATCTTCTACAGAGGAAGAATATGTTATTGATGCATCATGCTGCACATAGATATTATGGATGAAGCAAACTTTGAAGGATATCAGATTTTTATATGATGAACCTATTTCTATCTTATGTGATAATACAAGTTCTATCAATATTTCAAAGAATTTCATAATGCATTCAAGGAAAAAGTGTAGTTCAATCTGGTATTACTTTTTGAGAGAGAAGGTTGTAGATAATGATGTGAAGTTAGAGTATGTGCCTACTAACTATCAAAATGTAGATATCTTCATGAAGGCACTTCCTAAGGATAATTCTGAGTATCTCTAGGAGAAGTTGGGGGTTATTTTCCCTCCTTCCTTGAACTAGATGCATAAGGATATGCATGAGTCTAGTGGATTTGAAGATTCATTACTTTTTATGGATTGATGTTGGTGGATACCTCTTAGGAGGAGTAGGTAGTTGTATTCTTGGTTGTTGGAATCGGGGGGAGCAAGTGTTGTCATTGTGTTATGTATTGGTGTTTTCCTTTGAATCCTTGTCAAAGGAAGCAAATGTAGAGGTTGTAGAGTAATTGTTGTCCCTTATAGGTGTTGCATTTTTAGAAAGAGAGTAAGTGTCATTAATGTCAAAGAGGGAGGTTGTTGCAATCAGGGTAAGTTTTGTCATTGTGTTATGTATTGGTGTTTTCCTTTGAAGCCTTGTCAAAGGAAGTGAATGTAGAGGTTGTAGAGTAGTTATTGTCCCTTATAGGTGTTGCATTTGTAGAAAGAGAGTAAGTGTGATTAATGTCAAAGGGGGAAAGATATAATTATGTTTCTCTTTTCTATTTATGTCAAAGAGAGGGAGAGTTTCAGAAATATTTAATTGAAAAACCTTATGAATTAAGGAGGAGAGAAAAGAGTTGATGATTTTGTGAGGAGCAGTATATGAGTTGGTGATTAGACTTATTGTTGTTTTTTATTGATTTTTTTTCCATGTGTTGCCATCAATGAAAAGGGGGAGATTTTTAGAATTACGATTAGCTTGTGTGTTTTCATTGATGTCAATAGTTCTATGTTGTTCCATTGATCTCAATAGGTCCATGGATTGGAAGTTTGTGATGATGCTTTGATTGGTTGCAATGTGTTGTCATTAGTAGTATCACTGATGCCAACCTCTAGTTTTTTCTTGATGAGAATGTTTTGGTGATATCCAACCTCTTTTGTGGTTGAGATGCTAAGTGAGTGTTCTAGGTGATGAGTTTGAGTTTGTGGTGCTTGGTTTCCAAGTGATTTTGAGAAAATTAGAAGAAAAGAGGAAATAGTGTGGTTGAGATCTGTTCAGTGTTTTTCTCAGCATTTCTTCATAGTTAAATATATGTATGTGTAGTTATAGTTATGTTGATCAAAGGTGTTTAGAGGTGTTATATCCAAAAAATATTGTCTTGGATCATTGTGTAGAGAAAGTTGTGTTCACCAGTGTGTGAGTTGTGAAAGCAGTGTTGTTTGGGAGAAATGGTTTTACTCCACATTTCTCCATAGTTTGGTTTTTGGTCTTAGGGATCTGAGAGTGTTCTTATATTCCTCATATGTATCTTTATTTTGAGTTGTTTGTGTTTTCATGCTCCGCAAGGTTGGATTCATGTGTCATGGTATGCGAAAATTCAACTAGGTGTACAAGATGACTATTTTCTTTAGGTGAATTTTTTTGTGAAGGAGTTGCTAGATTTTAAGGTGTTGATGGAATATTCTAAATTTTGTTTAAGTGTTGTGTTGTCTGTGAGCCGTATTTGGATCAAAGGAAGCATGTACTTAATTTTTTAATGTTGTTAACACTCGTTCGACTAACCTTGGGTGTTTACACTAACTATGGATATGATTCAGTGTTTTTGGAAGCATGGCATGGTGTGTATGAGTGGATTTGGGTCTGAGTTAAGTTGTGTTATGGTCCACTTTCATTCATTTCCACCATGGGAATGCTTTGGTGCCAACCTAATTTGAATTTTCATATTTGAGGTGCATAGCCAACCTTGTGATTTTTTTTCAAGGTTGAAAATGGTATAGATAAGTGTTGAGTTGATGGAGAATCAAGAAGAGAAGTCTGTGTGATGCAAAGTGAAGAAATGTGAAGTGTGAAAATATGAACTAAAATGTGAGCTTTAATGCCTAATACTACTGGAAGTAGTGAGCAAAAGGTGTCTACATTCTACAAATAAAGTGTGAATGTGCTTTTCCCCTTCTTGGGTTTTCCACATAAATATGGTGTTCTCATGTGTTTGGATGTGTTTGCATTGCTACTTTTCATATTTACATTCTACTAATGTGTGATAAGGGTTTAAGGACTAATGCATATCTAAATGTTAATGAGGATTTTGATGTTTTAATGTACAACTAATTCACTCCCCCTCGCAATTGTCTTATGCATTCAATAATTGGTATTACAGCAAGGTCCCTTAGAAAGAAGCTTAATAAATTGAGGTAGATCTGGGATGGCACACAAGAACGAGGCTCCTCTATTTGTTGGATCTGATTATGCTTTTTGGAAGATCCATATGGAAGGTTTTCTTATTTAGGATTTGGAGTTTGGAAGTCTATTGAAACTAGATATACAATGCCTTCAAATGGTTCAAGTGTTGATGATGAGGTCAAGGCATATGAGAACAATGGAAAAGAAAGGTATTCTCTTTTGAGTGGTCTTTCTAATTCATAACTTTTGAAATTTATGAGTCTTAAAACTGCTGGTGAAATTTGGAAAAAGATGGAAAGTTTCTATGAAGGAGATGATAAAGTCAAGCAAGAAAAGATGCAGAATCTAAAGACTAAATTTGAGACCTTAAGGATGAAAAAAGATGAAGATATTATAGGCTACATGCACATAGTGGAAAAAGTTGGCAATTCCATCAGAGGCCTTGGAGAAAAACTTGAAGAAGAAGAGGTGGTAAAGAAGGTACTAAGAACTCTTACTAAATCTTATAGTCATAAGGTTTCTGCTATTGAAGAATATTAGAATTTAGATCAGTATTCCAAAGATCAATTGTTTGGTACTTTAACTACTTTTGAATTGAGAGAGTTTGGTCCAAGTGATGTAAAAAGGGAGATTAATTTTAAAGTTGGAAAAACATAGAAGAATGAGGAATATGATCCAGATGAACTTGATGAGTTGGAAGAAAACTTTGTGAGAAATTTGAAAAAGAGCACTAGAAAATACAGAGGTAAGTTACCTTTCAAATGCATTAACTGTGGAAAGATCGGTCGCTATGCTTCAAGATGTCATGTAAAAGCTTCAAGAGATAGACCTAAGGAGAATAAAGGTAAATCAATTAAGAAAATCTATTATGTTAGAGAATATTTTAGTATATCTAATGATGAATCTAATTACCCTAATGATGAAGATGATGAATTCTTGTTCATGGTTCTAAATGTTGGAACTAATTCTTCTAACTCTAATAGATGTATGAAGGAAAGTGCTTAGAAATTAGGTCTGGTGATTGATTTTCATGCTAGAGAAGAGAAGAACAACTGGACCATTGATAGTGGATGCTCAAATCACATGATAGTTGACAAGAGTAAGTTTGTTAAGCTTGAGAAGTTTGAAGGTAGTTTAGTTAATTTTGGTGATGATACATCTCCTAAGATATGTGGAAAAGGTTCAATCAATTTTGATGGAAAACATAATATAGATGGTGTTCTTTATGTTAAGGGTCTACAGTATAACCTTTTGACATTAGGAAAATGTGTAGAAAAGGATATGATCTTGTGTTTTAGGACAATGATTGTGAGATCAGAAAAGGCTCTCGAACTATGTTTGTAGTAGGAAGAAGGAAAAATGGAAATGTTTATCAACTTAAGAGTGCAAATGGTCAATGCTTTATGACTCAAATTAATGAAAGTTGGTTATGGCATAGAAGAATGTGTCACATAAATTTTGATAGCCTTGTGAGGATTAGTTCAATCAAGAAATGAGAGATATTTCAAAGATTTCAAAGCCTATCAATGATATTGGAAAAGAATGTAAAATTGGGAAGCAAGCTAGAAAGAGTTTCAAAATCAAAGAACAATCTACTACCAATCATTTGGAGTTGGTGCATATAATCTTTGTGGACCTACAAGAATCAAAAGTTTTCAAGGTGATAGGTATTTTATGTTATTAATTGATGATTATTCTAGAATGAATTGAGTTACTATTCTCAAAGAAAAATTAGAAACTCTAGATAAGTTTAATGCATTCAATTGAGAATGAAATGGATATGAAGATCAAATGTTTGAGATCTGATAGAGGTGAAGAGTTCACATCCAATGAGTTTAACAACTTTTGTAAAGTTCATGGAATAAAGAAGTGTTTGTCGACCCCTATAACTCCTCAATAAAATGGATTTATAGAAAGAAATAATAGAATAGTTCTAGAATCAATAAGAATAATGATGAAAGAGGAAAATTTATTGGATTTCTACTGGAAAGAAGCAATTCATACTATGGTTTGCATACTTAATAGAGAAAAAGCAAGGAAAGTAGTTCAAAGACTCCCTATGAGTTGTAGTATGGAAGAACCCCTACTTTGAAATATTTTAGAGTGTTTGAAAGAAAATTCTATATCAAAAGATATGAATAAATCTTAGTAAAGTTTGATCATAGATCTGATGAAGGAATCTTCCTTGGATATTCTATAAGCAACAAGGCTTACCAGCGCTACAAAAAGAGGTTGAAAAGGATTGTAGAAATTGAAAGTGTCAAAGTGGATGAAGACATACACAAAAATTTAATGATGATAGATGGATATGAATCAAATGAGTCCTCTTGTAGAGAGGAAGAGAAATATGAAGGTAAGGAAAAATAAGTATAGATTGAGGAGGAAGAAGCCTCAAAAAAGATCCCTAAAACCCCTATATATGTGTAGAAGAATCATTTAGAAGATTGGATTATTGGTGAAAAAAGCAAAGGCATGTTGACAATAAGAAATTTTACTATGATAGAAGAACAAGTAAATTTGTGTTTAGTTTCCAAGTTTGAATCTAAAACAATGATTGAAGAATGAAAATATGAATACTGGATCAAGGCTATGGAGGAAGAATTGATGTACATTGAGAAAAATCAAACTTGGGAACTTGTCCTAAGACCAACAAACAAGAATGTGATTGGAACCAAGTGGATATACCAAAACAAGTTGAATGAGATTGGAGAAGTGGTAAGAAACAAGGAAAGACTTGTGTGTAAAGTTTACTCACAAATAGAAGGAATAAATTTTGAATATAAATTTACTCCAATGGCAAGAATGGAAGCTATTAGGATTTTTTTGACTTTTGTAGCACACAAGGATTTCAAATTTTATCAAATGGATGTGAAGTCTACAATCTTAAATGGTGAGTTGGAAGAAGAGGTTTAAATTGAAAAACTGAAAGGCTTTCGATTATTGGATAATCTTAATATGGTTTGCAAATTGAAGAAGACATTAAATGGACTCAATCAAGTTCCTAGAGCTTGGTATATAGGATTGGATAAGTACATGTTGCAATAAGGATTCAATAAAGGTACCATAGATAGTAATATTTACTTTAAGGTTGAAAATGATAAAATATTGATTGTGTTTGTGTATATTGATGACATAACCTTTGGAGGTAATGAAACAATGTGCAAGAGATGCAGAAAGAGTTTGAGATGTCTATGTTTGGGATGATGAATTTCTTCCTTGGACTTCAAATCAACCAAAAAAAGAAAGGGATATTTATTTCACAATCTAAGTATGTCAAGGAAATGTTGAAGAATTTAGGGATGGAAGACTCTAAGCTGAGAAAAAATGATGAATCTCCTCATGGTGACCAGAGCAAGTATAGATCAATGATTGGAGGACTATTGTATCTAACTATTACTAGATCAGATATCGTGCATGTAGTTTTTCTTGTGACTAGATTTCAAGAAGAGCCTAAAGAGTCACATGTAGCAGTAGTGAAGAGGATATTCAGATATTTGAAAGGCACTATGGAACATAATTTGTGGTATCCAAAGGATACTAATTTCTCTCTGAGTGCTTATATAGATAAAGATTGGGCAGGTTGTGTGGATGACCAAAAAATTATAAATGGTGGTGCATTCTTTCTTGGAAATAGTTTGGTGTATTGGCTAAGAAAGAAGCAATATTTAGTGTTATTATGTACCACAGAGGCATAATATAGTATTGTAGTTGTTGGAAAAAATTTTTTTTTTGTTCACATAACATGAGTTGCGTCAACTCATGTATCTATTATAGTTGTGATTATTTATTCAATTTTTTATATAGGTACGTTTGTGTTGAGTTATTAAAACAACTCAAATATATTTAGGGAGTTGTTATAGGAGTTTCCTACATATATGAAATACAAGTCCTATATATATGTAATGTATTTGATATGAAAAATAGAGAAGCACGTATAATTTTTGCTTTTGATTATTTGGCTTCACTATCTCTACCCATATTTCTAATATGGTATCAGAGCAGGATTTTTTGCCACTAAATCTGGTTGATGTTTCCTATCTTTTCAATTCCATGACTATCAATATGTTGTTGAATTAGGTACAGAAGAGATTGTTGTGGTCTATGGTATTTGGCCTCCTCGACATATATGTTATTTTTTCTCTCTATCCTCACCAACATAGCACCTTCAACAATTAAGGTAAGGTCTCTGGTGTTGGAGGGCCCACGATTGTCATATAATTGTTGGAGTGGGTTTCTCCTCTGTAAAATAAATTTTATTCACCAAACACGTAGGAATTTATCACAAGAGATGTGATTTCAAATTGCAGCCATCTGATTATTTGTTAGTGAGCCATTATTTTGTAATGGGAGGGTCTGCGAGAGTCATCTATAGGGAGGTGCTTTGTGTGTGCCTAGATCATTGCACATTTCCAAGTCCATGTGTTGTGTAGGAAAATATTTGGTGAAAATCATATGACTATAGTAGCTTCACTCTTGCGTGTATGTGACATCTAGTTTGTGAGGGACGTTCTAAAATTGAGCCTCAAAGCCAAATTTGCTAAGTAGGTAAAAAATCTATTGGAGGTAGGAGGCAATAGAGGAAGGAGGAAAATTAGCGTCCTCTCATCAGTCACTAATGACAAGGCCGCTCATCAGCTTTGGTGACATTTTATTTCCTTTTAGGCAACATGATATGATTTGTTATAGGTTGTGTGAATAAGTGGAAATTTCACATTGTGGGGGGAATAATACACAATGTTCCATTCCTAGTTTGTGATATGTATGTTGATTTTTATATAACTTCCTTGATGTAAAAGCATAGTGGTGAACAAAATCACCAGTGTAATGCAGTTCATGGATCTTGAAAGGGTTTGTGGGAGGATCCAAAAAAGCACACGAGGTGGACAGTTGGCGGGTTCCTGTTCATGTCCAGGTTTTTGGTAAGCCTGTGTGAAAACCATGAAAGGTTGATGGGAGGTTCCTTTCATTTTGAATCAATATTATGAGCCACAAGAGTTGGCTTACTATTGGAAGTACTAAGGTGGAGAGTGTGGACATCATCAATATTGTAAATAGTTGTATAGTAGAGTAGCTTACTATAGATATCCTCTAACTATCGGACTTATTGGAAGTATGTTCAGCCAGTGATAAGTTCACTAGAAGTGAAAGCAAGATAAGTTCTTGTATGTAGGTGATCATGTGTAGCAAGATCCAGATAACAGTATGCAGACCTAAAAGTATGCATAGGCATATGATTATGTTTCCAACTTGTGTGATTATCTTTTTCTCCATTTTCACACTAAGGGGGTTTGTTGGAAAATATGTTGTTAGTGTTCACATAACGTGAGTTGTGTCAACTCACGTATCTATTATAGTTGTGATTATTTATTCAATTTTTTATATAGGTACGTTTGTGTTGAGTTGTTAAAACAACTCAAATATATTTAGGAAGTTGTTATAGGAGTTTCCTACATATAGGAAATACAAGTCCTATATATATGTAATGTATTTGATATGAAATATATAGAAGCACGTATAATTTTTTATTTTGATTATTTGGCTTCACTATCTCTACCCATATTACTAATAGTAGTGCCATGTTGCACACATGTGTTATGGATGAAGAAAAATTTGAAGGATATCAGAGTTTTATATGATGAACCTATTTCTATCTTATGTGATAATATAATTTCTATCAATATTACAAATAATTTGTTAATGCATGCAAGGATAGTGTATTTCAATCCGATATCACTTTTTGAGAGAGAAGGTTACAGAGAATGAGGTGAAGTTAGAGTATGTGCCTACTAAGGATCAAGTTGCAGATATATTCACAAAGGCTCTTCCTAAGGATAATTTTGAGTATCTCTAGGAGAGGTTGGGGGTTATTTCCCCTCCTTCCTTGAACTAGAGGCATAAGGATATGCATGAGTCTAGTGGATTTCAAGATTCATTCCTTTTTCTAGACTGATTTTGGTGGCTACCCCCTAGGGGGAGTAGGTAGTAGAATTAATGGTTGTTGCATTTAGAGGGAGTAAGTGGTTTCATTGTGTTGTATATTGGTTTTTTCCTTTGAAGCCTTGTCAAAGGAAGTGAATGTAGAGGTTGCAGAGTAGTTTTTGTCCCTTATAGGTGTTGCCTTTGCAGAAAGAGAGTAAGTGTTATTAATGTCAAAGGGGGAAATATACAAGTATGTTGCACTTTTCCATTTATGTCAAAGGGGGAGAGAGTTGGAGAGGGGGTTAACTTAAAAAACTTATGAAGTAAGGAGGAGAGAAAATAGTTCATGCTTGTGTAAGGAGTAGTGTGTACTAAGGAGTAGTATATGAGTTGGTGATCAGAGTTGTTTTTTATTGATGGTTTTTCCATGTGTTGCCATCAATGACAAAGGGAGAGATTGTTGGAAGTATGATTAGCTTATGTTCTATCATTGATGTCAATAAGTCCATGAATTGGAATTCTATGATGATGATTTCATTGGTTTCATTATGTTATCATTAGTAGTATCACTAATGTCAACCTCTAGTTTTTCCTTCATTAGAATGTGTTGGTGATGTCCAACCTCTTTTGTGGTTGAGATTCTGAGGGAGTTTTATAGGTGAGTATTTTGAGTTTGTGGTGCATGGTTTCCTAGTGCTTTTGAGAAAATTTGAAGAAAAGAGAAAATAGTGTGGTTAAGAGGTGTTCAATGTTTTTCTCTACATTTCTTCATGGTTAAAGATCTGCATGTGTAGTTCAGATATTGGTTATCAAAGGTGTTTAGAAGTGTTATATCCAAAATTTATTTTCTTGGATCATTGTGTAGATAAAGTTGTGTTTACCAGTGTGTGAACTGTGAAAGCAATATTGTCTAGGAGAAATAGTTTTACTCTGCATTTCTCCATAATTTTGGTTTCTGGCCTTACAAATATAAGGGTGTACTTATATTGCTCATAGCTATCTTTAGTTTGATTTGTTTATATTTTTTTGCTCCTCAAGGTTGGATTCATGTGTCACAATATGAGAAAAGTTAACTAGGTGTACAGGATGAGTATGTCCTTGAGGTAAAATTTGTTGTGAAGGAGTTGCTAGATTTCAAGGTGCTAATGGAATATTCCAAATTGTGTTTACGTGTTTTTTTTGTTTGTGAGTCATCTTTGGATCAAAGGAAGCATGCACTTAATTGTTTAATGGTGTTAACATAGGTTTGACCAACCTTGGGTGTTTACACTAATTGTAGATATGCTTCGGTATTTGTGAAAGCATGGCATGGTGTGTATGAGTGGATTTAGGTCCTAGTTAAGGTGTGTTGCAGTCCACCTTCATTCCTTTCCACCACGGGAATGTTTTGGTGCTGACCTAATTTTAATTTTCATGTTTGAAGTGCATAGCCAACCTTGTGAATTTTTTTCAAAGTCGAAAATGGTATAAATAAGTGTTGAGTTGATGAAGAATCAAGAAGAGAAGTTCGTGTGATGTAAATTTTAGAGATGTGAAGTGTGAAAATGTGAAATGCAATGTGAGATTTAATGCCTAAGAATACTAGAAGCAGTAAGCAGAAGGTGTCTACATTCTCCAAAGAAAGTGTGAATGTGTTGGTGAAGCAGTGTTGGATATTTATGTTGCTCTAAGATGGATTTCTCATTGTAAAATTCTTCTTTCTTATTTCTAATCTGCCAATGATCCCTTCTTTTATTTTAGGTAGTGAGCCCTCTGACATTGAGACTATTGTATTCATTGTTGCAATTACTTTATATTGTGAGCTAATCCTCACCATGCTTTTTTCCTTCTTGGGTTTTCCATGTAAATTTGGTGTTCTCATGTGTTTGGATGTGTTTGCATTACTATTTTTCATGTTTTCATTTTTCTAATGCATGATAAGGTTTTAATGGCTGTTAAGGGTTTAAGTATGAATGTCGATCTAAATTTTAATGAGGTTTTAATGTTTTAATGTAAAATTGATTCATGCCCCCTCTTAGTTTTCTTGTGCATTCAACAAGGCAATATAATAATAATTCAACATTGCATACACATGATCAAAATAATCTTTCTCCATAATAAGAAACAAGTAAATACCATTATAAAGTTGACATTCAATCAAAGGCTTGTTATTAGGAAAATAATCTTGAGAAGGGGAACTAGAAAATAATTCCTTAAAACATGATGCAAAGTCTTAGCCATAATGAAAAACAATGAAGATTCCAAAGGGAACCCTTGAATGATATATTTTTAATCTCAAAAGGATAATATAAAATTCCATTTACACCAAATTGAGCCATTTCATCTTGAAAAATAACACAAAATCCTCATCGAATCATAAAACCCTCATTACAAAAATAATAAAATATAATTCAATTTTATTATATTATTTCCCAAAATAAATTAAATTCATAGAAACATTTTTTTCTGAATTGTGTGGCTCAATTCAAACCCTCTAATATTTTAAAATATCTTTAAAAAACCTAATTTGACTATGAGAGATAATATTAGGGAGAATATCGTTCAATATATTAACTATCATCTTCAAAAAAGTATTCTAAGAGACATTTAATAATATAATAGGTCTCTAATTATTAATTGGAGAAGGCTTAACTTCTTAAGATAGTAGCTTAGAAGTTCCTCGATTAATTTCGTTATCTAAAGATCTAATTCCAATAGCCTCATTATAAAGTTGCAACACAAAGAATAAAGTTAATTCTTATTAGACATAGAATTTAGTACATAAACCATCACCACTAGAAGGTTTGTCATTAGAAAAATAATATATGGCATAGTTAATCTCATGCAACACTTAAGGGTTTTTATAATTTTGTAACATTCTCATATTTCAATTTCTTAGGAATAATATTCCTAATGGTGCCTCTATTCTTAGCAATATTAGATTCAGACCCAAAAAAAATTAAAGAGATCCTTATAAAATCTTCAAAAGCATACCAAATATTATCTTCATCTTCCAATAGGACACCACTAAGATCAATATCATAAATTATTTCCAAGTTATAAATAAAAATCTAGACCCTTTATCACCAAATTGAAGCTAGTTCAATATAGACTTAACTTTAGACCCTTTAACCTTGTAAACATTCTCAATCTTAACTATTTCTTGAAATTATCAACCTTGACTTGAATTTAATTATTAAAAATATCATTTTGTAATCTTAGCTTAGAATTAATTAACCTTTCTTAGATAAACATAAATCATTTCACCCTTCTATTGGCTTCCAAATTAACATAATATTTGAAAAAACTAAATACCTTCAACATCATTAGCTCACCTAGAAGTATAAAAAAATTCTATATTCTTAGCATGACAAATTTTACATGACCTTTGTACACCTTTACCACAAGAATTATATTGTAATAAAGTGAAATTGAACTTAAAATTACCCTAAAAATAAGGTGGATTGTAAGAAAAGGAAGAGTGAAATCCAAAGTAATGCATCATGGGATTATGGTTAGAGAGTAGATAAGGAAAATATTCACCACACTATTACCATTAAAGGAATAAAAATTGAAAAAAATGTTTCAAAATAAAAAGTCTACAAAATATTCCCCTACTAACTTTCTACATATTTGACTAGGAACACCAAATATTTGAAGTATATATTTTCTATTTAAAGGATCAAAAAAATCAAATTTATCTTTATAGTGGACCAAAAGAATAGATAATTACCATTACATACAAATTTAAGATCCCAAATTTATATTCTTTAGCTTCATTGAAATTGTTGAACAAGACAACTAAGAGGGGGGTGAATCATTTGTCACAAAATTTAACCTTTCAAACATTCACAGGAACTTAGATCAATCACAAATCATTTACTCTACTCAAATGATTAAACATTAAGTGCAAAAGAAAAAATTGAAAAGCATCACACATACATAGTAACACCAGATTTATGTGGAAAACCCATTAAGGGAAAAACCACAGTGAGGATTAGCTCACAATATAAAGAATATCAAAACCGGTTACAAAGGCTCACTGCCAAAGAAGGCTCGCTACCAAAACAAGACTAACTATCTAAATCAGGACTCACTATCCAATAGGGGTTAACCACCTGGAGGGCTCACTACCACACAAATACAAAGAAGATAGAAGAGATATGTTATAGAGAGAAGAAAATCTCAATGCAATATAGATTTGTACCAATTCGCTCAACCACTTATAGACATGCATGAATGATAGAGTACACCTTCAACTCACTGCTTTTAGAAACTCAACAATTAAATTTCACATTGATCTACCAAACTCGCATCACATACACACTTTTTCACATCTATTTCACATCTATCTTGCTCTATTTCTTTGCACTTATCTCTTTGTACATATTTCACCAATATCTCATCCTATACTTATACCATCTTCAAATTTGAAACATATCCAAAGTTGGAAATACATTATTTAAATTCAAATTAGGTCGATGCCAAAATATTCTAGGGTGGAATTAGAATGAGGGTGACCCAAAAACATGCTTGATGAGGACCCAAATAAGTCCCAACACATTTCATGAATTTTGAAAGTAGTGTTTAACATAAGGTTGTCCAAACCAGTGCAAAACACATAAACAATTAAGCACACACAACCCTTAACATGATCCAATCCTTCCATATAACAAAATTATATTCAACACAATCATAATAGCTTAACTCTAGAACCACAAGTCATAAGACAACCAAAAATAAATCCAGACCAACTACATTTCTCTCAGGCCTCAGCCAGATACACTGAAAAAACATAGTTCACAACTAGTGAGCATAACTCACATTGTACAATGAAATAGAAGCCCAAAATATGGATATAACATCTTTCAACAACCATGATTAAAATATCTAAATCACACAAACATAGGAGAAAAAAATGGAGAAAAACCTAGAGCAACCACTGACACTTGCAACCTTTCTTCATTATAATTTTGTCAATATCCTCGACATATACAACCAATAATTTACATCTATGATATCAATGAAAATAAAACTAGTTCATAACCAATCAACCATTTGAAATCAATGAAAACACCTTCATTATTACAACAATCTCACCCTTTGTCATTAATGGAAACACATGATGTGAAATACCATCAAAGAAAACACACTAGCTCTGAACACACTTTTCATGATTTTATTTTTTGTTTCTCCCCCTTAGTAAATTTTGTTGGCAAGAGAAACTATACATGTCTTCTAGTTGTCATTGATGGTAACCCTAGTCAGTGATCCCATCCACATTTCAGGAATTTCTCATACTAAAAGTCATATCGAAGTTTTGTGATTAAGTGTTAAGTCAGAACAGAGCATCTGATAGAGTTGTGTTTTTTGATCCATATGCAATTCTCTGTTATCATTTTTCATTATGGATCTCAGGGAAGGTATTTTTGTGTATGTACCATCTTATCTAAGAATCATCGGGGTTCACATTCATTGGTGTGCCAACTAGAAGACCTGGTTGATTAATTTATTTTTTAACAGTACAAGAAAGCTGACTAAGTGAATATACCGTGTTGTGGATCTTTGTGGGATAATTGTTAAAGTTTTTTGTGCTTGAGACATGTTGTTTTGGGTCCTCACTATGTTGTGATTGAATTTGGTTGGTGCACATTGAAAATTATCTATAGATTGAGCTGATGGTTTGTAAATATTTTATGTTTTATTGAAGCCAACATGTGGTTGATTGAATCTCCAGTTGTGGATATATATAAGTGATCATTTATATCATTTGGATGTATGTATGAAGTGTGTTGATGTGTGTTGAAAAAGTCAAAAGGATTATAGAGCGATTATGCATAGTTTCACTTGTGCATAAAAGGGTTTATGGTGCGAATAAAGCAAATAGAGAAAAAGAGCAGAATTAGACAGAAGGTCAAGTATGTGATTGATGTGCTTAATCAAAACTGTAATCAGGCATTAATAGATGTTATTCCTTTAGTTCAATTCTTCAGATGGATTTAATATAAATGTTTTGTAAGACAGTGAGCTTTAGGTAGTGTGCCTAAATTCATGTGCATTCCCATTTGTAAACACTTATATTGAGTATACTCAAATTGTGGATTGGCCTTCCATCGTGGTTTTTCCCCTAATAGGGTTTCCACGTAAAAATCCTTGTGTTATGGTGTTGCATTTCATTGCTTTTTGTTCTGCATATTTATTTTGGTTTCATATTTTAAGTGGTTTAAAGATCAGATTAATAAAGGAAAAATTTGCAAAACACTGATTCACACCCCCTCCCAGTGCTCCTTAAATCCAACAATTAGTATCAGAGCTTAGTTACTCAGAAGAAGTTTAAAATCTTGGGGAAGATCTAGGAAAGTGATTCAATGGATTCAAGTAGTCTTCAACAACAACTTTTGGTGGCACTAGATGATCTTGATCAATCTAAATATGAAGTCTGAGAATTGCAAGAAAGTCTCTTAAATGATGAGAAATTCATTCAATAATTGAAAGAAAAAATCAATGAGTCAAGAGAAAAGAGAAAGGAAATCTATGATTAGATCAAGCAGAAAGATAGTAAAAGCATGGAAGATGAACACCTAAGTCAAGCCTTGAAGGAAAATATAGAATAATGTTAAAAAAAATCCAAAGAAAATGTTGTCCTGAAGCATGATATGGAATCTATTATGATGAGGATGAACAAGGAAATTGAAGATAGAAAGAAGAATAAAGAGAATCTTTCTGAGTCCTTGAAAGAGAAATCTAAAGAATGCAGCATAAGTAATGATGGATTCATTAATCTAGTACTAGAACTGCATCAATCCAGAAATAATGAAGAAGAGCTTGAAAGATAGATTATTACCCTCAGAGATGAACTTGCTACTACAAATGAATACAAGGAGAAGTTCAAGATTAGCTCAGTTAAGCTTAATGAATTGATTAAAAGTTAGAGGACTAGAAGTGACAAGCGAGGTCTTGGATATGAGGAAGGAGAAAGCTCCAGATCTGGACAAAGGAGATTTAGGCAAGAAAATCAGATGAACAAAGCTGGAAGGTATCTGATAAGACAACCTAATGCTCAAAGGTTCAATGGTTACTATTTTGGTTGCAATAAATTTGGTTATATGGCTACTCAATGTAGAAGTAGAATCAATCCAAGTGGTCCATCATTCTCCGGTCAGTGTTTCAATTGCAATAAGTATGGTCATAAATTAGTTGAATGCAAAAATATATCAAACAATTTTTTCAATAGAGATGTCAGATGTTATGCATGTAATACATTTGGCCATATTGCTAATTAGTGTAGATCAAGAGAAAATCAATTGAACAACTTGTCTGGAAAAATAAATGTGATATACTACTACTATAACAAATCCAGTCACATTGCTAGATTTTGTAGAAGCAGAAAGGATCCAGAAAATCAAAGAAAAAAAATGCAAAAGGATGATAAAAGAAAAGGAAAAGTTACTGTAGATGAGACCATGAATCAAATAAAGAGGACATGGGTGAAGAAGAGTCCTTCTATTGCAGAAAATGAGCCAACACCAAAATCTAGTTCTGGTAATTCATCCAGGAATTAGTCTAAGGCCTCTGGCCTAGAGGGAGTTCTCAAGAAAACCCTTCAACCCCCTTGTCGGTAGTTGATACAAGAATGTGGAAGATAGCATTGATTGCATTAGTGATGTGTAGATGTTTTGGGATCTCTTGTGAAGGAAATTTATGCAAAATTGAAGGTCTGTAGAAGAATTTTCTTTCACAGTCTGTGAAAACAAGGTATCTGGATGACCTAGGGAAAAAGCATTTATTGCGATGAAAAATTTAGGTGCACGAATGATAAAAAATCATTTCTATTTCTCATTTGTCACATTGCATTTTGAAAAGAAGAATTTTGGAGAGATCTGAAGAAAACTTTGGCGAAGATTCAAGTCTGAAGGTGATTTGGTGATCAAACCCTAATTCGAAGAAAGGTATTTATTCATGAACTCATGAACTTGAAAAATCTGGAAATGGTTGCTCCATTAGTTGTTGATATTAAGGATAGGCCTCATTCGAAATTCAAATGGAACCCATTCAAATCCATCAAGACAGAACCATTAGGTGAATTTTCCTCCATTTCGTATGGTGTTTTACATGTCGAAGATGTTAGGGCATACATTCATGCAAATTTTGAAGAATTAGGAAGCTCCCAATTGTTGAATTTTTACACCAATCACATTATGGGAGAAGATTTCTATGTAAAACCTGAATTCAAGACTTTGGAGGAGAAGAAATTCACTCAAATTGTGAAGTTTCCCATGTTCGACAAAAATGAATGGGTTCGATATATATTGAGTCGAGTGCATGCTGAGTTTATGTGGTTAATTCATCCTTTCGAGATTACAAAGGAAGTTATAAGGATTGTTACTAGTTTGAATTCATCTGGTGGGTTACCAACATTGAAATCCATGAAGAACCAAATAGTCATAGATGTAACTGGTTCAAATTTTGATAGAAGAGGCATGGAAATCAATGATATCATCGATGTGGATGTCAAATTTTCCTCTATGGTTATTGGTTAAAAAATCTATCACTCCAGCCAGGAAAATTCTATATCTAGTACTGCAATTTATGCAGCATATTAGATGGTCAAATAAAATGCAGAGTATGACCTATTTGATCTACTCATAAGCCAGCTAATTGAGAATCTTGGAAAAATAAAGAAAGATAAGAAGAATATTTTCAAGTATGGCAATTTTCTTTTGTGCTTATTCTTCTATTTCATGAATGAAGTTCCAGGAATTGGTAAAGTGCATTGGCAACATGATAAACCTGTGTTTTTCAAATTAGAGAGATGTTATACAGAATTGGAGATATCAAGGCAAGAAAAACTACTATTTGGGGTTATTTCAAGAACTTTCAGAGTCTAATGCAAGATAGGGAAAGGGTTCCCGCATATATTGTTGAAAAGTACAAAGACATAATTTTCTTCATGGTTGATATTGACCAGTGCTTAATGGAAGTTGTAGAACCTAGAACTGTGTGGATAATGCCTATGGGTTATGAGTTTGAATAACACATTTTGGAGTTGTATGTCGAACACCTATTGAGTAAACCTCAGGATCCGACAGAAGAAAGGTTTGGTACTTTTTCAAAGAAGGATATACAAGTGCATAATCAACTAAGGAAGCTTGTGATAGTCAGGAGAAGGAGAAGGGAAGTTGAATATTTTACAAAAACCCTTAGTATATCAGTTGAAGCCGTGGGGGAAGCCAGAAAGAAAAGAGAAGAAGTTGAATTAGGAGAGCCAGTTAAAATTGAGTCTACTAGTCAAGAAACATCTTCTACTTGATCTAGATCTACAAGGAGCTCTGCTTTCTCATCCAATCCTATAGAGAAGTCAAGCCCTATGAAAGCTCAAGCCAAGACATCCAAGAGAGAACGAAAGAGGAAGACGGATAAAGAACAAGAGTCTATGTTGTTGTTTCAAAAGATGAAGAAACTAAATCTGATGAAGAGGTAAGAGAAATTAAGAAAAAGGGTTCTAAAGC
The DNA here is from genome assembly GCA_007115665.2 of Sequoiadendron giganteum. Classification (NCBI taxonomy): domain Eukaryota; kingdom Viridiplantae; phylum Streptophyta; class Pinopsida; order Cupressales; family Cupressaceae; genus Sequoiadendron; species Sequoiadendron giganteum. Next base: position 386,288,240 of record CM021107.1, on the reverse strand, counting down.
ATCAAAAGTCTCTAAGGACAAGCCATCCAGTGAAAAGAAAGTAAAGAAAAAGATGAAAACTGACAAAATAGGTATGTATGTCGAAGAAGTGGAGAAAACCTTGATTAAGGATGGTAATCTTAGGCCACTTTGTGAATGGTATGACACCTTTGATAATGTTGGTCAAAGAATTCTTGAGGAAGCCGCAATAAATTATTTGAAGAATTTTAATATGACTCTCATTGAAATAATGTATGGGTTACCTAAAGGATTATAGAAGTTTTAGAAATGAGGAGAGTGAATGCAAGAAGTAAAGAAGAGAAAATGAGGGAATGAATACTTTCTGATCTATGTCCGGTGATGTCAATGGATGAAATGAAGAAGATCCTAAGTGATGCAAAAAGGATTTTAAGAGAAAAAAAAAGGTGAACAAGCTGATGATTAGACAGACTAAAGAAGTTGTAAAAGACACTGAGAAAATCCTTAAGGCAGTGTTTTTGAAAAATATATATAATGTTGTTTTTGAAGAAGCTCATAATGAAGATACTCCATCTGGTCCAGTAAATGAAGAAGGAAAAGAAGATACATTTGAGGGTAGTCTAAATCCTCTTGACACGCAAGATGCCGAAATTACTATGGAGACTGAAGCTCCTAAAGATGTGTTAGTTGATGAAATTGAGATTTGTGACGCTAAGGAAGAATCAATGATTGAAGAAAAGAAGGTTGAAGCAAAGGAGATTTCTGTGGAAGCAAGAGACATTGCTAAGGCAGTAAAAGATTTTTTGGAAGAACAACGGGAGGAGTTTGATTTTGAACTAGTTAAAGGTCCTACCAACTTGGCTAAAGGTCCTACCAACTTGGCTACTCTATCTCCTATTGAGAAACTGAAGGTAGCATTGTTTTCTTAGGCCAAGCAAGGGAGGATATTCTGAAATCTCACATTGAAGACAGTGAGGTGTTATATCTTGCATCTAGTATTCTGGAGAAAATCATGCCTACATATGTCAAGGATTCATCTGATTCTCCATCCGATCAGCTGAAGAAACTTGTTAATTTTGTAAGTACTCACTTTGAGTCCCTTGAAAAGTTAGCTATGGATAAGGTTCAAAAGGAATTGGATGCCAATAGGTTCAGTAGATTAAAGGGAATGATTACTAATGATAAATCTTTGTTAGCTACCTATGTAAAAAAATATTCAAGGTGCTTTGTCTGAAGGTGGAAACATTTATAAGTCATGCTTATCATTGTCTAAGTTCACTGAGGAAACTAAAAATAAAATGAAGGAATATGAGAAACAATTAGCAGATATTTCTCAAGAATTTGATCCTCTAACAATTTCTATGAGAAAACATGAAGGTCAAGTCATATCCCTGCTTGACAAAATCAAAATTTTGAAGCATGAAGAAGGAAGAATTGTTGAAAGAGTATGCAAAATTAGAGGACTAATTGGTCCTAAGATGGAGACAATGTTGAGTGCATTGAAGGAAGCGTAGGATGCTATGGTTGTCAGTGATCTGGAAAACCTTGAGTTAGTAGAGATGTAATCTTACTTATTTTTTGGTCACATGACTATTTTGGAGAGTCTCAAAAAGAGTTGGGACACAACTTTGAGCTTGTTGAAAAGTAATTTTGTAGACATAATCAAGTTTATGTATGTTGTAGAAGCATGTTTGTACATATGTAGTTTGATCATAGAAATTTTGTTTATGCGGATTCCCGTCTTTTCCATTGATGTCAAAGGGGGGGAGTGGAAAGTGAAAAATTTCATATTCATCTCAGGGGGAGTTATGTTTTGAAGTTTTGAAGGTTGGCAATGTATTCATGTTGGTACTGATTTGACACTTAGTAATTTTTCACTAAGTGTTGCCATCAATGCCAAAGGGAGAGATTTTTGGCAAGAGACACTGCACATGTCATCTGGTGTTGTCATTGATGGCAACCCTAGTCAGTGATCCCATTGATATTTCAGGAATTTCTCATACCGAAAGACAGATCGAAGTTTTGTGATTAACTATCAAGTTAGAACAGAGCATCCGACAAAGTTGTTTTTTCGATTCATATGTAATTATCTGTTATAATTTCATGTTGTGGATCTTAGGGAAGGTATTTTGGTGTATGTACTATCTTATTTGAGAATTATCGGGGTTCAAATTCATTGGTGTGTTAGCTAGAAGACCTGGTTGATTAATTTTATGTTTGACAGTACAAGAAAGCCAACTAAGTGAATATAGCGTGTTGTGGATCTTTGTGAGGTAATTGTTAAAGTAATTTGTGCTCAAGAGATGTTGTTTTGGGTCCTCACTATGTTGTGACTGAATTTGGTTGGTGCACATTGAAAATTATCTATAGATTGAGCTGACAGTTTGTAAATATTTTATGTTTTATTGAAGCCAACATGTGGTTGATTGAATCTTCAGTTGCAGATATATATAAGTGATCATTTATATCATTTGGATGTATGTACAAAGTGTGTTGATGTATGTTTCGAAAGTCAGAAGGATTGTAGAGAGATTATGCATAGTTTCACTTGTGCATAAAAGGATTTGTGATGTGAATTAAAGCAGACGGAGCAGAAGAGTAGAATCAGACAGAAGGTCAAGTATGTGATTGATGTGCTTAATCAGAACTGTAATCAGGCATTAGTAGATGTTATTCCTTCAGTTCAATTATTCAAATGGATTTAATCTAAATATTTTGTAATACAATGAGTCTTCATTTTTGAGCAGTGAGCTCTAGGCAGTGTTTCTGAATGCATTTGCATTCCCATTTGTAAACACTTATATTGAGTATACTCAAATTATGGATTGGCCTTCCATCATGGTTTTTCCCCTAACAAGGTTTCCATGTAAAAATACTTGTGTTATGGTGTTGTGGTTGATTGATTTGTGTTCTTTCATCTTTCTTTTGGTTTAATAATGTAAGTGTTTTAAATATTAGATTAATAAAGGAAAAATTTGCAGAACACTGATTCACCCCCCGCTCTCAATGTTCCTTGAATCCAAAAAATACTTTTTTTCACATCTTCCTCATCTCCCCCTTTGACATCAATGACAAAGGCAAAGGATATTTTACATTGATTTCCCCTTTGGCATTAAGAACATATACTCTTTCAATGACAACACATGACACTACCTACTCCCCTTGAGAGTTAGCCACCAAAACATCAGTCTAGAAGAAAGATAATTCATAGACCTATTAGACTGATGCATCTCCATATACATCTAGTTAAAAAAAGGAGCGAAAATCACCCCTAACTTCTCTAGGAGATACTCAAAAGTATCTTTAGGAAGAGCCTTCATAAATATATCAAAAATTTGACCCTTCATAGGTACATACTCAAGCTTTACTTCATTCTCCACAACCTTCTCTATTAAGAAGTGATACCTAATAGATATATGATTTTTCCTCAAGTGCATCATTGGATTCTTTGAAATGTTAATTACACTTGTATTATCATAGAAGATAGAAATAGGATTGTCATACATTACTTTGATATCTTTCAATGCCTATTTCATCCATAAAACTTATGTAAAACAAGATGCAACAACAATATACTCAGCTTCAGTAGTAGATAAGGAAACTAAATCTTGCTTTTGACTCAACCAAGCCACTAATCTGCAACCCAAAAAGAATGCACTACCACTTGTACTTTTTTTATCATCTACACAACCAACAAAATCTATATTTGTATAAGCACTTAGTGTAAAGTCAATATCCCTAGGATGCCATAAGCCATAATCCAAAGTGTCATTCAAATATTTGAATATTCTTTTAACAACAACAACATGTGTTTCTTTAGGATCTTCTTGAAATCTAGCTACAAGAAAAAATGCATGCATAATATTGAGTCTAGTAGCAGTCAAATACAATATTCCACCAATCATATATTTGTATTTTCTTTGATCAACCTTAGGTGAATTATCATCTTTACTTAATTTGCAACCAGTTACCAGAGGAGTGCACACTGGTTTGGAACCATCTATCCCAAACTTCTTCAAAGTATCTCTTACATACTTTGACTGTGAAATAAAAATCCCTTTCTCTATTTGATTAATTTGTTTCCCAAGAAAGAAATTCATCTCACCAAACATGGAGATCTCAAATTATTTTTCCATTTCTTCTGCAAACATTTTGCACATAGTTTCATTTCCTCCCAAGATAGTGGCATAAACATATACAACTATAATTAAGATTTTTTCATTTTCAATTTTAAAATATATATTACTATTTGTCGTACCTTTGTTGAAACCTTGTTGAATTAGATACCTATCTAACCTTGCATACAAGATCTAGGAGATTTCTTCAATATTTAAACCATATCTGATTGATCTGACAACTAAAATCCTTCTGGTTGTTCCATGTAGACCTCTTCTTCTAGTTCACCATTCAAAAATGAAAACTTAACATTCATTTGATAGACTTTGAAATATTTATGAGTAGAAAACTCTAACAACATCTTGATAGCTTCCATTCTTGACACCAGAGAAAAAGTCTCCTAAAAATATATGCCTTCTACTTGTGAGTAGCCCTTACACACAAGCCTTGCTTTACTTATGACCACTTCTCCATTCTCATTCAACTTGTTTCTGAATACCCACTTTGATCCAATTTTTCCATCGAAGTGAAATTCTCCTGAAAATCTATGCCTTCTACTTGTGAGTAGCCCTTACACACAAGCCTTGCTTTATTTCTGATCACTTCTCCATTCTAATTCAACTTGTTTGTGAATACCCACTTTGATCCAATTATGTTTTTATCTACCAATCCAGGGAACAATTCCCAAGTTTGATTCTTCTCAATCTACATAAGTTCTTCTTTCATAGCTTCCATCTAATGCTCATCTTTACATGATTCACTTACATTATTTGGTCCAATCTCAGAAAGTAAACATGGATTTATCTCACCGACAAAAAATCCACTTCTTGTCAATAATCCTTTAGTCTTGTATCCAATGATATGACTTTCTAAATGATTTTTCTACACATATTTAGGTGTCTTAGGGGACACCACTAGAGCTTCTTCTTCATTCTACTTCTCTTGCTCATCATTATCTTGTTCTTCCATAACTTCTTCAATCCTTACACAATCAAGTTCATCATATACATATCCATCAACTTCAATAGAATTCTTCATTGCTTCATCAACCTTGACATTTGTGCTTTCTAAAATTTTTCTTAGTCTTTCATTGAAATATTTGTAAGCTTTTCTTTTACTAGAATATCCAAGAAAAATACCTTCATCATTTCTAGCGTCAAACTTCCCTAAATTTTCTTCATCCTGTCTAATATAAAATTTTCTTCCAAATACCTTGAAATACTTAACAGTAGGAATTCTTCTAGACCATAGCTCATAGGGGGTCTTAGTATTGTTGGCTCTTGCTTGAAATCGATTGAATACATAAACAATAGTTTGAATATATTATCTCTAGTAAACTTCCAGAAGACCAGCCTTGGTAATCATTGATCAAGCAACTTCTTGAATTATTTTATTCTTCCTTTCAACAACTCCCTTCTGTTGTGGAGTTCTTAGAGTAGATAACTGTCTTTCTATTCAATGAACTTCACAAAAAATATTAAACTCATGGGAGGAAAAAATTCACCACCTCTGTCAAACCTTAAGCATTTTATTCTCAAATTTACTTCATTCTCAACCATATAGATTTGAATCTCTTAAATCTATATAATGCATCAAATTTCTCTCTAAGAAATGTAACCCATGTATACCTAGAGTAATCATAAATAAAAATCATAGAGTACCTTTCACCTTGTAGACTTCTCACTCTTGTAGGACCACAAAGATCTGTATGAATTAAATCCAGTAGTTCGGTAGTAGATTGTTCCTTTGATCTAATTTTTTTTTTCTTGCTTTCCAAACTAATAGTTCCTTCAAATAGAATTAACAAGATTTTTAATCCTTGGTAAATCTCTCACAACTTGTACTGCACTAATCCTCACCAGGTTATCAAAATTCATATCACACATTCTCTGATGCCATAACCAACTATCATTAATTTGAATCATAACGCAACATCCATCAACACCCTTAATTTAATATATATTTCCTTCAAACTTCTTTCTTACAGTAGTCATTTTTCTAGATCCTTTCCTAATTTCACATATTTCATCCTTAAATACAATATTATATCATTTACTACACATCTATCCAACACTCAAGAGATTATGAATTAAGCCCTTAACATAGTAGAAATTGTCAATATTATGATTTCCATCAAAACTTATTGAACCTATCTGACAAATCTTAGCACCAGTATCATCTCCAAACATAACTAAGCCTCCATCATATTTTTCAAGTTTAATAAACTTAATCTTATAATTGTTCATGTGATGTGAACAACCACTGTCAACAACCTAATAATTATTTTCCTATTTATCATTTAGGGTAGAGATCATAGTACCTTCACCTTTCTGTAATGCCCCACTAAGTAACCTTAAAGGAAGTTGCAATTAACATCATAAGCAAACCAATTTTTATTTTTTTTTAAAGTGCATTTAACATACACATTCACTTACTAATTAACAACAACCTTTAAGGCTACAAGGTTAGGATTACTTAAACCCACATATACATATTACATATAACCATAGCCTTATGAACTTTATAAAATAAACATCATACATCATAAGAATACCACATAACATAATAAGATAATCAACCAAAATGCAATCTCATAAACATTATCTTAAACCAATAGTTACATCACTCATTCCCAGAATGAGGCAATAGTATATAAGATTACAATTACATAACTCCACCTCTTACAAAGAGGGATAAAGTATCATATACAACTAAAATATTACAATGCAAGAAATTACAACAAGAACCGCAAGCTGTCCATCAGGATGTCTCGCCACCAAGTACTGAAGATAGATGGAGACCCAACGGTTTTGGTGCATGTTCCACCCTACCAATATGGTACCCGAAGGCCCACCCCCCATGCTAGGAGATAGTAACAAAGTAACATGGACAAAGATTCTACTACCTCTAACCAAAGGCAGACTCAAACTGACTCATACTATTATAACCAACCAAATGAATTAACAAGTACAACTCATTCACCATACAAGTACGAATCAAGTACAACTCAAGTACAAATCAAATACAAATCAAGTACAATACAAGTACAAATCAAATACGATACAAGTACAAATCAAGTACAATACAAGTACAACTCCAACATCATTGACATAGGTCACATTGCTTCCAGACATAAAGTAGATCAAGTATGTTCACAAAACCATACATATAAAACAATTAACAACAATTTTCGTAGATAGAGTGTCATCGCAAGGTTTGTCCTGAGATCTCCTCTGAGCATTCTTCATAGGCTCCGGCACAAGTAATCCTGGTGGCCTCAACCAAATCCCCGTACTCATACTCACTAATGCGGAATCAACTACCTCTCGCAAGGACAAGATAGTTGATCTTGCCATTCCAGGCCTTCTCACTCATCCCAAGTCTAAACGAGCCCTTGTGTCTATGAGTGAGGATTAAATTATCTTGATTAATGTGAGAAGTTAATCCTAATCTTCTAAGTACATTTTTTTAATTATCACTTGTTTAAATCACTCCTGAAGGTTATCCAGTTTACCTCTTTGGGCTCTGGCACCTAACAGAAGCCACTCTTCTATTCGACAACACACACCCAAACAATCCACCAAGGGAACCACAAGTGCATACCAACTAGGCATCATAATCCACTCCAACACAAGGAGGATACAAATAATAGAACTCACTCCATACATCTTGGAGGCAACAAACACATAGTCCACTCCTTTCACAGGAGGTACAAAAAATCTCACTCCAAACATCTTGGAGGCAACAACACATAGTCCACTCCTTTCATACGAGGTACAAAAGATCCCACTCCAAACATCTTGGAGGCAACAACACATAGTCCACTCCTTTCACAGGAGGCAACAAGATGAAACCACATAACAAGGTCACTCCATACAAGGAGACACGGATCCCATAATCTGCTCCTAAACCAAAGAGGTGCAAACATCCCTGTTCATGAAAACCAGGTAAAACTGAACATGCACTACCTAAGAGAAAACAACTGGATGGCATAAAAATTCAACAACCCTTATCCTCTAAGTTCTTCTGGAAGACTTATAATTTAGGACTAACACTAAATCCCAAAACCAACAATGCAACTTGACGACATAGCAACAAACGCATTCAAGTCATCAATCAAATCTAATATTTGGATTTCTTAAATCCATACTCATTCAATAGGTAGTGTTGACAAAGTCAAAGACACGATAACTAGATCATCTAAAATAATCATAACCTCTATTTCCCTTTTTATTATTGGAAATCTAAAACAATTAAACTTACTTCCCTTTACTGAATACAGAGAATTAAATCCTTTAAAATAATCATAAGGAAGATACTACTTTTGGATATACTAAATCCATATCTCTTTCATAATCCAATCACAATGATTCAATTAATCTAAATAGAAATTAATAAATAATATAATTGATTACCTCATCAATAAAACAACTTCTTAATTTACTTTTAAATCGACACAAATCCATGCAAATAAACTATTTCCATTTCCGAACCAAATCTTACATTTCATTCAATTTCCTATATAGAACATGCAATCACTTTAATATAATAACATATTGTTTCTCTATCCATTTTCCATACATACTAATCATTTCTTTTAGAATACTAATAATACCCAATTTGCAAACAACAGAATAAAATAAGATAAAATATTATTTATTCTTTCAAATGGATATATACATTCAATATATATATATATACTAAATATAAATTAATATATTTAAATATATTTAATCATTAGCATACCTTCTATTCTTTACAAAATATCAAATTGTTTAATTCAAAATAAAATATCCCTTATCATTAATTTTCCAAAATATATATATATTTTTCCAATTAAATCAAATTAATAATTGGACCTTTTACACATGAATTTAAATTCCACAATTAAATTTTAAATTATGCATTCTTTAAATCAAATACTTAACTCTTTCAATTAAACTTTAACATGTCATTTTAAAACAAACAATAATTTCTCCATACGTTTATAATTTTAATTCTACTAATCTAATATACAAATTTTATTTAAAATAATATAAATAAATATAATACTTTAGTATTATAAATTATAATATAAAATATTATTAAATAATATTTTAATATTATAATAACAATACCTAAAATATTAATATTTATAAATATCAATTTATTATTATTTTATTTTCAAAATAGCCATGGGAAAATATCTTAACAACAGTCTCATGTTTCAAGCATAACTCAAAAATGACGATCTGAGTATTTGCGATTTTTTTACAAGGGTAAGAAAATTTTAAAATGCAAAAACCCTTTAAATTTTCTGACAACCCAGTTTGTGAAAGTGGAGTTATAGGTGATGCAACCAGACCATTTTACCATAAAAATATAACTATACTGCAGATTTTAAAATCTGTTTTTTAATAATAAACAGAAGGTTTCATTTTCTAAAAACATTCTAAATGCATTGTTCAATCTCTATGTTTGATTTCCAATAGCAACATAATCGATTTTCCCAAATAATTTAAATTCAACTGAAGTTTTCACAATTTTCACTCAAGAATTTTCACAAGCAAAGGCTGTAAATTTGTTTAATTCTTTTCTTCTAATATCAAATCTATTTTCTAAAACATATTTAACAAACAAATCTTTAATCATTACTATTTTAAAGAAAAACAATCAAGAACAATAAAAAACAAAGAAGAAAACCTGGTACAAGAAGCTACAGGAAGAGATGAATTTCAAGCCTCTTCCAAGAATTTCCTGAATTTTCTTCAATCCTCCAATGAATCCAATCCAAAATCCAACAGATGCAAACAATCTTTCCTTCAATCAATTCTACAATCAAACTTTCTTCAAACCCTTGTGCAAATTTTTCAAAATTTCTTCCTTCCTGTAAAAATGTATTTTTCTAAAAACTTTCTACCCTAAAATTAAAACATATATTCTTTATAAATCAAAAATACCTAATACAAACCTAATTCACATTACATGCAAATTAGATATTTCAATTTCAATTTCAATTTCACTTTCAATTTCAATTTAAAATGCAATTTCAAATAATAAATTAATTTCCAATGTTGCAACCAATTTTCAAATAAACATTTAATTACAATTTCCAATTTAATTCTCACACATTGGAATTAAATTCCAAAATTAATTCTAATTCTTTTATTTCCTTTCATTCTCTTGCATCACGTTTAATTAATTAATTTAATTATTTAATAACTAAACTCAACCCCCTTGGATTAAATTTAATTAATTAAATAATTTAAATATAATTAATTAATTTAAATATAAACTTTTATCCACATTGCATTATTTAAATTAAATAACCATCAGCATGATTTAAATGTAATTATTCTAAGTATCTATTTCCAAATCAAGAATGCTTCAGAATTAAATAACATCAAAGCAAGACAGACAATGACTCGACACACACAATTGATGACACACTAAGGCTAGGGTGTAAACTTGACACATGTTACCTAGATACTATCTCCTGTTCAACTTAACCGTTGGATCGACACGCTCAAACCTGTGAAACTAGGTGGAGTCGATGTCATGTACCTGCAATCCTGCAACCAAGTAAACAACATCATACAATATATCCAACATATAATACACACCGTGAAGAAGGAATTATGGATTCGTAGGGCGCTCGCAAGCGAGTGATGCGAAACCGTCCTCTTCACCAATACACTCATTGAAACTGACACTTCCATCATAATCCAGTAATCTCATAATAACATCTCATGTTAACTCTACAACATCATTAATCCATAATGCATGTGAAACAATAATCAGATAACTACATCCCACAATAATAGTTGTCGCTCAATAGTAATGATCAAAATATCATAACAAAATGTATCTAGTATCAAAGTAATTGCAACCAAACATAGCATAAAACAACTTGAACAAGAATCAAAACAGAGGGATATTACACTTTCTCTTTCTTCGGAGGGAGTTCCTTCACCTATTTTTCAGAATTAGACAAAGTATGTTCATCTTTTATAGCCAAGAATAAGCATTCATTGTCATTAGGATCTCCATATTCAGACTCTTCATCAGAATTACTAGTATCCTCATTCACATAATATGCTATGTTGAACTTCTTACCTTTTCTTTCTTTGTTAAATATCTATTTATTCTTCTTAGCTCTTTCCAGACATATCGAAGCATAATTACCTATTCCTCCACAACTAAATCATTTAAAGGGTAACTTTAATTCATACTTACCTAAGAATTTCTTCACCCTTCTCAAAAATTTAGCTTCTACTTCATCAATATTTTTTTCATCTAAATCTTCAACTCTTGCAGCTTTAAAATTAGTGTCTAATTTGGATCCATTTCTCAAATTTAGCTTTTTCAACTCATAAGATGTCAGAGTTCCCAATAACTGATCTTTAGTGTAGGTCTTGCAGTATATGTGTTCTTCAATAGTAGATACCTTTTCACTATATGCATTAGGGAGAGTTCTAAGAATATTCTTTACAATCCTAGATTCATCTATTGTAGCACCAAGTCCTTGCATTCCACCTACCACATCATCCACTTTTTGTACATATTATTTAATGGTCCCATCTTTAGACATATGTAGGAGCTCAAACTATGTCTCCAAATTTTGCAACATTTCTTCTTTGACCCTTTCATCTCCTTTATGCGCCTTTTCTAAAGCATCCCAGACTTCTTTAATAGTCTTCAAATTTTTGAACTTTAATAAACTCGGAATGTTCAAGATTATTCTTCAAAATGAACTTCACCTTATTGTTCACTTCATGTGCCATAATTTCATCAGTTTTACTCAGACCACTAGTAGGAGGATTGTAAGAAATCTTGTAAGATTTATCAAGATCATATCCACAATACTCTAGATATTCTTCCATTAGTATTTTCTAGATAGCATAATTAGTTCCATCGAACTTCAGATACTCAAAAGTAATTTGTCTTGCCATCCCAGATCTTCCTTAAGTGGTTAAGCTTTGATACCAATTGTTGAACAAGACAATTAAGAGGGGGGTGAATCAATTGTCATAAACTTTAACCTTTAAAAAATTCACTAGAACCTAGATCAATCATAAATCCTTTACTCTGGTAAAATTATTAAATATTAAGTACAAAAGTAGAAATTGAAAAGAATCACACATACACAGTAACACCAGATTTACTTAGAAAACCCAATAAGGGAAAAACCATGATGAGTATTAGCTCACAATATAAATAATATCAAAACCAATTACAAAGGCTTACTGCTAGAGAAGGCTCACTTCCAAAATAGGACTAACTGTGTGGATCAAGACTCACTATCCAACAAGAGTTAACCACTTGGATGGCTCAGTGCCACATAGATACAAAGAAGATAGAAGAGATATGTTATAGAGAGAAGACAATCTCAATGCAACAGAGATTTCCACCACAATTCACTCAACCACTTGCATACATGCATGAATGATAGAGTACACCTTCAACTCACTACTTTTGAAAACTCAACAATTAAATTTTGCATTGATCTACCAAACTTGCATCACATACACACTATTTTGCATCTATTTGACATCTATATTTCTCTATTTCTTTGCACTTATCTCTTTGTACATCTTTCACCAATATCTCATCATGTACTTATACCATCTTCAACTTTGAAACATATCCAAAGTTGGCCATAAATCATTTAAATTCAAATTAGGTCAGTGCCAAAACATTCTAGGGTGGAATTAGAATGAGGGCAACCCAAACACATGCTTGATGAAGACCCAAATAAGTCCCAAAACATTTCATGAACTTTGAAAATAGTGTTTAACACAAGTTCGGCCAAACCAGTGTAAAAAAATAAACAATTAAGAACACACAACCCTTAACATGATCTAATCCTTCCAAATAATAAAATTATCTTTAACACTATCATAACAACTTAACTCTAGAACCGCAAGTCATAAGACTTAACCAAAAATAAATCTAGAGCAACTACATTTCTCCCATACCTTAACCAGATACAATGAAAAACACAATTCACAATTGGTGAACATAAGTCACACTGTACAATGAACCAAAAGCCCAAAATCTAGATATAGCAGCTTTCAATAACCATGATCAATATGTTTGAACCACATAAACATAGGAGTGAATCCCAGAGCAACCACTGAGCACCTACAACCTTTCTTCATTACTATTTTCTCAATATCCTCGACATATATAGCCAATAACCTGCATCCATGATATCAATGGCAATATCAAGCAGTTGATAACCAATTAACTAGTTGACATCAATGACAACACCTTCATTCTTGCTATATAAATCTCCACCAATTACTCATGGGGTCCTAGGTAGGCTAGAGAACATCCATAAACATTTATTGATATTTATTTGTATTCATTATAAACATAAAATAATATAAAAAATCCAAGCACCTTATCCATAACATTCAAATTGACCCAAAAAATCCTAGCACAAGGAGATAATCCCTTCTCAATAGTATAACCACCATATTTGTTATTTGAAAAAATAGCATTACACCCTTTCCCTTTACTCTAATAAGAATCAATGTAAATAGACCTGTGCCAAATAAATTTAAGGGAATTATCAAAAGCATGACCTAATATTGTGTCTTCTTATAAAAGAAAAGCATCCAAATCAAATCTATCTTTATAAAATGTTCTAATAAAAAATCCTCTTTCAAATATTCTAAACCTTTATTTATTTTTTTAAAGTATACATGACAATAATAAAGATAAGTGGGAAATAATAAATTAGAATCTCCTTAACTAGTACAATTTTTTTCAAAACCAAGATTTAACATATCATGTTTTCTAATATTCTCCTTCAAAAAGGATAAAACCAAGGGCTCGATATTTTCACTTTTACCCATATTAAGCTCCTCAAATATAGTTTCAAGATTAGGTCTAACTATTTTAGACGAGCCTCTTTTGGAAACATTAAAAACCTTTGTAATATTCAAAGGATGAAAATAACTCAAAAGAAACTCAAAATTAGCCTCCCTCTTGAGACAACCATCAATTTGGTTTCTTTATTCCCAATAAAATCTCTTGAGATGTTATCAATCATAAATTCAAAGGGAAAAAATACCTTTTTAACTCCATATTCCGTATCATTTGGTTAAGAAATATTATTATTAGCTTTAGCACTAGCCAAATATTAATATTCTTTAATTTAGGGTGACTAGTTCTCTTTATAGAAAAACATGAACTAAGTCCTTCCAAACCAATATATTTTCAAATAAATAAGCACTCTTACATCCAATGAGGTATGGAAACCTTAGTAACTTTAATCTTAGAAACTTTCCCTAATTTTTTAACAACTAAGGAAGCAATTAAAATATGTGAGGAGGCAATTTGTATTTTTAAATAAATCAAGGAGAGGAATAAAAAAACACTTATGTAGGTTGAACAATAAAGTCCCAAGGTAAATCCCTAAATAATAATTTACTAAATAAAACTTCTTTTCAATGGTTACATATTTGCATATTTTTTAAAATAAAAAAACACACCTCTGAATCATATGATACATACAAACATATAAACCAAAATTTTTATTTTGAAATAGTTAGAATCTAATCACAAAATAACTTCATATATTGAAATTTATATTTAATTAAATAAAAAATAAAATTCCCAAGCATAGGTTTAAGGTTTTAGCAAGAATATTACAATGTTCATTGCTACTTTGTTATTTTGATCCACTGTTAATAAAAAAATTATTTGAAAAATACCAATGACTCTCCCAAACACCTTTGTGTTTTGTAATATCTTTCATCACCACTACCATTCTTAACCATATTTATACTAGTTCTAATACTATTTAGTTAATTAGTTGTTCTTTGAAGCTTCACCAATTGAGTACCAAGAATACCTCATAGGGAAAACACCTAGAAAACATCCTTACTAAGATCAATAATGGACAAAAATAAAAAACCATAAAAAATATTTTATGAGAGATGGGAAAACATATAAAGTTTAAAAAATAAATATAAAATTTCAAAACCAAACTTAAAACCTAAAATAAATCACCACGAGGATAATAATAAACCAACTCAATACACCATAACCAAGATCACAAAGATCAAAGAAAATGGGAATAAAGAAGAATATATATGGAGGTGAATTTCCATCTCCCCAAAGCACCAACACCTCCTCCTCAAGTTTAATTTATAATTTATTAAATAATTATTATCTTGTATGTAAAGAGATAAGCTTAAGAAAAATAAGTGAAAGTACTATCTTAATTCAAGATAGGACTCCAAAGGAAAACCTTTCAATTTTATGTATAATTTCTTTAAAAAAAAAGTAAGACCCACAAGAGAGAAACTTCATAAATCAAAATTTTAACTCAAAAGGAGAGGAATATTCAAGAAAATAAGGTGATAAATGGGGATAAATGAAGTAGATTAAGAAAGTATCTTTGACACCATTTACTTATTTCAAGAAGAAAAATATTTAAAGTTCATAGAGTTCAATGATAATAAGTTACATGTAAGAAGCAAGAAGCTCTCATGGTTGCAAAAGCATGAAGATCAAGACCTAGATGGTAGTAATTGCTCAGAATGATCAATGATATGATATGCTCAAATATTCAAATGATCTAGGTGAATGATAATGAAGGAGGGATGTTTGTTTAATATATTTTTATGTTTGTGATCAATGGTTGAGATTAATCCTTAAAGACTTGTAATGCCCCGCCTTGCAACCCTAAAGGAAGTTGTAATTAACGACTTAAGTGAACCAATTTTTTTTTTATAAAGTGCAATAACATACACATTCACTTACTAATTAACAACAACCTCTAAGGCTACAAGGTTAGGATTACTTAAACCCACACATATATATTACATATAACCATAGCATTATAAACTTTATGAAATAAACATCATACATCATGAGAATACCACATAACATAATAAGATGAACATCCAAGATACAATCTCATAACATTAACTTAATCCAACAGTTACATCACTCATTCCCAGAATGAGACTATAGTACAAAAGTATAACAATTACATAATCTCACCTCATAAACAAAGAGGGATAAAATAACTTATACAAATAGAAATATTACAATGCAAGAAAATACAATAAGAACCGCGAGCTGTCCATTTGGATGTCTCGCCTTCATGAACTGAAGATCAAGGGGGACCCAACAGTTTTGGTGCATGTTCCACCCAACCATGTGGTACCCGAAGGCCCACCCCCCATGCTAGGAGATAGTAACCACACAACATGATCAAGATACTACTACCTCTAACCAAAGGCAGAGTCATACTGACATAACCAAACAAATGAAATAGCAAGAACAACTCTCACATCACTACCATTGCTTCCAAACATAAAATAGACCAATTATGTTCAGAGAACCATACACGTATACAAATACCAATCACCAAGGGAATCTCAAGAGCATACAACCTCAGAATCATAACCACTAGATCTCAAGGAGGAAACAAGTATAAGAACTCACTCCAAACATTTTGGAGGAAACAAAACACATAGTCCACTCCTTTCTCAGGAGGTACAAAAACATCCCCTTTCATGAAAATCGGGTAAAACTAAAAAGACACCATGCACTACCCAAGGGAAAACAATTGGATGGCATAAAGATTCAACAACCCTTATCCTCTAAGTTCTTCTAGAAGACTTATAATTTAGGACTAACACTAGATCCCAAAACCCACAATGCAACTTGACTTCATAGCAACAAAAGCATTCAAGTCATAAATCAAATCTAATATTTGGATTTCCTAAATCCATTTTCATTCAATAGGTAACATTAACAAGGTTAAAGACACACTTACAGGGTTAACTCAAATAATCATATACCCATATTTCTATTTCCATTATAAGAAATCTTAAACAATTTGAACTTACATCCCCTTACGAAATACAGAGAACTAGAACATTTAAGGCAATCACAAGAGCATTACTATTTTTGGATATACTAAATCCATATCTCCTTCATATCTCTACTTGAAATATAATAAATTAAAATAGCCATTTGCCTCATCAATATAAACAACTTCTTAATTTACCTTTAAATTGACACAAACCCATGCAAGTAAACTCTTTCCATTTCCTAACCAAATCTTACATTTCATTCAATTTCCTATTTAGAACATGAAAACACTTTAATATAATAAAATATCGTTTCTCTATCCATTTACCCACATACACTAATCAATCCATTTTTTAAAATACCTATTCAATATTATATTGCGAGCATCTTATTAAAATAAAATACGATAATGAATTTACACTTAATATATATATATATATACTCCATATTATATAGACACCAAATATTTATATATTAATGAATTCAATTATATATACCCTTTAATATTCCAATCACAATGATTAAATTGCTCTATGAAAATAAATAAAACATAATAAATATTTGCCTTTTCAAATATATTCATTTCCTAGATTTACTTCCAATACAACATAAACTATTGCCATTACTATATTCTATTTCTATCCAAAACCTATATCTTTTCAATTCTCTATTTAAAACATGCCATTTTATCAATGTATAAAAATAACTCTTGGCTTTTCTATTTAACCATGCATTCATATTTTTTCCAATTAAATCTCATTAATTAAACAAACATTCAAATATAAATACTTCTACAATTCTTTGATATATTTAAATATCCTTTTTCTTAACAATTCGACCATGCATTCAAAAACCAACACAAATACACATCTAATTGGATTTCTTTCGTTTTCTAGCTAACTCATATAATTCAATCAATTTTCTATCTAAGCATGGAATTTACAAAATATCTCTTTCCTTATCTATTTGACCATGCAATTAGATAATATCTTAAAATATTATTTTCCCTAACAGTTTAATCATGCATTTAACCTTATCTTTTTAAAACCTCCATGTACAATAATATAAAACTTTCTCTCTTTCAAATAATTGAAATAATAAAGTAAGCGCCTTCAAGCTACAAATATAAGAAATTCTATTTTAAACAATTTAAAATCAAAATTTCATATCTCTTTTGATTTTCCAACTATACACAAAGTCTAAATAAAACAATCATAAAATATCGCATCTACTCTCCATATTAATTTTTTATGTAATATATTCATTAAATGTACCTCAATATGCCATCAATTGCATAACACAACTATTTTTATATATACTAACGTATATATAAATATTTTTTTTTTTGATATATATATTAAATATATCCATTTACCATAACAAAAGAATTACATTATATTAATAAAATATAATAATATTCTTTAACTAAATTTTCCAATTGTTATCCAAATATTTGAATGCAACTAAAATATTTTATAATTTTATTTCAAAATTTACAAGTTTACAAAATACTCATTTTATTAACCAACTATATTTAATATTAAATATTATTTACTTTACATTAAAATTAACTATCAAATATCTAAATTTTATTAAACCATATACTATACCCAAAACCCTAAAATCCTTATGAAATGGCGGTCGGATTTCGACCTAGGTTTGCAATCCATAGCAATGGTGGACAAGGCCAAATCAGAGGTGAAGGGGAGTGCGAACGAAACTCGTTTAAACGCCGACCATTCCCCAAGGAAATGCGGAATCCCCAAGGGTTTTAGGGAGGTGGCTATGCCTTAGCACAACCAAGCCCCAAACCTTAGGGTGCGGCCGTAGGTGATGAGGTGCAGCGGACTGTGGTGAGGGCGGTGCTGCCAATGGCAGCGACACCTCCCATACTAGTGCTTATAACCCCCGCCATACACAGAAACTACAGTGAATATGGTATTCACTTTAAACAGAACTTTAACACAGGCATGCGTCGGCCGTACGGCGGCGACCATATATATATAAATTTTTATTTTAAACAATAATATATATTATATTATATATATATATACACATATATATATGTATATATAATATATATATTTATATAAATAAAAGATTTATAATAGATGAATTGGGGAAATATTATACAAATATTCATTTACAATGTAATTGTGCAATTTTTCAGAAAACAACCAAATTTCACAAAGTTCAAAATTAAATCTTTTAATCCTATTTTCCTGAATTTTAAAACAATAACGGAACAATTAAACCAAAATGGATCTATATTATAAATAGAAGTTTCAAAAAAATCTTCAAGGTTTCTCCACCTAATTTTTACAGAGGTTTATCAAAATAAATTTGATTTTCTACAGAGGGTTTCATTTTCTATAAACATTCTAAATGCATTGTTCAATCTTTATGTTTGATTCCAATAACAAAGCAAAAGCTGTAAATTTATTTAATTCTTTTCTTCTAATAACAAATTTATTTTCTAAAATAGATTTAACAAATAAATCTTTAACCACTACTATTTTAAAGACAGTCAAGAACAATAAAACACAAAGAGGAAAACCTGGTTCAAGAAGCTACAGGAAAGATGAATTTCTAATGCAAACCTCCTCCAAAGATTTCCTGAATTTCTTTCAATCATCCAACGAATCCAATCCAAAACCCAACAAATGCAAACAATCTTTCCTCCAATCAATTCTACAATCCAACTTTCTTCAAACCCTTATTTGTGCAAATTTTTCCAAAATTTCTTCTCTGCTGTAAAAATGAATTTTCCTAAAGACTTTTTCTCCCCTAAAATTACAACATGCATTCCTTATAAATCAAAAATACCTAACACAACCCTAATTCACATTACATGCAAATTAGGTATTTCAATTTCAATTTCAATTTTTACAACCCTAATTCACATTGCATGCAAATTAGATATTAATTTCAATTTCAATTTCAATTTCAATTTTTCAAAAACCCACTTTTAATTTAAAATGCAATTTCAAATAATAAATTAATTTCCAAAGTTGAAACTCATTTCCCAAATAAACATTTAATTACAATTTCTAATTTAATTCCCACACGTTGAAATTAAATTCCAAAATTAATTTTAATTCTTTTATTTCCTTTCATTTTCTTGCATCACGTTTAATTAATTAATTTAATTATTTAATCACTAAATTCAACCTCCTTGGATTAAATTTAATTGATTAAATAAATTAAATATAATTAATTAATTTTAAATATAAACTTTTATCCACATTGCATTATTTAAATTAAACAATCATCAACATGATTTAAATGCAATTATTCTAACTATCTATTTCCAAATCAAGAATCCTTCAAAATTAAATAACATTAAAGCAAGGCAATGAACGACTCGACACATACCACTGATGACACACTATGGCTAGGGTGTAGACTTGACATAAGTTACCTAGCTACTATCTCTCGTTCAACTTAACCGTTGGATCAACACGTTTGAACCTGTGAAACTAGGTGGAGTCGATGTCATGTACCCGCAATTCTGCAACCAAGTAAACATCATACAATATATCCAGCATATAATACACATCGTGAAGAAGGAATTATGGATTTGTAGGGTGCTCGCAAGCAAGTGATGCGAACTCGTCTTCCTCACCAATACACTCATCGAAACTGACACTTCCATCATAATCCAATAATCTCATAATAACATCTCATGCTAACTCTACAACATCATTAAACCATTAAAGCATGTGAAACAATAATTAGATAACCACATCACATCACATAATATAGTTGTCGCTCAATAGTAGTGATCAAAACATCATAACAAAATGTATCCAATATCAAAGTAGCTGCAACCAAACATAGCATAAAACAAACCGAACAAGAAGCAAAATGGAGGGGTATTACAAGACTCATGAATCTGAGTGAATCAAGGAAGATGAGAGATCAAAATCAATTTGACCTCAAAATATCTCAACAATTTTAGGAAATTGGTTGAGGATATTTGAAATGAAGGGTAAAGATTAGATCAAGAAATGGAGGGATAAGAATGAATAAGATGAATGAGATATTTTAGGATATTTTAAAAAAAAAGAATATTCCTTGGGAGTATGCTTTTGAGAGGAAAATTAGAACAATTAAATAATTCGATATTATTTAATTATGGAGGATTAATATTTCTCTATTAAAAAGGAATATACCAAATGAATGGGATGAGAATTAGATAATTAAATATTATTTTATCATAGGACATTAGAAGAAAAATTAGATTTATGGCTAATTAAATAATTAAAATTACCCAATTAGGGGAGATTAGAGGAAATAGGGTGGAAATGATAGAAAATGATGTTAAAACGGGAATTAGTAATTTCAATGATCAAAATGATGTGAATGCAGTGATTAAGGGTGAATATGATGAAAATACAATGTTAATTATGTGTGATACAAATTAGGCAATTTTGCATTTCTACCTTTTCCCCCTCTTTGAAAAATGTACTTTTTATGTTATTTCAAAGATATGTGTTGCTCAAATAAAAAATGATGCTACATTGTGACCCAACGAGTGACGAAAGGATGATAAGATGCTAGGCTTTCCCCTTGGGAGATTGGCCAAAAATAATAATTTTTAGGTCAGGCTCATGACAAGAGTTTAGGACCAATTTGAATGAAAAGAGGATGAAAAACTAGGTGTCAGGGTCCCAAAAATATTCAGGATGATAATCAAGGCTCAAAAGATGACCTGGTAGGGCAGTCATGCGTGAAACCCTAGGGTTTTTTTGGGTATAGATAGGTAATTAGGGTTCAAATGATCCTCATTTGCACTCAACTTTTAGGATTTCTTATCTCTCATAGCTCTCATTATTCCTAGCCTTCAGATGCATACTCATGATGGCCCAAGTACTAGGGGGTCCACATCACACAAAACTTATTTGATAGTTCCAAAGGCCAATCTGTGTAGGAATTATAGTACACACATTTCTAACTTGTTCTTATCAAATTGGTATCCAAATGTAGGGAAACAAACATGGCAGTCCTTTAGGATTTTTTGTGTTTTCCATGGTATTGCCATGTTTGCACTTTTAGAAAGGTCATATTTTCTTAAGAGTGACACAGTTGAAAAATACCAATGCATTTGACTTAGAATGAAACACTTGCATTGACACATTTGCAAAATCCACACACACATAACCATTTTTAGGAATTTATTGCATTTGACATAAACCAGTGTGTTTACCAAAAAAATAGAGTCACGTTTGAGTAAAGCAATGTGTTTTCACAAACTAACACATTTGATCAATTTACTAATAGAGTTAAAAAAATTAGCTTATTTTATGTAATTTTGATGTTGTTGGATTTATGCTTAGAAGTGACTCTACATCCTCTCTACATGAAAGAGTGAAGACCAAGGTTATTGGATCAATTGGCTCATATCGGTGATATGGAGGTTTAGTTCCTTACAGTTGTTGGATTAGATTATATAGCATATATGCTAGAGATTCAAGCTCACAGGGCTATGATGACTAGTCTAGTAGATAGGTGGAGGTTGGAGACAATGACATTTCATCTATCTATAGGAGAGTGTACCATTACATTGGAGGATGTATGACACATCCTCAAATTCTGATTTATTATGACAGGATAGAGTATGATGTTGACCACGGACCAATAGCCATGTGCAAGATGCTCAAGGAGGACCAACTATTAGTTGCTGATGGATAGATTAAATTGACACCCTACATCGAAGAGGTGCATGATTTGACTCTGATTCTTTCTGGAATGATCATAGGGCTATTGGTGCCTGATAGGCACTCTCGATACTTTCCCATTGGATGGGGATAGTTATAAAGAGAATGATGACAAAGGGTACCAAGTATGCTTCAGGGCCATATGTATTAGCACATTTATATCATGATATGCACCAAGTGTGTTACAGGGGAGGTACCAATATCTCTTCTGATGTGATACTCCTACACATTTGCATGTGGGAGAGGATAGTGGTGACATGACCTTTAGGGATTGATGATAGATATCCTAATGATCCATACTCATATAGGTACCATGATTATCTCCATTATAGAAAGCTCAATAGATTTCAGTATTGGAGGGTAGTGTTTGATGATATAACCCAGTTTATATGGAGACCTTGGGTTAGGTGTGAGGCATAGGATGACAACCACGCTTATTTCACTTATTGTAGACAAAACTAATGGTTAATCTGGTGATTTGATCACATTTTAGAGAGGCATCTACCAAAGATATTTCGTCAATAGTTTGACAAGTGACATATGGTGTTGAATAAAGGATACCATGCTAGATATGCTAGGAATACCAAGGAGGTAGTTGCATGGGGACCTACATCATCATTGAGGATAGAAACCATAGATTTTGATTAGATGGCTCTATTAGGATGGTGATGGATAGTCAGTTCGGACAATTTGAGCATGACACAAGATTGTGATGCATGGCGGGCCCGTATGAGGCCAATCAAATATACACTCCCTCCTAGAGGCATAGATCCAAAACCCATTGTTGGTTGTTGGAGGAGAGGTGGTGTAGTTGGTGATCAAGAGGATAGGAAGAGATAGAGGGTTTCTATTGAGCAACAATAGGTTGCACAAGTTCCACAATATCAAAAATAGTAGCAAGATCAGGGCCACCAAGATTAGGTTGATTAACAGGCCAGATAAGTGCCCCCTCCACCAAAAAATTAGGGATAAGGGGATCATGTAGCCAATTTCGCTCATGTGATGGCTGAGAGAGACCAAGCTCAAGTAGAGTAGGATTAGGCCCTGGCTAACAAAGATGCTCATGTTGGAGAGAGATATGTTGAGATAGCTCAAAGACAAGCAGATGAGGCACAAGATCTCATTATTATAGTTGAGAGGGACTAGGTATGGCTGAAGAGAGATTCCATTGTTGAGAGGGATAAAAATTAGAGCTAGAGGGTACAAATTGAGATCTCATAGGCCTCCACCATTAGTATGGAAAAATACATGTGAGACCAAGATATCCTCATCAAGGAGAGGACATACTATAAGACTCTATATAAGGTTGCAGTCCCCAGATCTCAGAGATAGCTAAGGTTTGGTTCTATTTCTAGTGCCACTATCGAGCCCAGCAGGTTAGGTGGTGTGTCTGTTAGCAGGCCATCAAAGCAGCCGCATAGACATATGTTACAATCGAATAGATCCTTGTAACACAACTAACACATGAAGATGTCCCGCACCCATGATGATCAAAAGAGACCACCTCCAAATGAAGAGCAACAAGGTTGAGATATTTTTTGTATATTATTTCATGATGTATAGACTTGCATAGACATTATTTATATGATGTATATACATTCATCGACCTTTTGTGTAATACCCCTCCATTTTGCATTTTCGATTGAATAGTGTTCTATTCTCTTATATTGTACTTTCTATTAGTACCTTGACTTTGGTACCCGACTGCTATTTGATCGCTATCTATAAAGCGATGTTAATGTTCTATTTTGGATGTGATGGTGTTTTAATATGATGTTATCTTATGGCATGTTTTGGATTAGCATTATGGATGTTTGAATTAATGATGTTTATGCTTTGGATTCTATTAGTATGTTAGATTTTTTAGTTAGTTACATTGTATTGGTGAAGGGGATGGTATCACATCACTCGCTTGCGAGCACCTTGCGATCCCGAGATTTCCTCCTCATGGTGTGTTTTAATTATGACATGTTTATGTATGTGGATATACTCTTTGTTCGTAGGTTGACAGGTACAGGACATCAACTCCACCTGGTTTCACAGGTTTGAGCGTGTCCAATGCCCAATGGTATTCGATTAGGAGATAGTAACTAGGTTTTCGTGCCACATCGCCACCCTAGTCATAGTGTGTCGTCAGTCCTAGTGTGGTCTTGATGTTCTATTTTGTTCTATTTGCCTGGTTTTAGTTTATTTAGGAAGTTAGAAATATGTTAGAAATGTGATTAAAATTAGTGAGTAATTTAATTTAATTAATATATATATTTTAATCTTGTAGTAGATTTATTTTGTTAATGGATTAAGTTATTTATGTTGAAATGATTTACATTATCTATTTTGGAAATGCATGCATATTTGAGTTGGAATTGAAAATTAAGAAAAGGATTAAAAATTCAATTTAGAAAATTGAAAATTCAAAAATTCAAAAATGAGATATTTCCTATTCTGTTTTCAAAAATTTATGAGGGTGGTTGTAGGATTTTCTTTAAAAAAAATTCATTATTATCAATTTTCTTCACAAGTTTAAAAAAAGGAGTTTGGAGAAAAAAATTGAAAGGAGAAGAGGGAGAAATTGTGCAACTTAGTGGGTTTTTGGATTGAAACTTGAAGATTTTGAGGAACTGAAGAGGGAATCAAGGCATCAATAGGGTCTTCACTCAACTGCAAGAAAATAGGTTCATGTTCTCTTAATGAAATTTTGTTTATAACTTATTTTATTTTTTATCAATTATGTTGGATCTTCAAGTTTGGTTTTTCCAATTAGATGGAAACTTCATTTGGATGAAAGAAAATAGGTGTATATATATATATATTGTGTTTATATATATTTTTATAATTTCTCCTTCCTAAAGTTATGTTGGTAAAAATCATAAAATTTCAAAATTATTAAGGCCTGTATTGTCTTTTTGAAGTTTATGGTTTTTATTTTTAAAAATAATAATAAAAAAAAATGATAGGGTTTAAAAAAAAAAAATCAAGTTGGGGAGGCTGGGGGCTCACCCCACCACCGCTCCCATGGGAAGCGGCGGGGAGGGGAGCCACACCCAGCAACCTGCGGCCGCGTGGACTGTGCAGCCGCGACCACCATCAACGGTGGTCGATTGTGCAGTGCATAGTCGCGCCACTGTTGGTGGTGGCCGGCTCTGCTACCTGCGCCCGCACCACACCAACCTTCCTCCTCCCTCCGCCCATGCCTTCCCCCTCCAGCGGTGCTGCCTCCTGCGGCCCCCCCCTGTGAAAACCCCCGCTACCGCCGCCCTCTCCATCCATCGCCGCTGGTAAGAAATCCGCGGCTAGGGAAAAGGACAACCACCCATAGAGATTAGGGCACGCACACGGCCCGAGGAACTTATGTTTATTTTATTTATTTATTTTTTAAAAATAAATATATATGTTTTATATTATTTAATATTTTAATATTATATATTTATAATATTAAATATTAATATTTATTATTATAATATATAATATTAGCATATTAACATAATATAAATATATTAATAAGAATTATTATATTATATAATATAATATTTAATATTATATTTTATAATATTCTTGTATCAATGATTAAATAATTAAATATGTGTATTTTGATATACACATATGTGGAAGGTTTATTTGGTAAATGGATTTTAATAATTTTAAATATTTCACAATGGAATGATTGAAGAAATTATATGAGAAATTGAAGGGATTTACTTGCATGTATTTTGGGGACATTATAAATAATCAAAAGAATTGATCTAATTGTTAAAATTAGTATTTTCCCTTCTTTGCAATTGACGAGGCAATTAATGATATTAAACAAATTATTCTGTTAAGGAAAATATTATCCTTGTTGTGAAATCAATTCTGAAGAGAAAATGGATTTAGAAGATCCAAAGGTAGTTCTTTTCTGTTGCCTTCAGTGAATATGTATTTCGTGTTCATGTCTTGGGAAATGGATTAAGTACCTTTTTATTGTAAGTCTTCCAGAGGACCGTAGAGGTTGGGGGTTGTCATTTGTGATGTCAACCTATTGTGAATTCTCTTGGGTAGTGCATGAGGTTATGTCTATGTTAGTACCCGGTTTTCATGAACGGGGATGTGTTGTACCTCCTTGGTTAAGGAGTGGATTATGTGGTTAGTGCCTCCTTGTCAGGAGTGACTTTGTTACCTTATTACCTCCAGTGTTTGGAGAGGGTTTGAACTTAGGTTGCCTCCTGAGAAAGGAGTGGTCATGGTATCTTGTTGTTTGCACTTTGTAACCCTTGGAGTTTGGATGGTATGTATGTTGTCAAGTAGAAGAGTGGCTTCCATAGGAGCCAGAGCCCAAAGAGGTAAACTGGGAAACCTTCGGAGGTGGTTTAAGCAAGTGATAACTAAAACAAAACTTAGAAGATCAGGACTAAATTCTCTCTAATCAAGATAATTTTACCTCACTCATAGACACAAGGGCTCATTTAGACTTGGGATGAGTGGGAAGGCCTGGAATGGCAAGGTCATCTATCTTGTCTGTACGAAAGGTATTTGGTTCTGTATGAGTGAGTGTGGGGGCTGGGATTCGGTTGAGGCCACTAGGACAACTGTTTATGTTGGCTAGAGCCTATGAAGATGCCCAGAGGTAAACCCATGATGAGCTGTGTGATGACACTCTGTCTAGGACAACAGTTGGTACTTGTTTATTGTGGGTAGGGTTTCCTTAACATACCCTATGTGACTATAGTCAGTATTCGATTATTATGTGTATGGTTCTTTTAACATACTTGATCTGCTTTATATCTGGAAGCAATGTGACCATGTAGAGTTGTACTTGTGTTGTACATGTGTTTGATTGTGTCAGTTGGTTCAGTTATGTTTTAGTCTGTGTCTAGAGATGTTGTTCTTGGCTAGGATTCCTTGTTACTATCTCCTAGCACAGGGGGTGGGCCTTTGGGTTCCACTTGGTTGGGTGGTGTGCACCTAAATCCATTGGGTTCTTTCTTCATGTTTGTGTGGATGAGACTTCCAGTTGGAGAGCTCGTTGGTTTCAGTTTCAGTTCTTGCTTTATTTCATTTTAGTTGATCTTGTATTATTTTACCCCTCGTTTGACATCGAGGTGGGAGTTGTAATTGTAATCTTATTTATTGGATTTGTCTCATTCAGGGAATTGTTATGCCTTGCATAACCACCCCATCTTTTGCCTTAGTCAAAATGGGTCCCCCTTTGTTATTTTTGTACTTAGTTGTTTTTGAGACAAAGTTTGGAGTCTAGTTTTGCCAATACTTTGTTTTTCTTTGGTTTCTCTATCAGAATTGGTATCGGAACAGAATCAAGTTCTAAAAGTTCTTTTGAGGCTTGTTTTTGGTTCTATCCCGACAGTCTTTTCTTTTCCTTTGTTTTGGTCTTTAGTGGAAGCAGAGCCGGAGTGGGAATTAGGATGGTTGTTATCAAAATTTGCAAAATCACAATTTATTCCGATCCCGCCTCCGCTATTTTTATTTTTGCTTAGTCTCGGTCTTGGTGTTTTATTCTATTAGGTCGGTCTTTTACTTTACTTTTTGTATTTTTGTTTTATTTTTAGTTGGTGGACCCGGAGCCAGAATGGGAATGGGGTTTGGAAATTTTATAAACTTGAGATTCCGTTTCCATTTTAGTTCCGCCCCCACCACTTTTTGTCGTTGACTTTTTGACTGAAGTCGCACTGTTGTGAAGTGTTGGTTCACTTTCAGTTCCAACTCTGCATTTATTATGCTTTAATGCATTAATGATGGTTGCCGGTGTAGGTAAAAATTCACATATTTACCTTTATTAAGGGTTAAATCGATCATTATTGTTATTGTTAAAGATCTAAGAGCACGAAAGAGTAGTAGTAGAGTTTGTTTGAGCAAATTGATCGAGATAGAGAAGGGATATTGTGTGCGAATCAATTAAGAAAGTTAGCACAGGTTTGTTTTTGTTTGAGGTAGGTTTCTTATCTTTGTTGTTCTTCATTTCGTTTACTGTTGTGTGTTTTGTATATATGTTTTCCCATGCTTTGAATCGCATTGTTGTTATCATTTCGTTTTAAATGTTCTGTGATTCTTGGCGTGCTGGTTTGAATGGGTCTTTTATATTGTTGGTCGGGTGGTTTCTTTGTTTCTGTTTGTTTTTATTGTCATTTCTTTCTATTTTTAGGGCACCGTCACTTTCACATCTTAATCGTGATTGCATCATGTTTGTTTTTGGTTTGCAGTAGATTAGATTAGATTAAGGGTTTTTAATGGTGTTTTTTAAAATTAGAAATCTACAGTGAGGTAGATTAGAGATTTTACAGTGAGTTATGGTAGATTAGATTTATTGTTTAATTAGGGTTTCGTCGTCTGGTAAAATGGCAAGGTTTAAAACCCGTGCCCTAGTTTTTTTATTGGGTTTGTTAGATTAGGGTTTTGTTAGTCTCTGTAATCACGTTAAATAAGATTTAAATAATGGCCCTAAAATGCAATTGTTCCCCATGGTCGTATGAGTGTAAATTTTTTAATCTCCTTTTCCATTTTATAGCGACCTAGGTTTTAATCATGAAGTTGTGTTGAAAATGAATAAAGTATTTGATGATGTCATGATAACATAGGTGGAGGCGGGATTGACTCCGATCTTAAACTTAATAATTTTGTTTTGTGAAAGTTATCGATTCCATTCTCATCCCGTTTCTAGCTCCACGCATAATGGGAAAGTCTTTCTTCAAAGTAATGATAACCTAATTGGAGGCGAAGGCAGAATGGAAATAGAATATGAAAAAAATGAAAATTCAAAGAAAACCAAATCCGTTTTTCATTTCAATCCCGGTTTTGATAACCTCCCCGACTCCGACTCCGAGCCCATTTGTTATTAGGTAAAGTTTCTATATCGGTTTTTTCTCTGAGTCCGATAGTGTTGTAAAAGAGATTGTTTTGAGCTTCTGTCTGGTTCCGACTCTGATGTATGTGTAACAGGTATGTTTTAAAAGCATGTTTTATGATGATATCTAAAGATCTAATTAGAGGTTTGCTTGTAGGAAAATTGAAAGATGTCAGGAACATCAGGAGAGGCTGCTCGAAGGAATCAACTGGCTAGAACATCAAAGACAGTACCAAAAATAAAGAAGGTGAAACCAGAATAGCTGCCTTATACATTGAGGTATGATCATAGGAATCTGGTGGTGAAAGTGAGCAAGGTGGAATCAGACTGGTCAAATATCACAGATACTAATCTGGGCCAGTATAGCTTTGAAGAATTACATGAAGAGACCTTTGCAGAACAAGAAAACTTGACAGGGAGAACACAAAGGATTGTTGAATCCGGTCTTGAACATATCATTGTGTTTCATTTATCAGTCCAGTGTCTAGAGTTGATATTGACAGTAGCCATTACTTACAATCCTGCTACAAGACTATGCATGGATTCACAAAATAATGTGATTATAGATCTTACTCCACAAATGTTCCAAAGTGTATTTAATGTTCTTGATCCCAAGAACTTGGTGCAGCTAACTGAAGCAAAGGCATTGGAGAAATATATCAAGCATAAAGACTCCAATAAGTCTCACTTCAAAAAAAAATGGTTAAGCACAAAGAAGAAATCTTTAAGCAAGCTTGCAAACCAGCCAAAGAGGGTAGATTTCAAGAAGGAGGTATCTGACTTAATATTAATGTTGTCCAAAGTGTTTAGGAAGAGGGATACCTTCCACTTCAAGGAATGGATGTTTCATTTCATTCAAGTAATCTTTCAGGGTGATTACCAGTTTGATTGGTCAATGATTGTTTCTGATGCCATACATGATCAGCTCACAAGGGTTAGACAGACTAAATCTTTCTTCATGACTTCTTATGTGGTTTATGTTGCAGCAAGATTGGGGATTTTCTGAGGATTAAACAGACTAGGTATAATAGGAGCCTTGGATGGGTAGAAGAAGGTATGGGAACATTATGATCAGTTATCCCTTCAAGTTGCTGAGACTCATTTCAAAAGAGTCAATGATGCATTTTTGTATGTGGTCATCAATCGGTTGAGTGGAGATGCAGGATATAGGTTAAGTCAAGAAGCTATGGCTTTTATTGCTGAATGGGGAAGTTGGTACATCCAATACCCCAAATTTACATACTTCATGTTATTTGGTTTTGAAGGCCATCCACATTTACTTCCAAGATGTTGCAGTAATAGGATGGTGCTAATGGAATTTGTGTATCAAGCCATTGGAGTTAATGCTAGGTTTGGGATCAAGCATAAAATTGGATGTCATAAATTTCCCATGAAATTGGGTGAATATGGATTTCAACACTTGAAGGGAGAAAAGGTAGTTTGTAATGAGTTGATACAATTGAAATTGGGATTGTATACAACTCATAAGTATTTTGATCCAAGGAAGAAAATGTATGCCTTATTA
Source organism: Sequoiadendron giganteum (assembly GCA_007115665.2). Classification (NCBI taxonomy): domain Eukaryota; kingdom Viridiplantae; phylum Streptophyta; class Pinopsida; order Cupressales; family Cupressaceae; genus Sequoiadendron; species Sequoiadendron giganteum. Next base: position 386,257,270 of record CM021107.1, on the reverse strand, counting down.
CCTTCAGTGTTCACTAGACACTTTAATTTGTTAGAGGACTTTTGGTGTGATCGGCAGGATGAATATGACTTAAGGAAGAAGAACTATGAAAGATTATCGGTTGCACTTATGGTAGAGTTGGGTGTTAAAGAAAATATTCCTGACACGTTAGTGGATGATGGAATTGTATTGGATCTCTCATATGAAGCCTTGAACATTGGCACCAAAAGCTTAGATCTAATAGACTGGAATGAGGAAGAAACAATTGATATTAAGAAAATTGGAAGAGCAATTTTGGATAGAAGTGTGCAGTGGTTCATGATGAAAGCTCAAGCTCCTCAAGGACCAGTCCTTAAGAAGGGTAAAGGATACAAGAGAATTAAATGAAAGACACCTTCCAAGGAGCCATTAGAATTATTTCCTCCAAATGTTGAAGAAATAGAACTTGAGGTGGTCAATGAAGAAGAAGAGGCACCAGAGGGAGATGTTCCAATAGGATCTGTTGTTTCTATGCCCATATTGAGTGAGTCATCCATGCAAGTCCCACTCACAAGAAAGAAAATTAAAGAGGTTCAAGAAGGAGCACTTCATGCCATGGCTGAAGCTACTAATGGAAAAGAAGTGGAGGAACAATTTGTAGAAGTTGAGACAGATTCAGATGAGACTCTGTCAGAACAGGATTTGTAAGAAAACATGCCTCTAGGGCATACTATTGAGCAGATTCTAACACAAGAAGAGCAATGGAAACTATTTGAAGATGCTACAAGAGATTTTGATGCAAGGGCTGCAGTGGAGAAGCAAAAGGAAATAGATTCTAAGGTGCAAGCTGATGCTCTACTTCAACAGTAGCAATTAAAGGCAAAAAAAATTGAAACAAGGGCAACAACTAATGAAGTAGAGGAGAAAATGAGGCAACGAGAGCATGAGCTCAAGGTCAAAGAAGAAAATGACAAGTTAGAATTGATACAGAAGATCCATGATCTTAAGGAGGAGAAATCAAGAAACTAGAGGGAAAAGGAAATCCTGGTTGCTAAACTGAAACTTGTAGAGGAAGCTTAACAGAAAGAAGAAGAAGCTAAAGCTCTAAGAAAGGAAAGAGATGCTAAAGAGCTAATAAAGAAACAACAAGCTGAAGAAGAAAGGGAAAAGGTAGAGAAGCTCAAAGCCTTAGAAATAAAAAAAATAGAAGAGGAAGAATCAGAAAAGATAAGGAAGGAAAAAGAGGCCAAAGAGCTAATTAGGAAGCAAGAGGAAGAAGAAGCAGGAGCTGAAAAACTTAAAGCTTTGGAGGTAGAATGGTTAGAGAAGGAAAAAATGGAGAAGGATCGATTGGAAGAAGAGAAATTGAGAAAAGAAGAAGAAGACAAGAAAATGCAAGAAAAAAGACATAAATAAGAGGCTGAGAAGTTGGTGCAGATGCATGTGCTGTAGGAGCAACAAGAGAAAGCAAAGGTTGATTCTCAACCTGAGGTAAATGTTCAGCCACCCTCTACAATTGCCGCTTCCTCTTCCATGATGATGACTACTCCTAGTGCTCCTATATGGTTGAAGTTAGACCTATAGAAGAGAGCCAGAACACCTCCTCAACCTCTTAATTGGGAGCACATGATGAAGGGAATTGAACAGGAAAGGCCTAAGAAGAAGGCTAAAATCTTACATTCTACTAGACTCATAGATAAAGGGAAGATAGTTGCTGAATGTGCCATGCCTATGATAGAAAAGGAGGTAGGGGATATGTAGCTAATGGACTATCAATTGAGTACAGTTAATTTGGGAAGACCCACTAGGAATCAACAAATGAATCTGATTGATGTGGTGGCTTCAACAACTAAATCAAGAATGATAAAGGACAAACAAAAGAAAGATGAGCTTAAGGCTCAATTGGATCAGTTACATTCATTCTTGAAGAGTGTCTCCTCTCCAAGGTCACAACAAGTTGTAGCTATTGAGACTCCTATTTTGTTAAGCAAAAAGGAGGTAGATGATTTGGTGCAAGTTAGAGGTAAGGCGGAGATGGTTGACAAATGGATAGATAAATTGATCCAAGAGGTAGGAGAGGTTTTAGTGAAAGGATTTGAAGCCTACAAGGATACTGAAGGGTTGATTAAAGAGATGTATCAATATATTAAGGCATCAGAAAAACAAGAAGAAGAGTATAAGGAGTATGGTGAAAAGTTAGAACCTCTAACAACTCTTCTGGAACAGTCTATACTTGAAGATGATAACAAATACTTTGTAGAGAAGACTTCTCGCATACTTAAGTTTAGGACTGGCTTTTTGAGCAAGCATAAGGATGAGATTCAAGAGACTGTAAATAATTTAACTGAGCAATTGGAAGAATTAGAAGTAGCTATTGCCATTATTGTAGATATAAATGCATTTACAAAAGAGGGCATGCCTTTTAATCAAATAAAGGAAAAGTGGGATGAAAGATTCCAAGGACTTATGCAAAAGGGAGATGATGGCAGAGAATTCATGTTAGATCGACTTGTAGAGGTCAAAGAGGAGATAAAAGTTGTAGGGAGAGAATTGATAAAGGTGAAAAGTATGAAGGAGTTTGCTGCAGCTGAGTTGGATCGGATTAAATTTGAAGATGACTGGATTGATGGGCCAGAGATGGATACTCTACAGCAAGTCTTCACCAGCTACAATGAGTTCCTAGCAGATCCAGCTTCGCATGCATGAAGTCTTTCATGCATAATGTTCTCCTTCTTTGCATGTTGCATGCATACAACACTAATAGCTTTTTGAGCACATGACTTTCTTTTCTCTTTTATCTTCTATTTTTGGTTAAGACTGAAAGTCTAATGTAAGAACTCAAGATCAAATTGATCTGAGTTTCCAAGAGAGTCTAAATTCCTAAAAAGGTGGAAAGCCTAAAATAGAAGTAAGGTTCGAACTTTTTGTATATCTATAAATACCAGATGGGCGTCATATTGTAAAGGTTGGCTAATTGAGAACTAGATTTGCTTACCTAATGCTAGGAGATAGAATTTTGTAGAGTTTTTGCAGAGATACATTGTACTTGATCTTTTACAGTTAATAGAATTTACAGGTTAAACGCAATATGGAGTTTGCACCGAGTTGTTTTGTTTGATAAGGTTAATAAGTTATAATCCATCTGAATGCCAGTGATTGTGTTGAAGCATGATAGTGTCTTATGTGATGAAAGTCATTAGAAGAAACCAGATTTAAAGATTATCTTATTAGATTGTCATTGAGTTGAAGTTATTAAAAAGTCTGTTGATCCATAATTTTGATAATGAATGAATGTGTGTTGTTTTGAAACCCTTGAAATATTTGTGAAGAGTAATTGTGAAGTTAATTAAGCACCTAAAATGTATGCAGTGGTATAGATTATGCTATAGACTGTATCATATTATGGTTTTCTTGATATGATTGGAAGAAACATTCATTATCGAAGATATATGTCTGGATGATAGATAAAGTTGATTCATACTTACTAGTTTACCCCTTTGTTCTATCTTTTTCTTTTATTTAAAACCCATTGATTTACATAAACTATTTTGATAAAGAGAGTCATAGCTTGAATATTTTGTTACCAGCATAGGCCCCTTGAATATTACAGTTGCATGAACCAATTGAGTGACCTCAGATAGTTGAGAACCAACTACTAGGACCTTGGGAGTTAGGCTACTACATGTTGTCTTTCTTTTTCAGGAGAAATAGAGTAGAAATATTATGTTTTAATGTTGTTTGTGTCATTTTAACCATCAACAGGAATGAGTGTTGTAACCTTATTGTTTAAAGAATGGATTATTGAATTGAAATTTATCTCTTATGCTTGTTGTAGTTTATCTTATTTGGAATGCATGTGTTTAATTTATTTAGTAATTGAATGCCATGGTTTAATTCATGTTTTTTGTTGAGGTTCTATATAACCTTTGTCTCATAACCTTAGAGGTTGTTGGCATGAGTTAATGAACTTGCTTATTAATTGTTTAACAAAAAAAAAAAAATAGCCTATTTAAGTAGTTGTTTGCAACTTCCTCTAGGGTTGCGTGGTGGGGCGTTACATTTTGGGTCTTGTATATATGTATATTTTTATTCATTATATATGTATCACATAATTTATGATGATGATGTATCATGACATTTTGATTTCTTTGATGATATATGAGATGAGACCATCTTTTATGCATCATATGTTGCGTTATGATCCTTATGATTTATATGATGTCATAATGTTTATGTTTATGATTATGATATGGATGCATGATGATTATGAGATGGATGTATGATTCATGATGCAAGATGTGATGTATGATATGGATGATATGTAGATGTGATTATTTTTTTACTTGTTGATATTTCAATGATATGCATGTGCATGTATGTTATATGATATGAGCTTGTGGATGTAGGATGCATGCAATAAAAATGATGTTGTGATGTAGGATGTAGGAGATGTTAGCTAGAATAATTTGATGAGAGATAAGGTTAGATAGAATAAATTGATGATGTTAATCACTTTTGTTAAAAAACCATATGTTATGAATTATATGAATGATTGATAGGTGATTTGATATTGATGATTGGATGAAAATGTGATGAGTACTCTTTTTCTTTTTTGGGTGAAACTAATGATTAACAATCCATATTAATGTAGAAAATAGACACGATGCACTGAGGTATAAAGAACCAAGGCAACTTTGTATCTATTACATGGAATTTGACGCTACAAACAGATAGGAGTATTCTTGTTCATACCTAAAATACAAATACCTTGTTATGTAATGTGAGGGAATAAATATATCGAAGTAAGGAGACTTATACACAAAAGGTATAAAGAACCTGATATGCACCAGTTGTTATATTACTTGAGACTATCCCTTAACACATAGGGTAATTATTTGCCATGGTCATATTACAAGAACAACAAACACGACATACGAAATCAATGATCAAAAGATAAAAGACTAAAACAGATGAACAAAGTTGCCATATCACTTGCCAAGGATATTTTTAGTTTAGGGATGCAATCTATTTATGATGCCTATTGTAGGAATGATATATCTATAAGGAACATGCTAGTATATTGATGATGATACCGATAGATAATGCAATTGATATTTAGGCCTTGTTTTAGTTGATAATGATCAAGTCTTAACGATTCTTGCTTGAATGTTTCAGATTTTGATAGTTTCTATGTTTGGTTTGATTAATTTGTTAAAGGATGAGGGTGATGATCACTTTATTATTGATGGATAATTTATTATGGATATACGATGACATGTTTAGGATTTTTGAATTTTTTGAACGTTTTTTGTGCTTTTTGAGATTGTTTGAGGTTGTTTTCGTTGTTTGTTGATATTTAAACCCAATGAGGAGGACCTAAGGGGTCTGACCTAATGCCTCAAGGGCTCATCAATGATGACATTACTTATGTGACAACATAGAGTCTACGTAGTTCAATTATTGGATTGGGCTATCAACTCAGACATTGATGGCTAATAATTTTTTTGATGTTTTGACCTTTCATGAATATTTTTGGATTTTGATGAATAATTTGGATGTTTTCTATTTTTCAATAGTATCTAGATGTTTTTGATTTTTCAAGATTATTTAGGCTTGAGACATGAACAAGGATCCAATTCATCTACCAGGTTCAAGAAGGTGCTCCCAGTTAGGTACATGATTACATTTATTATGGATAAGTGGGATGATGTAGATAGAGGATGGTTATAGTGCAAAAAGGTCAGACACTTTACAAGTGATCAAGCCACGGTTGGATGCACATTTATTATAGAGCATATGGAATGGAATGGATGAAAATATGATCATGATAAATGGATGGATGGAATGGATGTGAGCCTTTGATAGATGATGAGGTGAAGCTTATTCAATGTAACACCTGTTTGTTAGGTTTTCACTATGGTACATATCTTAGAAGTTCCACAAAAGTGGGTTTCACTTAAAGGATAATTTATTTCTCTTTACTATTTTTTATATTTTACTCTTGTTTTATTGATTTTTCTACTAGGATATTCTGATGAGCTAGGTGTAGAACATTTTGAGATGGTTGATGTTGAGCAATTCTTCCAAAGGTTCACCTTCAAGGGTTGCCAGGTGATAAGCACTGAAGCCATAATTTATAGTGATTATAAAAGGTCCCAACCAATTTAGTTCAATTTTTCCTTTTCCTTCTTGATTAAGTTGAATTTTTTATTTTCTTTCAGGACTAAGTCACGCACATGGAAGCTTATGTTCTTGATTATTTTATTGTCACTATTCTTAAGGCGGTTATAATAAGCTTGGAGATGGTTCAAAGCACTCAAACACCTTTCATTTGACAACTCAAGCTCCTCGAGTCTATATAATTGATACTCTTAATTGTTAAAAGGGTTCTACAAGGATACCCTTAGGGAAGGGATCTCAACAACTACAAGAAAGATATATTTTGTTTCATATATAGGGGAGAAAGGGGTAGAGAAAATGGGTGTATGGATGATCATTTGGTAAGCCCACAAAGCAAGATTTATCTATAGGTGTCAATCATGGTCAAAATCATTAATAGTCTTCTTAAGGATTTTAGGATAATTTTGTTCGACACTTTCTCCTAACCATTACCTTGGGGGTAATATAGGGTAGAGAAGCAATGCTTGATATGGAATTTAGAGAAAATAAGGGTTAGAAATCAAATCCCATTTACAAAATTAAATTGATTGCATACAAGGGTTATAAATCAACATAAACAATGAAAAAAATTCAATACATGAAACCAACCAATGTACAAACCTTGAATTCTATTTCAATGGTGATGGAATGTTGGATGCTCAATCAAGAATCTCTTATGGTTGCAAAAGCATGAAGATGAAGATATAGATGGTGATAATTTATCACAATGCTCAATGATATGATATGCTCAAGTATTCAAATTCTCTCAAATGATCTAGGTGAATGATAATGAAGGAGGGATGTTTTTTTTTATAGATTTTCATGTTTGTGATCAATGGTTGAGATTAATCCTTATAGACCCATGAATCTGAGTGAATCAAAGAAGATGAGAGATCAAGATCAATTTGAACTCAAAATATCTCCATTATTTTAGGAAATTGGTTGAGGATATTTGAAATGAAGGGTGAAGATTAGATCAAGAAATGGAGAGATAAGAATGAATGAGAGGAATGAGATATTTTAGGATATTTTGAAAAAAGGATATTCCTTGGGAATATGCCTTTGAGAGGGAAATTAGAAAAATTAAATAATTCAATATTATTTAATTATAGAGGATTAGGATATTCTTTATTAAAAAGTAATATTCCAAATGAATGGGATGAGAATTAGCTAATTAAATAATTCAAGATTATTTAATCATAGGACATTAGAAGAAAATTTAGATTTATGGCTAATTAATTAATTAAATTATCTAATTAAGGGAGATTATAGGAAAATTAGTGAAAGAGGATGAATTAATTAAATAATTCAAAATTACTTAAATAATGGAGGAAATGAGGTGAAAATGATAGAAAATTATGTTAAAAGGGGAATTAGTAATGCCAATAAAGTAGTCTAGGATGAATATGATGAAAATGAAATATTAATGATGTGTGATATGAATTAGGAAATTTTGCATGTCTACACCAACTTATATGGCATTTCATAAAGAATATTTTCAAAGCAGAAATTATTTCAAATTAGAACCAAATTTTGGTGAGGAGTTATAATATGATATTCCATTCTATTTTATATATTTTAATAGCCATGATTAGTGGGTATTATAATTTTTTCCATGATTTGGGTGCCATATTTTCCCATGGTTTCAACACATGGTTTTAAAAACTATTTTAGGTTTCTAGTTTTGGTCTTGGTATATTGATTTGATTCTTGGGATGAAGATATGGTAGTATTTGTATTTTTAGGTTTTCATACTTCTAGAATTTCTCTACATACTTGGTACTTGGGTGAATTATATATTCAAACATAGTATTGTGACCATGGTGTTGGTGCTTACTAAGAATATATTAGGTGCTTCTTTGTTACTAGGTTTTTTCCCAAGGTATATTCTATTTCATGTGTGAATTTATGTGTCGTAGGTTATTTCATGTTTGATTAATTTTATAAATCATTTATATATTATTATATTTATCATTTCTATAATTTTAAGATTAATTATGATTTTTTTTAGTTGCATCCAACTTTATTTTATAATTGAATCATATTCATATAATGAGATAATTGGTTAGGAGAAATTACTTTTTGTTATTAATCATGGGTTGAGTGGAATATTTATGTAGGGTGATCTTATTTTGGAGAAATTTGGTGAGCATATCATGATTGGAGATGGAAATTTTAAAATGGATATCTACTTATAAAAAGAGACCTATTTTGTGGATTCGATGATCTTTATTTTATTGGAAGAACACAAAATAGGAAGCTTCTAGAAGAAGTTTGGAAACATGTACTAGACTAAATTCTTGGTAAATAAAATTTTCTATGAAACAAGATTTATTCTTGGAGGATGAGTGATGGGAACTCTGTTATACAAAATTATAATGTATTTTATACTATTATCATCTCATCATATTCCATAGACATGTAAATTGATGATGAGGCTCAATATATTGCACTATTATGATTACTAACCAATAGTAGCACCAAATATATAATGCTTGATGAGGTGATGGCTTCTTTACTCTCAAAGGAGTTGAGATAGAAAAAAAGGTTCCATCAAATATGAATTGGTTGGTATGGGTGTATTAAAGGAAGAGGACAAGAAAAAAAAGTGAAAGAAGATCGAATCACCCAATAAATTTTGAAATATTTCAATTTGAGCCACATAAAGGACTACATGGAGAAGAAGAAAATAATGGATCAAATGATTTTTCAAATATGAAATATTATTAGGAAGGGTTTGGTGACATGCCTATTATAAATTCTTACACATGAATTTCAAGATACATGGATTATTGACTCTAAATCATCTTTCCACATGACTCCTCATAGAGAGTCTTTTTCTAATAATGAGAGAATTAATGGTGGAAGTATTGATTTTAGTGACAATACATTGCTTAATATTACTTTATATGTATGGTTAATATTAGATTCAATGATAGGAAAATTAAGGACCTCCCAAGAGTTTTTCCCATCTTAGGTTTGTCAAGAAGCTTATTATTAGTAATAAAAATAAACTTTGTGGGTGTGTAAGTAGTATTTGGTAGAGAATTGTTGCAAGTATGAGAAGTTCATGTTTTCATTAATGTCAACAAGTTTGTTTTTTCATTAATGTCTATTGAGATAGTTACAAGAGTATGAGCATTTTTCACTTTTCTTATTTGTATTATGTTGTCATTAGTAAAGCTACTGGTGTCAACCTCTAGTGTTGCTTTGATAAGCTTTTGTCTATGGTTATGAAAGTGAATTTAATTATTTGGCTATTCATTATCCCTTTTCCTTCGCGATTAAATAATTATTTTAATTATTTAATATCTCTATCCCATTTTCTCCATGTCTAATTAAATGGTTGCATAATAATCATTTTAATTAAATGCCCATTTTTCCTCTTCTTCCACAAATAAATATTCTTTATTATTTTCCTCACATGCTTCTCCCAAATTAAATAATATTATTATTTAATTTTTCTCCAATTTCCCTTCACTTTCTCTTTCAACTTTCAACCATTGATCACCTTCGGTATTCTTTTAATCTTGATCATCTATCCTTATCCATCCATAACCCTACCACTATGTAGTGCATGCAACATCAACCATTGATCTTGGCATATTTTTGGCTTCCAATCTTGACCATCCATTCGATAAGATTTTCTATAAAAGAGAGTTGTCTCCCTCATTCCAACCTTACAAACACTATCTCCAAAAAAAATTATATCACATCACTATCACTTGCAAGTACTTTTGGACAACAAAATATGAGGGTAATCTTTCATATTGAGAAAAATGGAGATGCAAGGAAGAATCAATTTCAACATGGGAAGTTTGGTATAGCATTGGTTTTATTTGATTTCCATTGTTGTTTGTACTTTCTTGTTTGGATTGGGAATTTAGGTATTTATGGTTGCTACTATTGGTCTTTGCCTTTTTATAATTATTTTAACCTGTCCTACATTGGTGAACTTGATGTGAATCTAATAAATTTCATAGAAATCTTTTTTTCTTGTTTGTTTGTAGGTTTGTGAGACATAATCATGAGACAGTACGATGCAACCACAAGACAAAATGATGCATTTACATATCAGTGAGTTGCATTTGTACAATAGTCTATCATAGTCACCAAACCCTGAGACACAATTGCCAACCTATAAGTTGCATCTGCTATGATGCATTTTCCTATTTGGGTAAAAAAAATCATATTCAAAATTTCTTTCATTTTTTAATTTTTTTTGTATTATGTTAGAATTTTTTGGGTTGCTACTATTCTATTTTCAGCATGTGGTATACATTTTGGAGAAGATAAACCCTCGAAACTACTATTTTTTTTTGCATAACATTTGATTGAATACATCTTTTTGAAACTACTAATTCATGGTTTTGTAGGGTTTTTGAGTGTCTTTGTTTTTGTTAAAATAGGAAAATTTCAATTTTGGGATTAAAAGGAAACATTGTCTTTTGTGTTTGGTGCACTTGCACAAATTTTGTGTTGTAGAACCCATAAGGTTTAGTGAAATTATCCTCTCCCCTTGCCACTTTATGGATCTTGGGTGTACGATAAATCACTTCATCTTATTTTTCTTTTGTAGAGGGCTTGCCTTTGGAGAAGTAATCATTCAAAGGGGTACAACCCAAAGCAGTTTTCCCTCGGGCCACTATATAAAAGGATAAGGCCAAATCCAAGTCCAAGTTGACGTTAGCCTTTTCCAACAATGCCAATCTAAAAGTGGAAGTTACCCACATTTGTGTGAGGTATTTTTCATACCCAAGTAGGGTTCGTTAAATCCTTAATTGGTTTGCTATGCACTCACAAGGCATCAAGTCCCAGAGTTGTGACTAGAAACCTCTTTTAGAAGCCACTCTTTTTTATTGAGTTCTTGTTGCTACTCTCAGTGTAGGGTTGTAGCATTCCTGAGTTTACTCACCATATGGCTCCCTTGAGATGAGATAGAAATCCTTGGCTTAGCCTAAGCTACTTGTAGCTTTTTGGGGAGAGGGTGATTGTGTCATCCTTCCAATCCTGGAGGTCCCTATCTATCCTCTCTTGTAAAGACAAGAGTGGACACACCCATTAAGGTTTCCCTACATTGAGTCAACAAATATTCCAAGTTTTGGGCTTGAGAGTGCTACCATTAGCCTTGACCTTAGGATTAGGTAGTGCTTGATGCATTTTCCATAATGTGATATGCCAATAAAAATTGGGGTGAATAACCCTCAAACATACACTAATCACATAAGGATTTGACAAGTCAAAAACCAAAACATGTTTTCATATTGTTATTTTTGTTTGCAATTACATTCTAGAATTTTCCAAACATGAAAACCATATGAAAAAATTAAATTTGAGACAAACAAACTATGAACAACAACAGTGAGACAATGCACCATAAATGTCGAACATTGAACCATATTTGAGCTATGAACTACAGCTGTAAGAAAGTGTACTACATATGCTTCAACAATAAGCCATATTTATGAAACGATGAGCCACAACTACTAAATCTTAAAATTCCATAGAAATCCTTGTCCACTATTAGTCCTAATCAAATAAAATCAACACCAATGCCACATTTACACCCCACTATCAACAAGGCAATTAGAATCTTTTGCAACATAATGTCAATTCAAATCATACATTGGTTCCCAACACATCATATAATCATCTCAACACTTTTAACACCAATACCAATCCCCTTATGAAAATTCAACTCAACATGACACCATCTCCAATGGACACCTTGATACAATAGATGCAAGCAATACAATAGAAAATGGAAAACATACAATTGGGGATAATTAAGAAGATAAATTCTATAGAGGAATTATTTCCTTACCCTTTCGATAGTAGTCCTTACATTCCACCTTTCCCTCCACATTTTACCGCTCTAGACTTTAACAAGTATAAAGGGAAAGGGGATCCAATGGAACATATATGAAATTTAACATGACATGTATGTATATTTCCTATGAGCCCACATATTTGATGAGACTATTTCCAAAATCCTTTTGGGGCTAGCTCTAGAATGGTTTGCACACCCTCCTCCTAGGATACGAACATGGGGAGAATTGGTTGATAGATTCATTAACCACTTTTCCTACAACATAGAAAGTGACACGAACCTAGCAACATTGTGCACAACCAAATAAAAAGAGAGATAGTCACTCATATCATTCTAGCAAAGATGGTGCAACATGGATAATAAATGTCCTTTCCACACACTTGAGAGACAATTGGTCACCATTTTTATAGAAATCCTCAATATAAAACTAATGATCCAAATTCAAATCTAGTGTTGCACCACCTTTGAAGATGTCATTGAAAAAGGGGTCTTTATTGAGAAATCTCTTATGGAAAAAGGACTAGTAAAAATCTTCAAAGAAACCCAAACATCCCTAGTGACAAAGGTAAATTTTGGTCTTGAAATAAGAATGTCACCAATGATGGGGTAGTCGATGCTAGGGTGGTAAATCAAGGTGACCCCACCCTTCATCTTAAAGGTCCATCCACATCAAATACACTAAAACCTGCTGTGCAGTTTTGCACACATGCCCCACTGAAAGTGGGGACCCTCTCTTGGCCTGCCCTTTTGGCCCATTTTTGTGGTTTTCCCCCTCTTTTGTGCTTATCTTTGAAAATCTTGGGGTTTTGGTCTTTGGTGCTTGCCTTGGTTATGGGTGCCTTTGTGTTGAGTTCCTGATGGTTTTGGAGTCTCATGGATTTCCTCTCTGGGGTGGTCTTCTTTTACCTTTTGTTCTTCCCTTGGTGTTTTTGTTTGGGTCCTAAGGGTTGGTTTCCTCCCTTAGGTTCTCCTTTTTTTTCCTTGTTCCTTTTGTTCTGATAGAGGTGAAACCGAGATGGGACTTAACTCTGAACTTTCACAAAGTTCATTTTTTGGTTTTCTTTGCTTTGCTTTTTCCTTCATTTGTCAGAGGTGGAATAGGGATGGAACTTAACTCTAAAATTTCACAAAGTTCGATGTTTGGTTTCCATTCCCGTTCTGGCTCCACTTCTCCCTCTCTTTCTTTCTTCTTCGTTTTGTTTGTTTTTTTCCTAAGGGTCACTTTCCTCCCTTAGGTTTTATGTGCTTTGCTTTTTCCTTTGTTTGTTGGAGGCGGAACCAAGATGGAACTTAACTTTGAACTTTGGCAAAGTTCAAGGTTTTGTTCCCATTCCCGTTCCAGCTCCACTTCCTACCTTCTTGTTTACTTCATTGCTTTGCCCACTTTCGGCCTAAGGGTTGGTTTCCTCTCTTAGGTTTTCCTCAGTTTTCCTTTTCTTTCATTTTTCGAAGGCGGGACTGGGATGGAACTTAACTCTGAACTTTTCACAAAGTTTGTGGTTGGGTTCCCATTCCCATTCTACCTCCACCTATTTTCCTTCTGGTCCCGTCTTGGTTCTGCCTCTACTTCCACTGGGGTTGGTTCCATTTTTACCCCCACCTATTTCCCTTCCTTTCCCATCTTGGTTCCATCTTTGCCTTCATTGGGGTTGGTTTCCTTTTTGCCTCCACCTATTTCCCTTCCTTTCCCATCTTGGTTCTCTCTCCAATTTTTTTGGAGTTGGTTTCTTCTCTGCCCCAACCTGTTTCCCTTCCTTTCCCATCTTGGTTCCATCTCCGCCTTCGTCGGGGTTGGTTAGGTTTCTGGCTCCACCTGTTTTGTGTCTCTATTCCTGTTCTTCTTGTGGTTGCACCTCCGCTTATCTCTGGTTCTGCTTCTGCTTGGGTTTGTGCATGATTTTCTTGCCTTAGGAACTCTAATGGATCGACTTTTATTTTGATGATATATATAGCATTAATGGTGGCCTGTTTGAATGTAGGTTGGATCGAGTTGAAGGTTGCTATTGGGGCCAAGGGGAAGAATGGGTGTACTTTGAAGATTTGGCGAGATCTGCAGGTGCAGTCGAGTGCACTTTGTGGCTATTGTCAGACGAAACCCATTCCTACATGCAAGGTTGACGTGTTTGGTGGCCATTAATGGTGGGCAGGCGTGACATGGTGGAATCAACCTAGTTTGACTTGATCTGATTCATTCATTTTCCCAACTTGGATATGATTAATGGCTTGTGTTCGAGCTAATGTTTCACATGCGTTGTTGTTCGTGCGGGTGGAGCATTGTTGGCGAGCGTGGCTTGAGGGAATGCACCTAACTTTGGGTGATCCTAGATCAATTTGAAGAGGCTCTTGTTGCATTCATTGTTGGACGACGAGTTATTGTTGGCTATCGGGGCCGATTTGGTTGGTGGTTGAGCTTCTTTGTAACCCTAGCTCTGGTTCACACAGACATGTTTCTATAAGTATGGCCTTTGGCCTCATTTGTAAGGGTTCATTCTCCCACTAGTCAATTGAGCAGACTAAGTTAGAAGAATTGTGAACAGTAGATTTAGATATAGAGTAGCATGTTAGAAGATTAGAAGTTAGTTTTTACATTTCAAGCAAGTGTTGTAACAAACTAGAATTGTTGCAAATGTGATGATTTAATACAAAGTGTAGAAATTGTGTTATGACTGGTGCCTTCTCTTGCATTGAATAATCTTGCATGGTTCTTTTTCTATCTTTTAAATCACTTGGAAATGTTTGAATATATCTTAGTTTTAGTTAGTAATTCTTGTGATTTAATGCTTGGAGTGTTGTAGCAATCCCTGGTTCATACTTTGGGCAGCTTCTTGATTATGGGAATGTTGTGCAAGGTCAACCTGTACCTGATACTCATGTACTTAGTTCAACTATAGATATTCATCAAGTTTTATTGAATGAATGCCCACAGTCTGAAAATATTTAACACCTTAGAAGATTGCATTGTTTTCTGCAAGATTGCAGGTATAGCCTGGGTTGAACAAAAATTAGTTTGAGGGATTGGTCTATTCCAAGTATTTCATCATTTTCATGGTTAATATTAGAAGTAGTGTTAACATTAGGACTTCAAAAACCCTCATCTTTTGATGTTTCTTTTATTATTTGGTTAGAACTAGAGATTAAAGCATCACCATATCTTAAAATCTGATGAGTTTAGAGCTTCCAACATTTTTTTGTAAGACCCCTTGTGATTACCAAAATTTTCACATTTATCACTGGGTTTGTTCTATTGCATTGCCATGACCTAACACCCGTGAGACCTTGGGGTTATCTCTTTGTTCATAGAGAACAACCTTTCAAGAGAGCTAGGATAAATTTTATTCTATCTGATGTTGTTGCCATGCAAAAACACCTAACAACAAAACCCAGTCATGATCAAAAACTAAATTCAATTTAAAATAATCAACAATGTAAAGGACCTCCATGATAAAAGAACATAGAAACCCTAAGGGGAACCCATTGAGTCAGTTTTGAAGAAAATTTTATAGTTAAACATCATTTAACTTCTTGAAATTAAAACATATGAATCGACACTAGTTAAACCAAACTGGTGGAATGAAAATTAATTTTGTGAATACCATCAAGGTAAAGGAAAGAAAACATTATTACATTGGACACTCAAAAACCTCATCCAAGGACTTATTGGACAAGGAGATATATCAGTGGATAATTCACAAGATAAAACCAATACAGATCATACCATATTCAAAACTCCCTTGCAAGACCATCGAAAAGGGAAGGCCTCTAGTTAAGGAAATAATAAAAATGTGAATTATACCCACATTGTGCATGACTATACCATTAATCACATTTGAGCCCTTGATAATCATGTTGCTACCATTATCATTAATAAAAGCTCAAAATGTGTAGTTACCACTCACAAAGATAAGGTGGCCTTTTAAGGGGCTGCCTCTAATCCAAAACCAAAAAGTTAGTACAACCTCTTGGATCATCTAGGAAAGACACCCTCACCAATATCCATTCTTGAGCCACTTCCCATTTCCAAAAGCATAGGGGCATTCTAGAAAAATCCTTGCAAGATACATCCATACCCTCTAACTAAAATTTCAACCATTTTCAGGCCATGGTTGGATACCTAGCTACCCCCCACCATGTCACCTTTTTCAAAAAAGATCTTCTTACACAAAAATCCAATGTGTACTGAGTGTGTACATTCTTCATGTGGAAATTGTTACAAAGGAGTTGGATTTTAGGGTATTTGGGGAATATTCTAGATCATATTCAAGTGTGGTGTGTGGTTCACAAGTCATCCTTTATTTTGAGGAAGCGTGTACTTAAAATTTTAATGGTGTTTGCATCGGTAATGACCAGCCTAGTGTTTACACAACATGTGATGGATAATAATTGTTTTAGGAAGTGTTTGGTTGAGTGGTGTTGTTTCTTTGGGTCCTAACTAAGGTTTGATGTGGTCCACTTTCACTTCTATCTTCGGTGGAAGTGATTTGGAATTGACCTAATTTGAATTTGCACATTTGAGGTGCATAACCAAACTTAGAGAAAGGTTTCAAGGTTGAAGATGATATAATTATGAGTTTAGTTGTTGAAGGGTAAAAATATAGATGTGAGAGATGAAAAATGATGTGAAGTGTAGATTTGTAGAGTGAAAATTTGAGTAATGTAGTGTGAGCTTTCATGTATTAGTTAATTGGATGCAGTGAGAAGAAGGTGGCTACAATTCTTCAATTAGACTATGAGGGTGTTGATGTAATTATGGTGGATTCTTTGTTGCATTGAGATGCTTTTCTCTATGTAATGTTTCTTCTTTATCTTCTTTCCTATTTTGGTAGAGAGCCTTTCTTCTTTTAGCAGTGAGCCATATTGTATTTAGTGTTGATATTACTTATATTGTTAGATAATCCTCACTATGGTTTTTCCCTTCTTGGGTTTTCTAAGTAAATTTGGTGTTCTCTTGTGTATGGTGTTAACTTATTTCAATCTTTGTTCTTTTCTTTTTAGGCTAATTCATCATAACAGATTTAAGGGTTTAATGAATAAATGCGGATCTGAATGTTAATGAGGGTTTTGAAGTTTTAAGGTACAATTGATTCACCCTCCCCCTCTTAGTTGTCTTATGCATTTAAAAATTGGCATCAAAGCAAGGTTCCTTGGAAGAAAGCTTAACTGCTTAAGGCAGATCTGAGATGGCACGCAATTAGGAGATCCCTATATTTGATGGAACGGACTATGCATTCTGGAAAATAAGGATGGAAGGCTTTCTAGAGAATCTAGGATATGATGTCTAGAAATTAGTTAAGGATGGATATACTATGCCTACAAATGGTTCAATCACTGAAGTTGAACTCAAGGCCTATGAAAGAAATAGTAAAGAAAAGTATTCTCTCTTGAGTAGTCTTAAAAATTTTGAGTTAGTGAAAGTTATGGATCTAAAAATTGGTAAATCAATTTGGGAAAAGTTGGAAAGTATTTATGAAGGAGATGATATGGTCAAACAAGCTAAGATGAAGAATTTAAAGACCACATTTTGAGAACTTATGGATGTTTGAGGATGAAAATTATATTACAAGATATATGCAAAGGGTAGATGAAGTGGTCAACTCCATTAGAGTTCTTGGAAGAAAAGTCAAAGAACCAAAAGTGGTAAAGAAAAATTCTTAGAACCCTTCCTAAATCTTATAGTCATGAATTTTCTACTATTGTGGAATATAAAAATATAGATCAATAATCTATAGATCAATTGCATGGATCTTTAACTATATTTCAAATGAGAGTAGTCGGTACTAACAATGGTGCAAAAGTTGAGACTAATTTTAAGGCTACAAAAATAGAGAAGATTGAAGAACCAAATCAAGAAGATATTGATGATGTGGAAGCTAACTTTGTAAGAAGGATGAGAATAGGTACTAGTAAGTACAAAGGTAAGTTACCTTTCAAATGTTTTAGTTGTGGAAAGATAGGTTGCTATGCTTCAAGATGTCCAAACAGAGTTGTGAATGACAAAAACAAGGAGAACAAAGGTAAGATGATTAGGAAAAGCTATTATATTAGAGAAGATGTAACTATTTTTGATGGTGAGTTTTATTATGTAGATGATGATGATGAATGTTTTTTCATGGCTTTAAAAGATGAATCTATTTCTACTAACTCTAAAAAATATGTGAAGGAATACCCTACGGAGAAAAAGGATAAGATTGAAGGTACATTGGTATCTAGTTTTCGTGCTAGACAAGATAAGAACTATTGGATCATTGACAATGGTTTCTCTAATCATATGAATAGGGACAAGAGTAAGTTTGTTAAACTTGAAAATTATGATGAAGGACTTGTTAGATTTGGTGATGATTCAGGTGCTAAGATATGTGGAATAGGTTCAATCAATTTTGATGGCAAGCATAATACTAAAGATGCTCACTATGTTAAGAGTTTAAGGCATAACCTCTTGAGTGTTGGAAAAATGTGTAGTAAAGGATATAATATAATTTTTCAATATGATGGATGTGAGATTAGAAAAAGGTCTAAAATTGTGATTGTTACTGGAAGAAGGATAGATGAAAATTTCTATCAGCTCAAGGGTGTTGATGGCCATTGGAAAGTTGGATATGGCACAAGAGGATGTGTCACATTAATTTTGATAATTTAGTAAGAATCAGTTCAGTTCAAGTAGTGAGAGATCTACCAAATATTACAAAGGCTTTCGATGTTGTCTGCAAGGATTATTAGATTGGAAAGAAAATGAGAAGAATTTTCAAAGGAAAAGAACAATATTCTACTAGATTACTAGAATTGGTTATACAAATATATGCATTCCTACAAGAATAAGAAGTCTTAAAGGTGATAGATATTTCATGATTTTTATTGATGACTATTCTAGAATGACATGAGTCACTTTTCTTAAAGAAAAATTTGAAGCCCTAGATAGATTCAAAGCATTTAAAGTTATGGCTGAGAATGAAATGAATATGAAGATCAAATATTTGAGGTTTGATAGAGTTGGAGAGTTCACCTCCAATGAATTTAACATTTGTTATGAGAATCATGGCATAAAGAGGCACTTGTCTTCCACTAGGATTAATCAAAAAAATGGAGTGGTTGAAAGGAAAAATAGAATTATTCAAGAAGATGCAAGAACTATGATAAAAGAAGCTAACCTATTGGATGTCTATTGGGAGAAGAAATTCATACTATTGTTTACATACTTAATAGAGTTCAATCAAAAGAAAACAACACAAAGACTTCCTATGAGTTGTGGTATGGAAGGATACCTACTATCAAATACTTCAGAGTGTTTGGAAGCAAGTCTTATATTATTAGAGATGAAGAAAACTTGGGAAAGTTTGATGCAAGGTCTGATGAATGAATCTTACTTAGATATTCAACTAAAATAAAAATATTCTAGTGCTACAACAAAAGATTAAGAGAGATTGTTGAGAGTGCAAGTGTCAAATTTGATAAAGATTTTTAGAAATCAATCATGATAGATGGATATGAATCAAATGAACCTAATTGTAGAAAAAAGAAGGCTAAGGAAAATGAAGTGCAGATTGAAGAGGAAGAAGCTCTGAAAAATACCCCTAGAACCTCTAAGTATGTGTAGAGGAATCATTCTAAAGAACAAATCATTTAGACAAAATTAAAGGTGTATTGAAAAGAAGGAAAGTTGTTGAAGAAGAGGTAAATTTGTGTTTACTTTCTAAAGTTGAAACTAAAATAGTGATTGAGGAATGCAAATATGAACATTGGATGAAGGTTATGGAGGAAGAACTACTATAGATTGAGAATAATCAAACTTGGGAACTTGTACCAAGACCTGTAAACAAGAACATAATTGGAGCTAAGTGGGTATTTAGAAACAAACTTGATGCAAGAGCATCCAATGGTGTAGGGAAATATTGCATCACCCACAAAAATCGTTTTCATTATTTTCTTTAGTTTTTTTGAGTCCCATGATGGCACTTAAGGGGTTTAAGATAGTCAAAAGTCAAAAAAGGAAAAAAATGGTCACTTACTACTTTTAGTAAGTCATCCTAAATAAGCTCATATGAACCTAAAAATTTAACCCAAGGATCGGAACTGAAAAACATTTCGGTCCTAAAAGAATCATCTCAATACCTTGTACATTTTGGGAGATATTAAATTTTTCATCATGAGAAATTTTTGTTGGAATCGAGGAACACTGAGAGGGGGGGTGAATCAGTGTTTTGCAATATTCATCATTATTAATTTGATATTTAAACCATTTCAACATTAAACCAAGGAAATATGCAAACACACAAATAAATCATCCACAACACCATAACACAAGGATTTTTATGTGCAAACCCTATTAGGGGAAAAACCATGATGGAGGTCAATCCACAATTTGAGTACTCAAATATAATTTTTACAAAATGGGAATGCACTTGCATTCAAGCACACTTCCTAGAGCTCACTTCTCAAAATAGGAAGGCTCATTCCCTTACAAAATGTTCATATTAAATCCATCTAAAGGGTTAAATTGAAGGAATAACATATTCTAATGCCAAATTACAATTCTGGTTAAGCTCATCAATTGGTTTCTTGACCTTTTGTTAGATTATGCCTTTCTGCTCTGCTCTACTACAACTCGCATCACAAATATTATATGCGTAGATGAAGTTGCGCAACTTCTCTTCTAAATTTTGCATCACACAAAATATAATTCACATATATCATCCTTCGATATCAAAATGATATAAACAATCGATCTTATATATCTGCATCAAAGGATAATATTATCTTCATTTCCGCTTTAACAAAACATATAATATTTTACAACCGTCAGCTAAATCCACAAATGATTCTTAATGTTTACCATCCAAAGTCATACATATCATAGTTAGGACCTAAATAAACATGTTTGAACACAAAAAAATTTAAGAAATTACTCCTTAAACATTTGCAATGGCTATATCCACCAAGTTAGCCTTCTAGCACTGATAAATAGAAAATCAATACATCAGATCTTCTAACTCATACACCGATTGATGCATCAACACAAAACTCAAGAATAAGGTATTCTAGATACCAAATGACCTTCCCTAGTATGTGCAACATGAACTAATAAGTAGATAATGCATATTGATGGACAGACTTAGCTTCAATTGGATACCCTGTTCTTCACTCTGACTCTCGGTATGAGTAGATGTAGAAGTTCATACCAGACAATGATTTAGGTTTCCATCAATGACAACACCAAATGCAAACGATCTGCAAAATCCATATGCCAACAATTTCCCCCTTTGGCATTGATGGAAACACTTAGTGAAAAATGACTAAGTGTCAAAACCAGTATAAGTACGCTACCAAACTTCAAAACATAGCTCCCCCTAAAATTTATAAGGCATTTTTCATTGCTCTCTCTCCCCCTTTGACATCAATGAAAATCACATATATAATCTCCCCCTTTGAAATATGACCAAAAACTTGTTGATTTAAAACTGATTCAAATTTTGAAAAAAGAATAACTGCTACTTGAGTCAGAAGATTATCTTGTGTTTTTCTTTCATCTTCAGAAGAAACTTCTTGCAAGATTCTAATACAATCCCAATGATTATGATCATGTTGTTATTTTTGGATGTCTAGTTGATAATCTTGATGAGAGATTCCAAAATTGTTATTGCATCCTCTAATTTCTCTCATTTCCTCCAAATCTCAATTAACTACTCCAGTCTGCATTCTTACTTTTCAAAAAGTGTCCACAAGCTTGTTTTTGGTATACTATACATTTGCATGCTTGGACTATAAATCTTGAATCATTTTCTTGATTGCACCATCCTGATCTTGAAATATATCAAAACTTTGTCCAATCCTATTTAACTTTGTTTCAATTTGCTCTAACTTTTCTTTTTATTTCCCAATTGCATGAGGCCAACGAATGCAATAGCTATAGATGTTGTTTTCTATACTTATGCATTGCCTCAGCTCATTCATTTTCCTTTTCAACTTGGTAAGTGATAGCCTGAATTTCTCCTTCAAGTGTAGAATTATTTCTTATTATTTCTTCTTCTGAGACTCAGAGTCCATGATTTCCTTGATAAATTCAGTCATCTCTTCTAGAAAAATATTCTATAAACTCTCTAATTTGATATGGTTGTGCATAATATGAGCACTTAGTACACTTAAAATCATATCCTATTCATATGAAGGTTTGATAGACCATAAATTAGCAATTTTTTGTATTCCATCTTCCTCCTGAATAAGCTACAACATCTTTGCTTTTATTAAGTCATATTCTTCCTCACTTTCTTTTGTATTTTCCTTTTCTTGTTTTGGTTCACTTGGTTCCAGTTCTTTTTCCTCGGTGACTTCAGTTTCTTTATCAGATTCCTCATCTGGAATATCTACAACCACCTATTCTTTTCCTTTCCCTTTAACTCTTGGAGTCTTGCATGCTAGAGGAGTATAGACAGTTTTTTTTTTCCTCTTTTCTTCTTTCTCTCCATCTCATTGGAAGAGGAACCAAATTCAGGTGCCCTTACTGGAAGGGAAATGCAAACTAATCCAAAATTTTCTAGCAAACCTCTAAATAAACTTGCATATTCTTGATCAGAGTTTGTCAAATTTTTAGAGTGTTCATAAATTTTATTGCAAACAGGTTCATTCTCTTTCCATACAACATTGTTCTTTAGTGGCAATTTTTTTAGAAAGTACATCACAAGACATATAACCAAAGTTCCAAAACTAAAGGGATAACCTGTCTCCTTTTTTAATTGCACGTTCTCCACTAGTTGATCCTTTAGCAGTCCGCACAAGTCAAAGTCCTGATCTTCCATTATCATTTTGTGAGAGATGTAAACTATACCAGCTGAGGTTGCTCCTTCTCTATTTTTGAAAAATATTTTATAGGATACTCCATGCACAATTTACCTTTTTACTGAATCTTTGATTGTTGAGGTTATCAATGCCCTTTGGTCTCCAGTTACTCTGGTTAGGGTTTCGACTTCTTTATTTTGGATTGAATTATTTCTCGGTATTATCCCCAATTTTGCATAATCCAATTAGGACTCCAATCACCTCTTAAGAAATATGATAGGGTTTGTCCAAATTTAGAATTTCATTATTCAATCTATCCAGAATACACTTAACAATTTATGTGTTCTTGAAATAGGGGAATTTACTTCAAATGTCTAGACTTTTGTGTTTCACATCTTCCATCCATTTTAATTCATCGGGCAACAAAAATTTTCTTACAGCCCTAATCTTCTCACTACTAAACTCATCTAAATTCACAATTCCTTTGATTTGTTCCATTTTGCGTACTGAACAAGTTCTTCTACCGAGCACCAAATTAAATGGAAATTCCATAAATGACTGAAATACCTAATGGATTTAGAGATTCACCACCGAATTATCTTCACTCCTTCAAAATTATGCTATAGAGTTCTCTCCTTCTTCTCTTCTTCAATGCAAAGTGACAAATGAGGGTTCCAACTAATTTTTATAACTTCGCACATCAAACTTTTATAATAAATATATTTTCCCTAGGTGTTTCAGATACTTTTCTTTCTCAATCAGTGAGAGAAAAATTATTTTGCGTACCTTCAACTGATTGAGTTTCCTTGAGAGTGTTTTCTAATGCATCTTTGGATCATTAATACTGTTGTTGTCAATCTTTCATGATTTGGTACTAGCTACAGATAGGGGAAAAAGGATTTTCTTTAAAAACTCCCCCTAGGCCAATGGCCTAAAATTAGTTTCCAGAGGAATTATCGAAAGAAGGTTCTGGTGCAAAACCATCTCCTGCATCAGACTCATTATTCCTTACCCATGTCTTCTTCATCTGATCTCGTATTTCATCAACAATCACTTTTCCTTTTTCTTTCTCATTTTTATGTGCATTTCTGCCTTTGTGTACCAAAACTCTTCTATTCGTATTTCTATTTCTACATAATTTTGCAATGTGATCATATCTGTTATAATTGTAACACATAGAATTTCATTTTCTAGACCTATCATTCCATTTATTTCTTCTTGATCTACATTGGTTAGAAATATGCCCAAATCTTCCATAGGTGTAACATTTAACATTCCTTCTACTGACAGAGTTGTTTCACATATTTCTACATTCAATTGACTTATGACCAAACTTTTTGCAATTGAAACACTAACCAGAGAATGATGAATCACTTGATTTCATTTTACTTCTACATTGAGCTACCATATGACCAAATTTATTGCAAGAAAAATAATATCCATTAAACTTTTGAGCATTAGGTTGTCTTCTCAGATGCCTTTTTTCTTTGTTCATCAGATTTCCTTGCTTGAAATTTCTTTGTCCAGATCCAGAACATTCTCCTTTCTCATATCCAAGGGCTCACTTGTCATTTCCATTCTTTTTTCCTTGAGTCATATTATCAAGCTTAACTAAGCTAATCTTAAACTTCTCCTTGTATTCATTTGTAGTAGTAAGTTCATCCCTAAGAATAACAATTTATTTTTCAAGCTCTTCTTCATTATTTCTGGATTGTTGCAGTTCAATCTCCAATTGAATGAATTTTCCATTTATTCTTCTACATTCATCAGATCTTTCTTTTAAGGACTAAGCAAGATTCTCCTCATTCTTCTTTCTTTCTTCAATTTCCTTAGTCAACTTCATCACCATAGATTACATTTCATGCTTTAGGGTTACATTGTCTTTGGCAATCTTTTCACATTCTTGAGTTATTTCTTTCAAGGTTTGATTTAGGTGAGCATCATCCATGTTTTCAATCTATTTTTGCTTAATCTGATCACAAATATCCTTCCTCTTTTCCCCAGATTTAACAATCTGATCTTTCAATGTCTGAATGAATTTATTAGCATCCCTAAGATTTTCTTTCAATTCCTAGAATTCTGCTTTGGACAAATCAATATCATCAAGCACCACCAAAAGTTGTTGCTGAAGACTACCAGAGTCTATTACATTCCAAGATCCACCTTAAGTTTTCAAAATTCTTTTGAGGAACACAACTCTAATACCAATTTTTGGAATCTGGGAACACTGAGAGGAGGGGTGAATCAATGTTCTACAATCTTCATCATTATTAATCTGATATTTAAACCATTTCAAAGATTAAACCAAAGGAAAGATGCAAACACACAAATAAATCATCCACAACACCATAACACAAGGATTTTTACGTGGAAACCCTGTTAGTGGAAAAATCACAGTGAGGTCAATCCACAATTTGAGTACACAAATATAAGTTTTAAAAAATGGGAATGCAATTGCATTCAGGCACACTTCCTAGAGCTCACTACTCAAAATAGGAAGGCTCACTACCTTACAAAATGTTCAAATTAAATCCATCTAAAAGGTTGAACTGAAAGAATAGCATCTTCTAATGCCAAATTATAGTTCCAGTTAAGCTCATCAGTCGGTTTCTTGACCTTCTGTCAGATTCTTCCTTTTTGCTTTGCTTTGTTGTAACTCGCTTCACATATCTTATATGCGTAGATGAAGTCACACAACTTATCTTTTGAATTTCACATCACACAAAATATACTTCACATCTATCATCCTTCGATATCAAAATGATATAAAAAATTGATCTTATATATCTGCATCAAAGGATAATATTATCTTCATGTCGGCTTTAAAAAAACATATAATATTCTCCAACCGTTGGCTAAATCTACAAATGATTCTTAATGTGTACCATCCAAAGTCAGCCATAGCATAATGAGGACCTAAATTAACATGTTTGAACACAAAAAAATTTAAGCAATTACTCCTTAAACATCTACAATGGCTATATCCACCAAGTCAGCCTTCTAACACTGATAAACATAAAATAAATACAATGGATCTTCTAACTCGTACACTGATTGATGTGCCAACAAAAAACTTGAGGATAAGGTATTCCAGATAACCAATGACCTTCCCTAATATGCACAACATTAACTGATAAGAAGATAATGCATATTGATCAACAAACTCAACTTTAGTCGAATACCCTATTCTTCACTCTGATTCTCGGTATGAGTAGATGTAGAAGTGCGTACCGGATCAATGACTTAGGTTGCCATCAATGGTAACACCAAATTCAAATGATCTCCAGAAGCCATATGCCAACAATTTCTCCGATGCAACTTCAAATTCAAATATGAAAACCTTAGAGGCCTCGAAATAACTTGAAAAGTGGACAAACTTATCTCTGATATGTTATAATAGAAAATTGGACAATTAGATCAAAATTTATGGCCCCAAGAAGTTTCCCCACTAAAATTTGAATTTCATTGAAATATCTTTCTAGGCAAGAAATCAAACGATAGGACTTTTGGTGCAAAAACAAAAGGGAAAGTCACACTTTCTAGAACATTCTAGGGTGGTTATTGGGTAAAATAAAATGGGATAAGTGGGGGATTGTAGAAGGTGGCTCCATTAGTGCAGATTGTGGCTCTGAATAATATATTTGTTTTCAGAGTTGATTTTTTTGTAATGAATCAAGCACATGAGGCTGCAACATTATAAGTTTTGAATCTGTAATTTCATTTTCTGAAAATAATTGAAAGTGATTTATTTTCTATTTCACATATTCTATGTTGATATCTATTTTTGTGAACTGTGTGGGTTTTGAGAGATGTGGCCCCATCAAGTAGTATACGAGTAGGTTTTCTTGAGTTTGTAAATAGATAACAGAGTGTGAGACAGTTTGCACCAGGACTTATGGTTGTGGATTTCTAAGAAAAGTTATCAAAATTCCTCCATGAAGAGACCGTGGTGGTGGAAGTAATGTTATTGTACCAAAAGAGGGTTTAAGATCCCTACAGAGAGAAGTTCAAGCACTAAAAGAGGAGTTGCGTCGAGGGTTTGAGCCAAGAAGAGGAGATGAAAGTGAAGATGAAGCTGAAAATGAGGAATAGTTCAAAGAAGAATAAGATGTAGTAGATCAAGAGAAAGTTAGATTATTTAAGGCCATCTCTAAGATTTGGAAAAGGCCAAAGATTGATGTTTTTAAATTTTATAGAGCTATTAACCCAAAAGAGTCATTGATTGGATCAATGATATGGAGGAGTACTTTGAGTATGAGGAGGTGAAAGATCCTAAGAGGGTCAAATTTTCGAAGACCAAGATAAAGGTTCATGTGAATATTTGGTGTAAAGAGGTACAAATAAAAATAAATCAAATAGAAAAAGAGAAAATAACAATATGGGATCGTATGGTGGACAAATTAAAAATGAAAATTCATTCTTGTGGATTATGAGCTAGATTTGTTGAAGAAGATGCAAGGGTTGAAACAAGAAGGAAAATATGTCAAGGAGTATATAGAAGAATTCTACTATGTCTCGATCAGAACAGGCCATTCTGAGGCTAATAAGAATAAAATTTATCATTACATAAATGGGTTGAAGCTGAGTATTCAAGAAGAGTTAGTTCTTGTAATAATGTCTGCTATTGAAGATGCATATCAATTTGCTTTGAAGGTAGAAGAAAATTTGAATAAAATATTTGAATGAAAGCAAAGAGGTGGAGGTCATGGTGGAAAGACTAGTGGATGGTCATATGGAGGTCTAAATGAAGATCAAAAGAAGGGTGAAGGATCTAGTAGCAGCTAGAACTAGAAAGGAGATAACTCATGTTTTCCTCATGATCAAAATAATGGAGAGCAAAGAGGAAGAGGAAGATCTGGACGAGGACTGGCAAGAGGAGGCTTCTATGGAACCTATTTCTAGTGTGGAGAAGAATTACATAGAGCCTATGAGTTCCCTCAACATCAAGGAAGGACAAATAGAAGACCTAAAGATAATGAATGAGTTGCACATGTAGATGAAGATGTTGAATCTTCCCATTCTAAGGATGCAAAAAGAGGAGAGGTTCTTATTACTAGAAGAGCCTTATTGAATGAGGAGAAAGAACCAACTCAAAGGAAGAATTTTTTTCACACCAAATGTAAGTGTGAAGGTAAATTTTGTAATTTTATTATTGATGGAGGTGGTACTAATAACCTTGTTTTAGAAGAGATGGTTAGTAAATTATTATTGGAGGGAAGAAGGCATCTAAATCCATACCAGATTGCTTGGTTTCAGAAGGACCATAAAGCTTTGGTAAATGAACAATGTCTAGTAAAGTTCAAGATTGGAAATTACCATGATGAGGTATTGTGTGATATTATGTCTATGGATGTCCGTCATATGTTATTAGGATGACTATGGTAGTTTGATCGGAAAGCAGTACATGATGGACATGCCAACACCTATTCTTTGACAAAGGATGGAGTTTGTCATAAGTTGAAGCCCTTGAAAGAGGTAGAGGAAAAGGTATGTAGTAATGCAAGAATTTTTTTGGTTGATGGAAGAAAGTTCCCAGAAGGTATGAGGCATGAGCATATGTGTTTTGCATTGATCCCTAGAGTTGATAAAGAAGATACTAATGAGGTACCTGTAGAGGTTTCAGATATGTTGAATGAGTTTCAAGATATTGTTTCTGATAACTTACTTGAAGGTTTTCCTCCGGTAAGAAAGATTAGTCATCAGATGGACCTAATTCCTGGAGTCAATTTTTTGAATAACGTAGCTCATCATATGACTCCAATAGAGAGTGAAGAGTTGAACAAACAAGTGCAAGAGTTATTGTGGAAGAGATTGATCAGAGAGAGCTTGAGTCCATGTGTTTTACCTATAGTAATAGAACCAAAGAAGGATGGGGAATGGTGGATGTGTATAGATTCTAGAGCCATTAACAAGATCACCATCAAGTATAGATTTCTCTTTTTGAGAATGGATGACATTATGGATTGTTTGAGTGGAGCTAAGTACTCCATGAAGATAGATTTGAAGAGTGGATATCACCAGATATGAATTAGAGAAGGAGATGAATGGAAGATAGCCTTCAAAACTAAGGAGGGCTTGTAAAAGTGGTTAGTCATTCCTTTTCGGCTAACCAATACATCGAGCACATTTATGTTGCTTATGAATGAGGTATGGAAAGATTTTTTAGGAAATTTTTTTGTTGTTTATTTGGATGATATTTTGAGTTTTAGTAATACATTAGAGGAGAACTTGATGCATATTTGAAGATTTTTTTAGAAGCTAAGGGAGGAGAAGTTGCTGATTAATTTGAAGAATTGTAGTTTTGTGAGAGAATTGGTGTATCTTGGATTTTTTGTCTCAGTAGAGGGTCTTTAAATGGATCCAGAGAAGGTGAGATCTATCATTGAATGGCCTACCCTAAGGAGTGTTATAAAGGTAAGGTCATTTCATGGTCTAGAAAGTTTTTATAGAAATTTTATTAATAATTTTAGTAGTATTTGTGCACCTCTAACTAAAGCAATGAGAGAGGATAGAAAGGATTTTAAATGGACAATAAGAGCAGCAAAGAGTTTTGATATGTTGAAGAACAAATTCACAAAGCAACCTATTTTGGAGCTTCCAGATTTCAATAAGGTCTTTTAGGTAGATTGTGATGCTAGTGACACTGTCATAGGAGCTAGTTTGAGTCAAGAAGGTAAGACTATTGCCTATTTTAGTGAGAAGTTGAATGATGCTAAGAATAAATAATTTGTCTATGATCAAGATTTTTATGCTATAGTTCAGTCTTTGAAGAAATGGAGACACTATTTATTTCCAAAAGAATTTATTTTATATACCGATCACCAGGCTTTGCAGTATCTCAATAGTCAAGGAAAGTTAAATCAAAGGCACTTAAAATGGGTTGATTTTTTACAAATCTATAATTTTTTTTGAAGCATAGGAGTGGAAGGTCAAATAGATTCATAGATGCCTTGAGTAGAAGGAAAAATTTGTTGATAAAGATGAATATAGAGGTTGTTGGGTTCAATGAACTCAAAAGTTTGTATCCTGAAGATCTAGACTTTGCAAAAGCTTGGAAGGCTTTTTTGGAACCTATTACATTGGATAGGACAAGATAGTTGTATTTCTTAACCCAAGATGGGATTTTGTTTAGAGGAAGATAATTGTGCATTCCAAAGAGTTTTATGAGAGAGAATCTAATCAAGGAGAAGCATAGTGGAGGATTGGCTAGATATTTTAGTTGAGATAAGACCATTTCTCTTATTAGTGAGAACTATTACTAGCCACAATTACAACAAGATGTGAATAATTTTGTGCAAAGTTGTAGAGTATGTTAGATGGCGAAAGGAACAAGTCAGAATACTAGATTGTATCATCTGTTACCCATACCTAAGGGGCCATAGGAGGACATTAGCATGGATTTTATTCTTGGCTTGCAAAGGACACAAAGAGGGCATGATTCCATATTTGTGGTGGTGGATAGATTTTCAAAGATGGCACATTTCATTTTGTTTCATAAGACTACTTATGTTGTTCATGTTGTGGAGTTGTTTTTCAGAGAGGTAGTGAGACTACATGGTCTACCGAAGAGTATAGTTTTAGACAGAGATACCAAATTTGTTGGTTATTTCTAGAGGAAATTATGGAAGAAGTTGAAGATATATTTTAAGTTTATTTTTTCACACCATCCACCGATTGATGGACAAATAGATATGGTGAATAAGAGTTTGGGTAACCTGCTAAGATGCTTAGTAGGATATAAGCCCAAAGGATGGTATTTTATTATACCTCTAGAAGAATTTGCTTACAACAATTTTTTCAACAAGAGCATTGGTAAATCACCATTCCAAATTGTGTATGGGATTAGTCCAAGAATTGCTTCTAAACTAAGAAATATGGATAAGGGGGAGAAGAGTAGTGTTGAGGCTGAATATTTTTCTTAGCACCTAAACAATTTTCATGAAGAGGTGAAAAAATATATCAATAAGATGAACTTACAATATAAGGCTACGACAGATCATAAAATGAGGTATAAGGATTTCCAGGTAGGAGATGAAGTCATGGTTCATTTATGAAATGAGATGTTTCTATTTGGTACATACAACAAGTTAAAGACGAAGAAGTTTGGACCATACAAGATCCTGAAGAGGCATGATTCAAGAAATGAATATGAGGTAGAGTTGCTTGATGAAATGCATATTTCACATATGTTTAAAATTTCAGATTTAAAAAAATATCATAAAGGATGAATTGATGAATAAATAATAGAAGCACAATGGAATATTCTAGCATCTACTTCTGAAAAGGAGGAGATAGAAGAAATTTTGGATAGTCGTGTGGGTAGAAGCACAAGAAATAAGAAATATGAAGAATACTTGGTGAAATGGAGAAGAAGGCCTATTGAAGATTCGTCATGGTTGTTTGAGGTTGAGGTTAATCATCTTGGTTTCCCTCCAGCTCCTGAGAAGCGGCAAGGTCACTTTTCAAATTACCCTGGGTTTTTGATGTAGGAGCATCCAGTGGTGTAGAGAAATCTTGCATCACCTAAAAAAATGTTTTTCCTTATTTTCTATTTTTTTTGAGTCCCATGATGAAAATTAAGGGGTGTAAGACAATTAGAAGTCATAAAAAAAAAAAAAAAAAAACAGTCACTTATTATTTTTAGTAAGTTAGCCTAAACGGGCTCATATGGACTTCAAAATTTACCCCAAGGAGCGGAACTAAAAAAAAATTATGATCACAAAAGAGTCATCTCCATACCCTATATGGTTTGGGAGATATTCAAGTTTTCATCTTGAGAAATTTATCCAATGCAACTTCAAATTCAAATATGAAAACCTTAAAGGCCCCGAAACAACTCAAAATTTGGACAAACTAATCTCTAATGGATTCAGCATTGTAGATCTCTTTGAGAGCTTTCCAATGATATGTTATAATAGAAAATCAGACACTTGGATCAAAAGTTATGGCCCCACAAAGTTGCCCCTCTAAAAAGTAAATTTCATTAAAATGTCTTCCTAAGCAAGAAATCAAATGGAGGGACTTTTGGCACCAAAATAGAAGGGAAAGTCACACTTTCTAGAACATTCTAGGGTGGTTATTGGGTAAAATAAAAAGGGATAAGTGGGGGGTTGTAGAAGTTGGCTCCATTAGCACATATTGTGGCTCTGAATAATATATTTTTCTTTCAGAGTTGATTTTATTGTAATGAATCAATCCCATGAGGCTGTAGAATTGTAAGTTTTGAATCTGTAATTTAATTTTTTGAAAATAATTGAAAGTGATTTATTTTTTGTCTCGCATCTTCTGTGTTGGTATCTATTGTTGTGATTTGTGTAGTTTTT
Source organism: Sequoiadendron giganteum (assembly GCA_007115665.2). Taxonomy (NCBI): domain Eukaryota; kingdom Viridiplantae; phylum Streptophyta; class Pinopsida; order Cupressales; family Cupressaceae; genus Sequoiadendron; species Sequoiadendron giganteum. Next base: position 386,225,236 of record CM021107.1, on the reverse strand, counting down.
GGGCAATGTGGCCCTCATTAAAACTAAATGAGAATGGAGAAGTGTTAAGGAACAAATCAAGGCTTGTTTGTAAGGGTTATTCACAAGTTGAAGGAATATATTTTGAGGAGACATTTGCCTCTGTGGCAATAATGGAAGCTATCAGGATGATTTTGGATTTTGCAACACATAAGGCTTTCAAATTTTATTGGATGGAAGTGTTCTTTCTTGAATGGAGAATTAAAATAAGTTTACATGGAATAACCAAAAGGATTTTAGTTATTAGATAAACTTACAATGGTTTGCAGATTGAAGAAGGCATTATATGGATTGAAGCAAGCTCCTAAAGCTTGGTATGCAAGGTTTGACACACATTTTTTATAGAAAGGATTCAATAAAGGTACCACAGATATTAATCTTTACTTTAAGGTTGGAAAATATCAAATCTTGATTGTGGTTATATAGGTTGATGACATAATTTTTGGATGCAATGAAGCTATGTGCAAGAATTTTTTAGAAGAGATACAATAAGAGTTTGAGATGTCTATGTTTGGGGAGATGAATTTCTTCCTTGGGCTACAAAACAATGAAACAAAGGTATATTTGTCTCACAATAAAAGTATGTCAAAGAAATGTTGAATAATTTTGGAATGGAAGACTCCAAATTGATATGCACTCCTATTGTTACTGGTCGTGAACTAAGCAAGAATGAAATCTCCTAAGACTAATCAAAGCAAGTACATATCAATGATTGGTGGACTACTATATCTAACTACTAGATCAGATATCATGCATGCAATTTGTCTTGTGGCTAGATTCAAAGAAGATCCTATAGAGTCACATGTTCCAACAATAAAGAGGATATATAGACACTTAAAGGGCACTCCAGATCATGGCTTATGGTATCCAAAGGCTACTAACTTCACTTTGAGTTCTTACAGAGATGCAGATTGGGTTGGTGGTTGTTGATGATAGAAAAAGTAAAAGTGGTGGTGAATTCTTTCTTAGATTTAGATTGGTACATGACTGAGTAAGAAACAAGATTCAATTTGTTTATCTATTGCAGAGCTTAAGTACATTACAACAACATCTTTCTACACACAAGTGTTGTGGGTGAGGAAAACATTGAATGATATTAGAGTGTTGTATGATGAGCCTATTTCTATTTTTTTGTGACAATACAAGTACAATCAAAATTTCGAACAATCTAATGATGCATTCAAGGAAAAAGCATATTTCAATCAAATATCATTTTCTAAGAGATAAGGTTATGGAGAATGAAGTGAATCTTGAATATGTACCTACAAAGGATTAGATTATTGATATACTCACTAAGGCTATTCCTAAGGATACTTTTGAGTATCTTTAGGAGAATTTGGGGGTTATTGCCCCTCCTTCTTTGAAATAGATGCATAAGGAGATTCATCAATCTAGTGGATCTCAAGATTCATTCTTTATTCTAGACTGATGTTGGTGGCTACGTCTTAAGGGGAGTAGGTAGTTGCATTGTTGATTGTTGCAATCAGAAGGGTGTGTGTTGTCATTGTTCTATGGCAGCTGATTCAGTACAATTTGGTGTGTGCTCCTAAGGAGGAGTATTCAGAGCAATAAAGGAAAGGTGTTGCAAACCAATAGTAAGCAAGTTGATTGATGTCAAAGGAAGAGAATAAATAATACAAATATTTTTCCTTTTCCATTGATTTCAAAGGGGGAGAGAGAAACATGTGAAAAAGAATAAGTAATAAGGGGGAGAGAAATTCATAAGTTGTTCGAGGAGAAAGAAACAAACTACAAAGGGGAAGAGAACAATGTATAAAAGATAAGTTATTCAAGGGGATAATTAATATCAATATTTGCAGTGTTCTAGATCTAATCTATAAGATAACTTTTGTTATACAAGGGGAGAAGTAATATCAAGAGTTTTAGTTATTTGGATTTAATTTTTGTGAATTTTATTTGGATTAGATCTATAAGCATTTTAGATCTTTCATAGTGATGTGTTTTTTCTTATTTGTTAAGATTTTTTTTCTGTTCACTATAAATTATATAGCTAGGTGGGACCCACATCCTTGATTTAATGTTCAATTGATTTTATTGGAATTTTTTAAGTTACAAGTTACAATGATGCAATTGAACCCAGGTTGAAATTTTGACACATATATCGATGCTTTTGAAGTTAAAATGATACCTTTGTAATTCACAATGATTTATTTGAGGTAACATCAATATATTTGATTCTTTGTGATTATTTTTTGTAAGTTGGATTTTTTGTATAGTGATGCATTTGAATCTATAGTGACATATTTGATTTTGGATTGATGCATTTGAAACCCACATCAATGTATTTTTAGGTAGAGAAAAGAATCCGAAGTTATATTGATGCATTTGAAATCTATAGTGACACTTCATATATTTATAGTGATTCTTTTGATATTTACAATGACACATTTGATTCAATTAGTTGGATTTTTATAAACCTAATGTTTTCTCAAGTTTTTGGAACTAATATATCTTTGCAACATTAGAAAAAATTGGGAGAAGACTGGTAAAAATAGACTACTGATGAATCTAATGCAGAGTAAAAATTTCAATTGCTTTGATTTTTGGATTAGTTCACACTTTTTTGGGCTCTAATTAATGAATTATATGCCATGTTTGGTGAAATTATAGTGTATATTCTCTCTCCTTGCACTTTGTGTGAGCTTGAAGATTAAAAGTACCTATTATTTTACACATGCTATGCACATCCAAGGAGTATTAGTGAAGTATGTTCTTTTCTTTCACTTCATGTGAGCCTAAGAATAAAAAAAACTAGTATCTTCTTTTTCATTTATAGTAGGAGGCCTAATTGGGGATTTCATCACCCTAAGCGCAACCTCAACCATAATTATCGATAGGGTATATAAAAGGGGGAGAACAAAATTTGTACCTCTAGGTGTGTCCAACATCATTCAAGCTAAGCCAAAAGATCCTTGACCTACCAAGAATTATTTGGTGAAGAGAAGAGGGAAGACCCCCTTCATCTTGGGCACTTTCAAATGGGCTCAAAATTCTCGAAAACCACTACAAACTATTATTGTTTAGAGACCTATTTCCACATTATACCACCCCTTGTTATTACCATAGGTTATAATCAATCTAAGAGAACTTATTGGGTTTACCATGCTCAGGTATGCCTCTAGTAGTTGTGTTACATATCTATCATGCCCATTCAATGCCCTGCTAGCATGTCTAAAAGTAAAAACGTGAAAAAGTTGTCAAAATTGTAAAGTTGCAATTTTTCTAAAACCCTAAACCCTCTTCAAAACCCTTGCACTTTTTTATATTTTATCATTTACCTTTGGCTCCTATATCCCAATCACTCAATTTTTTGTCCATGGCCTTTATTTCATTTTCTAACCAACCCCCTTTTACCGATTATCGGTCATGTATCTAGTACGTTTTAAAACAAACTTTAGAGAACATGCAAAATTGATAACTGAAGTGACCACTTACTTCAAGCCTCACCTAGAAAACCTATCATTCTCTCATCACAACATAAATTTCCTTCATGCTGCAATTTCTAAGGCCCAATGTATAATAAAATCACACTAAGAAACAATGGCAAGGGGATGGACATGTGTCAAATGTTTGTTGTAGTATATATCTCCTTCATTCCACAATTTCATTTCCTCAACGCATAAGAAAAATGCACCGATCAGACATAGTAGGGGGGTGGATGTGTGTCAAATGTTCATTGCAGTGCATATTTCATTCACACTACAATTTCTAATACCCAATATAAAAAGTAAATTATTGTATCCTTCAGAAGTCTTAGCGTGTGTCTACTTCCTATTAGAGTGTTAAATTCCTTCACACTGTAGTTTCATCTCTACAAAACATTCACAAAATGTGGTAGCTTGATTTTATTTGATTGTGTGGGATACACGGTGTTTGATGATTATAGCACATAAATTATTCACACTGCAGGTTCTAATGTTCAACACATTCACAAAATATGGTGGGCTAGTCAAAATTTAACTTTGAGGGACACCTGCCATCTTCTCATTTCAGCACGTAAGTCCTTTGCACCACATTTCCATATCATTGATGCATAAGTAAAATGAATTACGCTTCAAGATCCTTCATAAAATGATAAATGGTAGCTTCTCATTGTAGCACATTCTTATAAAGCAAATATTCCCCTTGAACACATTGATACCTGAGTAGTTGAAAAGTAAAGGAGACATGTCTTCTTCTCATTGCAATGCAAGGCCTCTGTATGTCATATTTTCGTAAAAGGAATTTTAAATCGCTTATGTGTTATACTTTGGGAACACATTGACCATCCATCATGTTGTAAAATTTTAAGATCTACGACCCATATTCAAACTTGAGAAATGGATAGCTGAGCGCTCTTGGTTCATGTGAAGCAAGTAGTTATGTTGCAAATATTTCCCCAACTACTAGATCTAATTCTCAAGGCTATAGGAATGATTCTAAATGCATTTTATACAAAATCTAAGTAGATAAAATAGTTCCCATGCTTCATTAATGGTTATAGAATACCATTATGTCCAATGGCCATTCCTATCCATGATTTGAATGTGTATTTTTTGGGAGTTTGTGTCCTTAAGTAATAGAATCATGAATGAAGAGGCATGGACGTGGTGTTAGGGCCATTATGGAAATATTTCAACTTGAGATTTGAGGTCCAAATGTTTGTACCTAATTTGTAAAGAGTTTTAGCTAGATATTTCTTCTGACAATTTGTAGAGTATATAGGGAAACCTTGTACTCATTGTAGGGGGTTCTTCCTTAATCTCTTTAGTAGACATGTAACTTTTGCATTCTGCAACTGTAAACTAGCTTCTAGGCCTATGTATTAACAAAAATCACTCATTTTACCTCTTCTCTTATTGGATATGTTATGTAATTATTGTTGCCTTCATGTTTGACTATTATTTTGTTACCTTTCATGCATGCATGCTATACTTTTGATATATTAAGTAGCATTTATAGGGCATTGTATCCCTTACACGACAAGCCCCAAGGACCAAAAAATATCAGATCTAGAGAATTAAAACATTAACCACCAAAAAAAAAAATGCAAAAACAATATACTGATAGCCAACAAACAACAACCCAACCATGACAGGACAAAAGCAGTAGACTAACTAGCACCCTCCCAATTCTAAGAGAGAAGGTTAATAACATCCTCCCCAACCCATTTGGGGCCCTCCTCCATAGTCTTCTTATCCATTTCTTCTTTGAGAACATTAGAAAGGGTACCAGCAACACAGTGGATCATTTTTATAGTGAATCAAGAAAACCCAATGAATTTCTTCTTGAGTTTATCCATCCACTCCAATAGTATGTTATAATCATCCACTATCCACAGTCTTAGAATTATCTTCTTCCATAGCCTAAGGGTCCAAGGACTGGGTCGTCAAATCATCCTTGAGCATCTTGCATGCATGCTATGTTAAAATTATTTACAATTGTTCTTTTATGAATATTCCTTTCCTTTCAACATTATATAAATCCTAAGGTCCATATTACCCTTAAAAATTGATAGAATAGAGAACCGTGTAATTCATTTGGCCCTTTTCATTAATGTATTGTGCTATTTTAGTAGGAAGAAAATTCTATAGCTTTGGTGCATCACTATATTTCCCATTTTATGTATTCCTTTTCTCCCTTTCCCTCTATGATCTAATAGAATAGGACAAGTGATATAAATTGATATATTGGGTTCGATCAGTATTATTGTACCCATTATTCTCTAGAGACTTGACCTCATTTTGAAAGTTCTCACACCTTGAGGTCATTTTTATTGTGTCATTGGAATTTTTAGCCTATGTTAAACATGGTGCAACTTCATGTGACAATAGTTTTTGGCATGCATGGTGAGACTAATTTGATGATCCTTTTTTCATCCTATTAAGAAATTGGTGTTGTTCTTAGAATTTTATGCCTTGAAGAAGTATCCAAAGTACCTATCAACTCTACAATCAAGTTGGTGACCCTATAGAAACTTAGTAGTTTTGGTTCCCTATTAGACCTGTAAACTCATGCCCAAAACTCAAACAAGGGCATCTTCTAGAGGTATTTTTCAATACACTGAACTATCATTTTCTACTTCTAGAAGAAGAGATAGACATTATTTATCACCAATAAGGAGAACTAGTGGTTTTCTAGCTCTATCTCCTAGAGCTTAGTCCACACCTCCATTCAATAGATTATTTCAACCTAGGACTCCTACCACTCAAAGTAACAAACCATTATTTTTTATGGATGTCCCTAGAAATCAAGTGTTTGTCACTTTTAATGTCGGTAGCCCTCTTTTTTAGCCCAAAGGGATGACATAGTAGTGATTTTTAAAAAAATTATTCCTTATTTTACTGGTGAGACAACCACTACTCTAATAGAACACATTCAAGATGTGGCCAATATATGCTCCATACATAATATCACAAAATATAATGTGGTTGTTAGAATCCTAGCCATATCCTTAAAAGGAAAAGAATTACAATGGTACAAAGGTTTGTAGCCTAACTCCATTCACAATTGGGATGAGTTAGGTAAATGGATATTTGAACAATTTGAAGACAAGAGTGATCACTTATCCTTGGTGAAGCAATTGACAACAATTAAGAGGACACCCCATGAATTCATGGGATATTTTAACTTCAAATTTCAAAAGACTTGGGATAAAATCCTTGCCTTGGTGAATCCTTTTCCCAATCATGCCTTCCTATACTATTTAAGGGCTCTTAACAATTATGTGTCTTCTATGATACAATAAATGGGTGGGGTGACGCTGCTAAATGCATATGACATTACCATAAGGGCAAAGAATTATCTAATACAAGTTGGGAAAATAGCTCCAAGGCCACCAATTCTCCTATTCCCATATTTTATTCTTCAACAATCCACATTGGCTCCTATTCCAATTATATCTACTAGTCAACCATCTATTTTTGTTCCACCTTCAAATCAATTACACTAATTTAAAGTCTTATTGTATAATTTTGGTAATGAGATAGTGATAATAAAGAGGCAACAAGCTCAAAATAGCATAGCTTACTAGACTCAAATTTAAAACTATCAACAAAATAAACAACCATATCAAGGGGAAAATCAATGGAATTATGCCAAACCCTTGAATAGTGTAAATCTAGCCACTAAAAACACTTCAAAGGCTCTTGTTCTAGTTCATAATAACTTAGCTCAAGAAGATGAAAGTTGTTACCCATGTGATCAGCCACATAATCAAAATGTGTGTGAAAATGGAGAGAGTGTACAAACTCTAGTGCTTCAAATTGAATCCTCAACTTTAGGACAACAATCTGATGCAAACCAAGTAGCTATCGTAAGGAAGATTACATGTTAGGGGACTCTACATTGGTCAATTAGCATGAGGCAAAATTTTATGATCTAAACCAATTAAGAACATTGATGCAGTAGTTCATAATACAAGATCAAAGAAAAGATCAATGGATAATGGTACATATCCCATAATTGGTCGAGCATCAAACTCCCAACCATCTCAAGATAATATAGTTGTGGAAACTACAGGTAGGAAAATTTTGCTACAACCAAATCAGACTATTGGTAAGAATAACAAATCATAAGAACAACCACAAGTCATCAAATTATCAAAGTTGGACCTTGATTTTCCAAAAGTTTCACCTAAGGTTACTCAACCTCCTTGCAATATTATTGATAAAATGAATAATTTTAACTTGAATGTCACCATGTGGGAGGACCTATCCATCTCATCTCAAAGAGATTTGCTACAACAAGCTTTTGAGGGGTTCAAGGATCCAAATTATATGCCAAAATGGAAGGATCTACTCTACAAACCAACCTAATGCAGCCCAAGGAAGAAGGAGTTTCCAATAAATTCAATAATCCACCACCTTTATTTTATACTTAATTATGGGAGATTATAATATACATAACTATATGATAGATTCAAGTAATAGGAGCTCTATTATGCCTAAAAAGGTATGTTATCTCCTTGGCATTAAGTATGAACCTATGGATAAGGGAGTTGTGAAATTGGATGAAACTATTGTCAAAATAGTGGGGGTTATTAAGGATCTAAAAATGACCTTGCATACATTCCTTGGTTTCACTATGTTGCAAGAAATTTTAGTCATAAACCTCCCTATCTTCTTTTCCATTTGTTTGTCAAGATATTTCACTACTGAGATAGGTGGATATCTATCTTTTGATTGGTCACATATTTTATTTAGGACTAGTTATGGTACTAGATTAACCATCAAATTTGAGCCTATTGCAATGGATCATATTAAAAATTACACTCCTACTCTATAAAAATAAATTGCACATTGCATGATCAAGAGGATGAGTGTATTCTTCATGAGCCTACTACTCTTTTGGAGGAGGTTTTTAATTGTTTTCTAGATGAATGGGGTAAAATTCATTCCAATTTTACTCACTCAATGAAATAGAAGAAACTAGTCTGGGAACTTGTTGTATTTATGAAGAAGATACTCCTGTCCTATACCTCATAAAAACTCAATAAGACCTAGAGGGGTTGTGGAAACTATTTTTTATGGTTCCTAAAACAATAATGGTATAGGTGCTAGTGTAATGTTGGTATCTCCAAGTAAGAAGAATTATTACTTCTCTTTCAAACTTCAATTTAGTTTCACTAAAAATATGACTAAGTATGAGGCCCTCATCCAAGGTCTCCAACTTGCATAAAAAGGAAGATCAAATTATTGCAGGTCTTTGGAGATAGTGAATCGGTTGTCAAACAAAGCAAAACTTAAAGTATAACCAAGAATAACCTACTCAAATCCTACAAATATAGAGTTTGTGATTTGATTGATGGTTTTGAGGGTTTTGGAATCCAAACTATCCCTAGAGGTTAGAACAAGCATGTTGATAGACTTGCAATAGTTGGTGCTCAATTTGACATACCAACACATATTAAAAACAAGAGGGAGAAAAATATCAGGCTTGTTGTAAGGCTTTTTATTCCAGACAACCAAGTAAATTGGTAGGTCTTTGAAAGTGATATGCATATTGTCAATTTTCTTTAAGAGGAGGAAAACATTTCTGCTAAAAATCAATCTAACCTACAAAACCAATATGGTGATTATATTATGCAACTAAATAGAAAAAAGTTACCAAAGGGTCAAATATTCCTTGAGGGTATCTTTAATTCAGATGATCAATTGAATTATAAGAAAATGAACCTAGCTATGACAAAGGGTAATTACAACATGGTTACCATTGTAGAATGAAAATATTTAAACTTGGGAAAGGTATTTTCAACATCTAAACATGAAATATTCATTAAGCTTTGCAATAAATATATTGATGTAGTTGCATGGACTTATGAAGACTTAAATGGTTTTGACCCAAACTTTACCCAACATACTATTGAACTAAACCCAGATGTTAATCCTATCAGATAGAAATAAAGGCATATTAATTCCAAGATTGAACCTCTAATGAGGAAGGAATTGACCAAACACATAGAAGTTAATATCATCTTTCCTATCAACCACTCATGGGTTTCCAACCTTGTCCCTATTAGGAAAAAGAATGGGTAGATAATTCTTTTTTTTTAATTCAGAGACCTAAATAGAGCCTCCCTAAAGGATCACTACCCTCTTCCCTCCATGGAATTTTTTTTCAAAGGGTTAGTGGTTCAAAAATATTTTCTTTATTGGATGGCTACTTAAGCTAGAATAAGATTTTAGTTCAATAATTTGATCAGCATAAGACAACATTTATTACTAAATGGGGTACCTATGCATATTGTAAGATGCCTTTTGGGCTAACCAAGATTGGTGATACCTTTAAATGGGCCATGGACAGGGAATTTCAAGGTGTTTTTAGACAGTTTTTGGATGTCTACTTGGATGACATAATAGTCTTTTCAAAACATGTAATTGATCACTTCAACCACCTTGAGAAGATCTTTCATAAGTTTAGGGAGTATGGTATTTCCTTGAATCCAAACAAGTGTATCTTTTCCACTGACCAGGGCATATTACATGGACACATTATTTCCAAAGATTGTTTGACCATTGGTCTAGAGAGAGTGGATTCCATATTGTATATTCTAATCGCCATCCATAAGAAGGGATTACAAAGCTTCCTAGGGACAATAAATTTTTTAATAAGATGTATTCCCAACATTGCTGCTTTGGTAAGGCCTCTCACTTCTATGCTAAATAAAAATTATTTTCAAGTGGACAAAAGAAGGTAAACATAGCTTTGAAGCTATCAAACAATAAATTTTTTAAGCTCCCACCCTTGCCAATCCAACTAAGATAAGGAATTCATTATTTACACTTTTGGAGGTGATGAAAGCATACCATTTTTCTTGACACAATTGAACAATAAAAATTAAGAGCAGCCTATTGCCTTCTTCAGTGAAAGAATTAAAGATTATGAGATCAAGTATAGTTGTGTTGAGAAGAAATTCCTTGTTGTTGTTAGAGAATTTTAAAAAAATAGACATATTTATTCTAACAATAGGATCTACTTAATGGTTCCTCATACTAGTATCAAATATTTTTTGTTGAGCATAGATGTTAGTTAAAAAAGAGTTGGGTGGGTCACTAAGGTGATGGATTATGACATTGATATTAAGATCACCAAGCTTGTGAGAGGTAAGGGGTTGTGTGAGAATATTGTCAACTTTTTTGACTCCTATAGAGGTTTCCCTTGTGTTATAGGAGGACCAAATACTCAACATTGACACTCAAAACAGTTGAATGAATGATATGACTACATTTTTGAAAGAAGTTAGATATCCTCCAAGTCTAACTAGGACCAAAAGAAGACACTTTATATTGAAATTCATCCCCTATGTCATAATGGATGTCATACTTTTTAGAAAATACCTCAATAGAGTGTTGTTAAGGTACATTGAACAAAATCAGGTCTGTAAATTGTTAGAAGATTTTCATGATGACTCTTCAGGTGGTCATTTTTTTTGCAAGAACCACCACTTCTAAAATAATGAGGGTTGGATATTATTTTCCAACCCTATTTAAGGATTCTCATAGATGGGTAAGAAAGTATAGGAAGTGTTCTTTCTTTTCTGAAAAATAAAAATTTAGTTTCCCTTTCTCTTCACCCCTTTCCAATGGACCAGCCATTTACATAATGTGGTTTAGACTTTAGAGGTATGATAAATCCGCTATCTATTTGTAAGAGGGGGGGACCAGCCACTGCAATGCCCTAGGTCAGAAAAGGCCAAGAGCGAAAAGGCTTCCCTAACTTACCTTAGTTCAAATCAAGGTTAGGACAGAGAGGATGGGAATGATGAAGACTATGTGTCTTTCGATCACTCTGCAATCCTGAGAATTGAAGGGAAACTAGATGAGATGCTTTCCAGAGTCAACTTTCAATCTCAGGTAGATCTCTGTCTGAGGATAGAAGGGTGGTTCTAGGATGAAAGTGCGGCTCTAGGATGACAGTGCGGCGCGCTGGCGTCTCACAAGTACACTGGCATCTGTATGGCCAAAAAACTAGAGAAACGAGGTTGGAGTCCCAAGAAAGGACTAAGAATATAGTCTAATTGTTTCAGGAAGTAAAGAATGAGACTAAGAATAGAGAAAGGTCAAATATAGATATGATAAAAGAAGTATATTACCGTGAGGGTGACAAAGATAACTTCATGGAATAATCCTCTCACCGGCTTGCTTCGAGATCTCCCCACCTGCACACAACAAAGAGGGAAAGTGTTGGGGTTGTTTTGGGGCCTGCCTCAGTTAGACCCCCGTCTTGGTGTTTCCACCTCCACGAACAAAAAAGTTTGCAAAGATAGAAATAACAATAAAGAAAGGAAATACAAGTTGTGTATGCAAAAAAAACTACAAAACAATATGTGCTTACTCAACCAAATACGATAGAGGATATGAGAGGATCTTACCACCTCCATACAAATCACTCAAGGCTTATGGAGGAGTGAATGATAGGAACTCAAGCCTCTATTGTCATGGTGTTTTTCCTATGCTTGCACTATCAGAGTGATGGAGTGGTAGATTGTTGCAATGGAGTGAAGAATGCTGCTATAGAGCTTGAAAGTGAATGAATAGAAATGGAGAGAGTGATCAAATAGATCTTGCAAAACTTGAGAATGGATGGAATGGTCAAGAATATGAAGGAGAAGATGAACAATGACCATATTCAGTTTGGCCAGCCGAAGAGGGATGTTACTCTTCAACTTCCAATCGAAAATGTAACGCCTCTGTAGTCTCCAACTACAGGAATCTACCAGGGATTTAAGCACACTGCATTGATGTCTACACATTATGTGGGCATCCCTAACAAAAACAACCCCACTGACACACAAACAAGGTGCCAAGTGGAACATAAGCAATGGGCTTAATTGGAATTAATCCTCTTCCTTAGGTTTTCTAAAGTGTAAGGGGATAGAAGGGAATTTGCATTAGGGGTGCAAATTCACTCTCATAATTTTTTCCCCCACTTTAGTGAGCACGAGTACTAATGAGTGCTTTGGTAAAGTAGAGTAGTAAGAAAGTAATAGAGTAAGAGATGTATACTTGAACCAACAAGGAAATAGAGCATGGTCTAGAGAACCCGGAAGTGCTGAAGAGGACTTCATAGTTTTGTGGAACTGCAAAGCTGAAATACAAAAGTGCCTCATAGGCTCACAGTCCTGCAAGGGGGGTATCCTTCAAGAACTCTCACATGAAGGAAACCAAGAAAATCACCTTACAAACCCATAGACCTACGAGGAAAGTATCCCCAAGAACTCTCACATGAGGGAGATCGATAAAATCACCTTACAGACCCACAGACCTACAAGGAAGGTATCCCCCAAGAACTCTCACATGAGGGAGACCAAGAAAAGGACCTAATAGACCCACAAAATTGCAAGGAAAGCATCCCCCAAGAACTCTCCCATGAGGGAGACCAATAAAAGCATCTTCCAGACCTGCAAACCTATAAGGAAGGTATCCCCCAAGAACTCTCACATGAGGGAGACCGAGAAAAGAACCTTATAGACCCGTAGACCTACAAGGAAGGTATCCCCCAAGAACTCTCTCAGGAGGGAGACCGAGAAAAGCACCTTATAGACCCACAAACTTGCAAGGAAGGTATCCCCCAAAAACTCTCACATGAGGGAGACCGAGAAAAAGGGACTACATAGAGTCAGAGATGGAGACATGTTTACCCATAGATAGAACACATTAGGAAGCGACCACATAGGCCAGTGAATGTACAGTCACGCAGACCATCGCTAAGTTGCAAGGCTTTCAAAGGGCTCCCTTGGGAACCCTTCAAAAGGAAGGAGGGTCCACTCAAGGGACACGTTGTTTGAAAGGTAAAGTCTAGTCAGGTTGCCCCCAAGCTAGACATGAGGATGTGAAGCCAGTCTAGTTGAGATGCCCCTAGACTAGATGTTGAGGTGTGAAGCTGGTCTAGTCGGGCTACCCCCGAGCTAGACGCTTTAGAACTTTGTTGAAAACTATCGAAGGTCTCCCTTGGGAACCCAACGTGATAAGAAGGGGTCCACTCAAGGGACACACTTTTCAAAGCTAATGTCTTCTTTTTCGAATCAATTCACCACCAAGGAATCCTTTTGAAAAATGTTCACTTCATCAAGGAATTTGAAAGGAAGGAGATGTGCTCATGCGAGGGGAAGACTAAGACCGTTCCCACTTCGGAGGAGGATTTCCAAGTCCTTTATTTATGGACCCATGATGAAGGAAACATGTTTCGTTAAGGTTTCAAGTTGAGAATGCAATTCTAAAACAGAAGTGTGTGAGGGCTCTTTCGAGAAAAGATTCATTCAGTAATGAATGCATTTTCTAAAGAGCAAGTAATGTAGAAGAGGTGTTGTAACACATGAAAAGGACAACTCAAGAAAAGATGAGAGAAAGATAAAGAAAACATATCACACACAAAGGGCACAAGGAGATCAGGTTTCGTGGGGTAAAATTTTCCTTTATTTATATATATTTGGTAACTGCGGTAAGCAGTGAAAGATCATCAATCCCAAACCAGATTAGGAAGAATGCATGAAAGACAAGGTAAAAATAAAAAAATTGGGTCAACATGGAAGGAGGCCTAAATGCTCCTAATGCTTTGCATCGTCCCCAATTTTCCAAAAGTCAATCACAAACATGGAAGAATAGAGATACATATAAAAGAAGGTTTACAAAATAAACACCATGCCTGTACCCAAGCACTAATAGGGGTGACAAGGGTCATCCAGGCACATGTAGCATGATTACGGGGGAACACATCACAATAGACACACATCTAATCTAAAGATCAAGAAGAGGGTGTCCCCCTAACACTGGTCGACCAAGAGGTCATCAGCTTCCCACTATAGACCATTGAAGGGGGAAGGATGATGAACTTGCAATGGTGTAATATTGAGATCCTCCCGCAACAAGGGCCAACGTAGAGGGACCTGTAAGGTCTCTGTCACTCAACTCTTGTGGGTCCAAGTTCAACAACCTCACAAAGATCGCCGAAAAGGTTGGAACTTCATCCAGTGAGTTAAACATGCATTTAATGGGAGTGTCATGTTTCACCTCATTGGATAGAGGATTTTTCATTCAAGGTTCATCGTTAGGCTCACTGAGAGACTCGAGTGGTGACAAACTCAGGGGAGGCTGGGACTTGTTTCATTATTAGGATAGAACAGGTCAACTTGGGGCCACCTTTTGAAGAAGGTGGGCTCTTCTTACATCATACATTGCTGGAGGGGCCATGCTCTACCTTCTTCTTCATCAGAGGAAGTGAAATCCCCACATATGAAACAAGGAGGGTTAAGGGAGAAGAGGAAAAAATTGAAGTGTTCACCATGTCCACGGGCTTTGGGAAAGGCAAGACGTCTGGGATGGAAGTCAACAAAGGTGGCTCCACCAAAGGAGTGATGAACACTTGCACCCTTCCAGATGCATGTGCACTCATAGCAGGAGCCGAAAGAGATTCAGATATGGAAGGAGGGAAAGAGGTCTTCTCCTCCTCCTTCTGTAAGGAGGCTTGCTCAGCTAGGAGATCCTTTTGCCAGTGCTTACACTCATGTGCAAGGTAGTTTCTACGGCTCTTCGAATCAGAAGTTGTGATTTGCGAAGGGATAGAAGGTTCCTACTTAGCCATGGGAGTGTTATCCATGGTTTTTTCCAGTGGAAAGACAATCTCCTGAATGGGAGAAAGGAGGCGCATGTTCAGAAACAGTAGGAGGAGTTGACTCTACCACTTTAGGGGTGGATCCTTTCCCATTCGAGGGAACAGGGAGAGGTCAAGGGGAAAAATCTCTCCGCAAACCTTTCTTTTTGTCGTATAAACAGTACCAGGGTCCTGAAGACCTATTGGGGAGATCCGATATCCTAACCTTGGGCTTTCACCAGGGAGGTATCATTGAACTTAATGGGTAGAACTTGGGCTTGTTCATCCAATATTCTTCCCAAGAGAGAGGATTGGATGAGTTAGCTTGAGAGGGAGCGAGCTTCTCCTTTCCCTTTTAGGAAGAGGAGGTAGTTGGATGCTCAACTACAAGAAGGGTCAACTTTGGCTTTCCTTTGCCTCCAATCTTATACTTCACATAGTTCTTGTAAACTAGGTTCGTTCTTTGTGGGAGCAGACCGACTAGAGTGGGCCAAAAGTGATCCAATGAGTATCCTCCATGGGATACTACACGCTGATATCCAGTGTCATGCACTACATGCACAACACCTTCATGGGATAATTTTAGGTACTTATGAATTACAGAGGTGATCCTATTCATGGAGGATAGCCAAGGTATGCCTAGCTTCAATCTGAATAGGCCTGACTCGGGGATAACGTTGAAAACTATGTCTATACTCCTAGGTCCAACTAGGATGGACAACGTTATCGATCCATAGGGTTTAAGAGAAATTCCATTATGTGTATGGATGATGGAATTTTTTTTGTCATATTCCTCCCTTTGTAGGGAGTTCAAGAGTAATGTCTCCTTTGTGAAAAAATTCACTCTACTTGCAGGTTCAACCAAGACCCCTGTCACAATGTTGCCACTAAGGTGAGCGGAAAAGGTTTACCATTTGCTGGAATGTCTTGCAAAATAAATGTTATATCCGGTGAATCGGTCTCAAGGTGGTCAGAGGGAGTAAAAATAACCATGTTAACATATGCCTCAAGGTTATAAGTAAAATCAACAAGATCGATAATCATGTTAGTAGAATGTGATGGAAACAGATCCATGTATATCTACAATTCACTGTTAGATTTCTCCACTGATTTGTTTGTGTTTTTCTTTCCTCCATCAAGATGGATACTACCATCCTTGACACAATCCTATATCTCATGATGCAAGAACATACAATGTTTGGTATCATTTCTATTAACTCAATGGTATTGACAATAAGTGTTTTCTTCATACCAACTAGGGTGTGGTTCTCTGACTGGTTTAGGAGGCAGTAGGGTAAGGATCTTATCCTTCACCAACTTCTGCAAGATGGAAGAATAAGAATTTGATAGCTTTGTCAACTTTCGTTCACATCTAAGGTCATTTTTATCCACAATGGCTATACATTTGCAATAGTTTTACCTCTTCTCGAGATCAATAAAATAGATCTTCCTTCAAAATGGGAGCATGAGGGATGACCCTCAAACTGAACCACCATTTTTTGGTACTCTCGTAAAGCCACAGACAAGTGTGCAAAAGAAGGATACTTCATGAGGGAAAACTTCTCTTGCCAAGGCCTTTGCAAGTTCCCTATGAAGACCTTATGTACATCATAATTGGGTAACGAATACGAGATCTATGAGAAGAGTGCTTGGTACCATGCTATAAAGTCTGTAATATTTTCATTGTCCCCTTGTTTGCATCTAACAAGGTCTGAGAAAGTCATCTTTGGTCCAATATTGGCTTGGAACTATCGCAGGAACTGATTCACAAGCTAATCAAACGTGAAGATGGAATTATTGGGCAAAGAATAGTACCAGGCTAGTGTTGTATCTTTGAGGGATCAGGGAAATAGTTTGGCCATTAACACAACATGATGGAAAAATTCTATAAATAAGGCATTAAAGGTGGAAACATGTGTTTGTGGGTCCCCTTTACCACTATACTTCTCAAGTTTGGGAATCCCCATCCCTTGCGGGAAAGGAGTGTTTAGGATTGCAACTGACAATGGGCTGTCTCAGAAGAAGGGCTAGAAGATAGGCTAGGCTGAGGCCTGGGAAAGGTTTACCAGTTGGTTCTACATCTTCCCCATATTCTGAAGAAAGGTATTCAAAATAGGGTCATTAGAAGACATAGGACCACTGGAACCACCGCCAGAGCCACCGCCGTGACCACCACCAAAGCTGCCACCGGTACCACCACCACCAGTATGACCTCCATCGGTGCCACCACCATGACCAGTGCCAGACCCACCACTGATGTTGCCACCACCAATGTGACTTCCGTTGGATCCACCACTAGAGCTGAAGCCACCACCATGACTTCCACCAGTGCCTCTTTTGCCAATGCCACCCCCACTTCCAAATTTTCTGCCACCAAAGCCTTTGCTAATCATTCTGCCAAATCCTCCACCACCAAAGGCAGCAAAAGGGGTGAAGTGGAAACCCAAATGGTTCATGTTTACTTTGAGTGTCTCAAAAAAATTGGAAGTAGAGGGTATATTGACTGACAGAACCATGTCAGCCATATACACAGATGTAGGAGGCATCAACATCTCCAGCTACCTCTCACATTCCTTGAATAGGCCACCTCATATCATGTGACTATGGCTCGAAGAGGAAAATGCTTCAGCCAGACCAGCGAGACTAGCTAAGAGCTCTACACCTATCTAGTCTTTTTCCACCATGTATCTTATTTCACCAATCACCTTAGCAGCCCTAGCCATCTTTAGATAGCCTTCCAAGTGATTTTCCAATGCACCTAACCCTTTACTAAGGCTAACGATGTACTCAGAAGGGATACGAATGCCCTCATGATAATCTATGGATGAAGAGGTTGGCGATGCAGGAGGAGTAGGGATGCGATAAATCTCATCAAGAAATCTAGATTCGCCTCACAATACATTCTCCTGTGCAGACAGACTGACCACAAAACCAAAGAAAAGGCCACTAATGAAGCTAGAGGAGACCTTCACCTTGTCCATCAAAAGGTGTCACATACTTCTTCTAACAATATGCCCAGAGGTTGTAGATTGGGTTGTGAAGCTCTTAAAATTTCACAACATGCCAGGGTACAATGACCAGGAGGTATACAAGAAAAAGTTTTGGATGTCGACAAATGGATAAATGTTGGTTCACATCGAGTTCACCAAAAATGTAAGAGAGGGGGGCCAACCACTACAAGGCCCCAAGTCACAAAAGGTCAAGAGCGGAAAGTATTTTCTAACTTACATCAAATCAAAGGAAGGTTAGGATAGAGAGGATGAGAATGATGAAGACTATGTGTCTTTCGATCACTCAGCAATCCTGGGAATTGAAGGGAGACTAGACGAGTCGCTTTCTAGAGTCAACTCTACATCTTAGGTAGCTCTTTGTCTGAGGACGAAAGTGTGGTTCTAGGATGACAGCGCAACATGCTAACATCTCACAAGTGCACTAGGATCCGTATGGCTAAAAAACTAGAGAAACAAGGTTGGAATCCCAAGAAAGGATTTGCACTCTAGTCTAACAGTTTTGGGAACTAAAGAACAAGACTAAGAAAAGAGAAAGGTAAATACGGATATGATAAAAGAAGTATATTATCATGAGGGTGACAAAGATAATTTTGTGGAATAATCCTCTCGCCAGCTTACTTCAAGATCTCTCTACCTGCACACAACAAAGACAAAAAGTGTTGGGGTTGTTTAGGGGCCTACCTTAGTTAGACCCCCTTCTTGGTGTTTCCACCTCCATGGACAACCAAGTTTGCAAAGATAGAAATAACGATAAAGAAAGGAAATACAAGTTGTGTATGCAAGAAACACTACAAAACAATATGTTCTTACTTGATCAAATAGGATAGAGGAGATGAGAGGATCTTACGACCTCTATCCAAAGCACTCAAGGCTTTTGGAGGAGTGAATGAGAGGAACTCAAGCCTCTGTTATCATGGTGTTTGTTCTGCGATGGCACTATAAGAGTGATGGAGTGGTTGATTTCTACAATGGAGTGAAGAATGTTGCTATAGATCTTGAAAGTGAATGAATGGAAATGGAGAGAGTGCTCAAATAGATCTTGCAAAACTTGAGAATGGATGGAATGGTCAAGAATATGAAGGAGAAGATGAAAAATGGCCATATTCAGGTTGGCCAGCTGAAGAGGGACGTTACTCTTTGACTTCCAATCAAAAATGTAATGCCTCTATAGTCTCCAGCCACAATAATCTTCCAAGGACATTTTTTGCACCGCGTAGGCATCCCTGACAGAAATGCCCCCACCGACACACAAAAAAGGCACCAAGTGGAATGCAAGTAGCAGGCTTAAGTGGAATTAAGCCTTCACCTTAGGTTTTCTAAAGTGTAAGGGGGTAGAAGGGAATCTGCATTAGGGGTGAAAATTCATGCTCATACACTATTAAAATTCATAAATGGATTTTAGCAACTACAGACTACTTCACTAGGTGGACAAAGGAAATTGCATTAAAGATGTCATTAAGACTTCAGTTCTGGATTTCCTTGATGGAATTATGACCAAGTTTGGTACCACTTCCACCATCATCTTTGATAATTCCAAGATTTTTTTGGTGCCCAAATCAATGATTGGGAAGTTAGGCATGGCATATATATTAAAAAATCATCAAATTATTACCCTCAACATAATGGCATGGTTGAGTCTTCAAACAAAAACCTCATCAGGATAATCAAAACGACCATTGAGGATAATTAGAGGTCTTGGCATAGCAAGACAAAGAAATCCCTTTAGGCTAACAAGATCACTCCTAAAAGAGCCATTGGAAATTCTCCCTTCTTGTTGGTTTATGGAAGAAAAGAATGAATACCATTATCCCTAGAGTTTCCTTCTCTTGAGTTAGCACAAAAACTAGAATTAGAGGAAAATTATGTTATGAAAGTAAGGTTGGCTAAGCTAATAGAGCTAGAAGAGACTAGAATTAAGGCCATGCATACTCTTGAGACTTTCCAAGCACAAGTCAAGAGAAATTTTGAAAAGAAAACTACCCCAAAAGTGTTTTGAGAGGGATATTTGGTATTGAAATGGGATGTAACTAGAGACAAACTAGGAAAGCATACCAAGTTTGATAACACTTGGAGTGGCCCATATGTAATAGCCAAGTATAAGGAGGCCAATGCTTTTGATCTCACCAAGCTAGATGGTGAGGTTCTTCTAATTCTAGTTAATGGAATTCATCTCAATCCTTATTTCTTAGGGTTTTTGAGAATTCATGTACATATTAGTTTGGTTGTTACTATTTTTCCAAGAAGTGTGGTTACACACCTTGCATTCTCCTTAGGGGAATGTATGGTTTAGGTGCTTATGTTTTTCTTCACGTGCAATTTTCACATGTTTTTTTTTTAGGAAGGCTAGTTGTTATAGCTCCCCCTTTTTGGCTTTGTTTCCATGGATTGATAAGGCCCCTTGGTTTCCATTGTTAGAAAGCAATCACCCCATAGAGGTCACAAAAAATGTTGCCACTTTGTGTTACCCCTTGTTATTCCCATATGTTATAATCGATCTGAGACATCTTAATGGCTTTATTATCCTCAAGTATGCCTCTAGTAGCTATGTTACCCTTCTATCATTCCCATTCAACACCTTGTTAGCATGTCTAAAAGTAAAAAAGTGTAAAATTTGTCAAAATTGTAAAGTTGCAATTTTTCAAAAACCCTAAAGCTTCTTCAAAACCCTTGCACTTTTTTATGTTTTCTTTTTGGCCTTTGGTTCCTATATCCTAAAATTAAGTGTTTTTCCATGGCCTTTACTTCATTTTCTAACTAGAACCCTTTTATTTCTTATCGATCATGTATCATAACATGATTTAAAACAAAATTTAAAGCACATGCAAAATTAACTTAAGTAACTGCTTCCTTCAGGCCCCACCTAAGACACCTTTCGTCCTCTCATTGCAATATATATTTCCTTCATGCCACAATTTCTAAGGCCTAGGGCATAACTAAAACACACCGAGTGGCAACAACAAGGGGATGGGCATGTGTCAAATGTTCATTGTAGCACATATCCCCTTCATACCACAATTTCCTTTCCTTGGCACATAAGAAAAATATGTTGAGAAGAAGTGGTAGGGAGATGGACACATGCCAAATGTCCATTATAGCGCATGTTTTTTCACACTGTAATTTCTAATAACCAACACAAAAGGAAAATTATGGTAGCCTTAAAAAGTCTCAATGCATTTTTGCTTCCTATTATAGTGCTAAATTACTTTGTACTACAATTTCATCTCTATAGTGCATTCACAAAATGTGGTGGCTTGATTTTCTTTGACTATGTATGACATCTGGTGTTTGATTATTATAATGCACAACTTCTTCACACTGCAAGTTCTAATGTTTAACGCATTCACAAAATGTGGTGGCCTAGTAAAAATTACGCATTCAAAAAATGTGGTGGCCTAGTAAAAATTTGATTTTGAAGGACACTTGGCATCCTCAATTCAACACATAATTCCTTCACATTATATTTTCATATCCTTGTTGCTTAAGTAAAATCTACTAGGCCCCAAACTCCTTTATAAATCAACACATGGTAGTTTTTCATTGTAGCACATTCTTATAAATTGAATATTCCCCTTTGAAGCATTTATACCTAGGAATTTGAAAATTAAAGGAGATGTGTCTTCTCATTGGAGTGCAAGGCCTCTTTATGTCACATTTTCATAAAAGGAATTTCAAATCACTTATGCAGTATACCTTGGGAATGTGTTGGCCATACATCATGTTGTGAAAATCGATGACCCATATTCAAACTTGAGAAATGGATAGTTGAGTCATCTAAGTTCACGTGAAGCAAGCAGTTATGTTGTAGAGACCTCCCTAGCTACCAAATGTAATTTTGAAGGCTACGAGAATGATTATAAATGCATTTTCTACCAACTCCAAGTGCAAAAATGATGGCCATGCTTTATTAATGGTTACAAAATACCCTTATCTCACATGGAAATTCCTATCCATGATTTGAATGGGGATTTTCTGGGAGTTTCTACTTTTCATCAACAAAATCATGAATCAAGAGGCATGTTTATTGTGTCAGGGCCATTATGGCAAGATTTCACTTCGGATTTGAGGTCCATATTTTTGTACCTAATTTATAAAGAGTTTTATCTAGGGTTTCCTACCCAGTCACTCACCTTCTTTCTTTTGACAATACATAGACTATGTTGTGTGGTCTCACAACATGTCCCATTTTTTCACTTGGAAAAATGTGGACCCCTCTTTTCTTTTCTTTCTATTGGCTTTGGTGTGTTTGTTTAGAGAAAATGGTAAAATGAAAGTCTTGCTCCAAGTTTCCCAACTTCCACTCAAATTGATGTCTCCCTAAGCCTGGAGTGTTTGCAAATCTTGTCCCCAAAATTATTGATTATCTAGACTCCTAGGGTTTTGGGTGTCAGGAGTTGTTGCTCTAAGTAATACATCTTTTGTGAAGTTTGCATTGTGCCTGGCTAATCGTTGCTCTTGGTGAGTTTTCACTCAAGAGAAATTATCCCAAGTGTTTGTATGTTAGCTCTTTCCCTTAGTTAAGCCCGATCATGGTTTTCCTTTCTTCAAAACTAAAAATTGGGAGTTTTGGTAACGAAGTTTGTCTTGAATCAAATTGGACTTAATTTTACCTAGTCTTGAGTATCCTTTGCAACTAGAATTCATAAACCCAATAAGAAAAAAAGTCCCAACCCCTAGTAATTCTTTGGAATCAAGTGTCAGATGATTCATATCTTATTATTAGTTAACCATTTAGAATCCAAGCTAGACACTTACTTTGATGTGTGACATGCAAGCATGCCATGTTGGCCACCTATGTCACTTGCCTCTTAAAGGTGGGCCTCAATATAGAATTCAAGGAGTTCATAATATGAACCCTAATCTACCATGATTGCACCTTTTTTCAAGGTAATTAATGCATAATAAGATAAATTAATAAAGGTGGAAAACAAAACATGTACTTGGCACCACCTCAAGAATGTAGTTGCTTCTAAAACACACTACCTCATGCAAGACCATCCATTTGTAAGGATATTAAGGAATTAAAACAAAGGTTTTGGCATGTAGAGAAAAGTAAGTTTCAAAACATTGAAAAACACATCTATCAAGGTTTGAACCTATGTTTATTCAATCACAGTATCAACAAAGCTAGGTACTTTTCTTGTAACTCAATTATGTTAATATTTGTTCATGCATGTCTCTAGTTAAATAGCATTACCCCTGGTTAGGTCGTAAAGAAAATATTGATTATTCATAAAGAATTCAACCTAATTACAGTTAGTAAATGATAATGGGTAAGAAATTTCCATGAATTATTGAAAATGTATGATTAGAACTAGCCCTAACTCATATGTAGAGCATATATCTGCTAATAATCTAGGAAATTAAGAAAGATATGAGCACTTCAAGAAAGAAGAAAACCAATGATAAATTTTAATTGCTCACCTCGCAAGCTATACCAGCCTATGGAATTATTATAGAAACACATCCGAGAGGCTTCAATGAGTATGAATTTTCCATAAGGATTCAACAAGAGGTTGCCACTTAATGCACCAAGAATATGGTCATTGGCAGAATGAATTTGGCAAGAGGTTTCTCGTTGGTGATGGATGCCCCTGAGTTGGTATTGGAATCCATGAAATGGTATGACCTAGATAGAACAGTCATTGTGAAAGAAGTGAGAGTCTAGGTAGACCTATCAACAGAGGGAATTGTGTATACATTTGAGCTCCCAATGTCTAAACAAATGAATACATTGGATATTAAGGTCATTGGTATAACATATATAAGCTCTGAAGAGACAAATATTAGGTTCATGTTTTCAACATAGTTCCAAGAGAATACAGCGAAGGAAAAAAAGAAAATCCTAGTGGCATAATTTATTCAAGAGTTTCTGGACATGATAACTCTATTGAGATGAATAGTTGGATGCAAAGATGCTAGAAAAATCAAACCTTGGATGTTTAAGATTATGTTTAAGATTATGACGAAAATGATGGATACTTTAGTGTAGGCTCATTGGGGAAGTTTTATGAGTGATAGATTGCACGAATAGGTGTAGACATTCCTAGATACCCAATGGTTTTCCATGTCTTCATATGTTGTCTATTCGTATGCCCTAAGGGTAAATATAAAAGGTTTAAATAGAGTAGGTACCCTAGGTAGAGAACCAACGAATAATTTGATTCATCACAATCTACCCTAGATTACTATTCACTAGTATCAAGAGCATTACTAAATGGTAAATGATGTGTTCGTGATGAAGCTGGCGAGGTCGATGGAAGGGGACAAAGCCAAGATATTATATATAGAAGCATAGGATGTTATCCAAACTATTTGATGTTGGTTTATTCAGTTTTCTACTTTCACCTATATCAACGTGGAAGGGTTTATTGATTATCCCTTCATGCTACCTAGATACCCAACAGACAAAATATTGTTGTTTGAATTTGTGAGATAGGTGCAACCGTCTCATGCCTTTTTTCATAGGTACATAAGAAAGGATCTGTGAGATTCCCTATCACCATTGGAAATTATAAGTGCATTGTTGTCCAAAATTATAAGTGCATTTCTCTCAAAAATGCCAAGATGTGTGAGGATGAGTTAAAACTCTATGGGTTATATTTCTTTACACTTTGGAGGGAAAATTATGACCCAGAGGATAGTCTTACCAAGAATATAACTAGGAAGTATACTCATGTTTATCATTTGGAGGAATTCTAGCATAATTGTAATGATAACTACAATGTAAGAAAGAGGTCATATAAGAGGTTATCACTGGAATAAATAAAGGTTCTCAGAACTCATGACATTCTAGAACAATTAGATTTTGAAAATGGATAAGTAAGCAATCTAGCTTATGAATCAGATAAAGTTTATGATGAGCCCATCCCAGACCTAGAGTACACAAAGCAGGGGGTCATAACCATCGAAAGAATTTATAAGAAAGTACAAATATATACTCAGTCCTAGATTTATGGTTACATCAGAATGATGAAGGACTAGGATAAAACCCACATACCTGTGCAATGTTAAGAGAAAGAAAAAGTTGGTGAATGAATTAGGGTATAGTGAGGGTGTTGAGATGAAAGGGAAGGTTGTTAAAACAAGGGGATTTGATCAAGGAAGGTAGCAAGCTCTTGATACCTCAAGCCAAGGAATTTCAATGGTGTCACACCCAGCTAGCCTACACAAAGAAACTATGGCCACACTAGCCAATGTAATGAAAACACCAAAGGTAGAATTTTCTTCCATGACTTATCCAAGAGCTCAACACTTAACTGATGAAAATATGAGAATGAGAGCATAAGTACATGCTAAAATAAGGTCTACATCATAGAATGTAGCAGACATATTTACCTCTCCACCCTCGATTAATACTACAAAAATGATGCAAGCTTTGGGAGGAACTCGCATAATTATAGAGGAATATCTTGACATAACTAAAGAAGAAGTTGTTGAGACACTTAAGAAATGGTCTACTAGGATGAAACATTTTAAGGAGAAATGATCAAAAGGTGATCCAATAATGCATCTTGTAGTGGAAGAAGTGCTTGATATAGGTTCATATCCTAAGAATAGAGAAGAATAAGAGGAATTCATAATAGGATCACTCACCCAAGAGGTGGGTAACCCTGAGGAAATAGATGTAAGGGAAGGGGTGTTGCCACTAAGAGAAATAGGGGGAACTAAAATTTGGATCCTTATTCCCATTATTGATGAAGAATATGTAATTGATGATTGTACAACTGAGGATCAACCCTCATAAGGAATAGTTAAAAATATTGTTGAGCAACCATCAACTTTTGGAAAACCAGGATAAATTCAGGATGTGGATAAAGGCATAAATTCCTCATAGACCTTGTGTGGTAAACCAAGAAATGATGAGAATCCTGATGTTTCATGACAATAGGAAAACTTTGCTCCAAGGACTAATGTAGAAAATAGGGCAAGATAGGATAATATAATTTTGAGAGAAAAAGAGACAGTGACATATCAAGGTAATCCATAATCCTTATCACAAGGGACAAAATATATTAAAGTTTCAAAAGTTGCAATAGAAAATGTTGGAGAATTGAGAAAGGAGTCTCTTAAACATTCTAATCATCAGGAACAAGGCAATGTTGAAGAGGTAGGACAACATGAAGAAGCACCTACCTAATTAGTCAGGAAATTGGCATTGTCGTTGGAGGTGGAACTGGTGCCTCTGTATTTTAAAATTTTAATGCAAGAAATAGAAACCCCTAAACCTACAACTAGAGGAAAGACTAGACATGTTATAAAACAAAATTCAAATAGAGGAAGAACTCTCCAGATAGCTACTTCGGTAGGAGAAAAGAGAAAGCATGAAATGATAGTTAGGGATTACCAGGTGACAATGATTAATGTAGGACATTCATTATGGGAGAAATATTTAGAGGAGATGAAAGTGAATTTAGAAACTACTATTTTCCAAGTGAAGAAGAATAATCAAAAGAAGAAGGAATTAAAAGAACAGGTTGCTTTCTTAGAAAATTTTATCAAATAACTAACGCAATCTATTTAGTCATAGATTGAATTTCCATATAATCCAATGTTGATGTCCAAAGAGTAGGTAGACACTATCACAACACTCTGATATAAGTTGAGTGTGTTTGAAGAATGGATAGAACATCTAGTGAGACAAGGTGAAGAATAAATAAGGGAAGTGATTGGGAAGTGCAAGGAAGTATACCATTGGCTTGATGAGTCTAGAAGACTTGAGAGTGAATGTTGAGACTGCCAAGAGAAGAATGACATAGAAGGGTAGAGGTTAAAGATACTTCTTCAGATGGATGTCTGGGAATTGATAAGTGAGAATGTGGTTGTATAACAAGAAGCTATGGTGCTTGATAAATGGAGAATACAATTAAGTTGGGAAAGTGACACTTTATTACAATACATAAGTGGATTAGAAAAGTTCACTAAAGTGTGGTAAGTTATTGGATAAAGATGAGATCTTTGTTGAAATGTTAGCTAAGAAAAATTATGGTCCTCAGACTCTAGAACAAGATGACAAGGAAGTGAAATCTTTCAGGGGATGGATCAAAAAGGTAAACAAGGACCTTGTTAAGTCATTGAGTTGAGAGGTCATTGATGACATCATAAGATGCAGGAACTCCATGAGAAAATATAGGATGGAAGTAATGTGTAGGAATGAAACTATCATTCAAATAATAGAAGAATTTCAAGGCATAAGTATAGTTGGAACATAATTCAAAGTGTTCCAAAAGAGAGTATACATCAAGTTTTGATTTCTTTGTGGGAGTATCAATAGAGAAAGGGTGAAGATGAATCTTCAAACCAGGAGTCTAGTGAAAAGGAGCATACAACTAGGTAGTGAAAGATAGATATTTTGTGCATGGGTAGAGTTTTGAAGAGAATTTTGTATGGTTATTCCTAGGCCTAGCAAAGATAGTTAATCTAGGGGATTTTGAGGAAAGCGCTAACAATTTTGCATTTTGTGTGAAAGTACCCGCAACTCGGAGCCCAAATTTTGGAGCCTATTGCTAAAGGAAAGTCAAAGTATCTTTGACTTAGTCTGGAAACTTCTTGTGCCAACTGTCATCTTCCACGTGCTACTATTTGATTTGTTTCTTTGATTCTCTTTCATATGTTATGTTTGAACTCTTTGGGGCCTTGTTCTTATAAAAGGTCGTTAGTTGTTTTATTTTGATTTTAAGTTCAGAATTTGTGGATTCCAAAGAACTAAAAATTTTCAAGTTTCATTCTTTTTCATTTTTATGTTCCATTCAAGATTAAAAACTTGCATGTTTCAATTGATATTAACTAATATCGAATCCAATTCAAATCTATTTTTTGATATGAAATCATATGTAGTTGATTGTTCATTCCTATTTGAAAATACTATGTGTTGCACTAGATTCGGGTGCATACTAACACTATTTGGTGGAAAATAATCCATTTGCTTTAAACTCTTGCATCATTCTATGCCTAGATATGAAGCAATATAGTGACATATAAAATGGTTTTCTTTGATTTAGTTATTTCTTGAGGCATGCATGGATAATACCTGGGATAAATATTTACATTTCAATATTTTAGAATAGACACTTTAATTTTTTAGAAAATGTTCCAAAATTGATGAATACATGGAGTTTTATTATAAATCTTTTGATTTCATGAAGTTGTTGAGTTCTTAATTATAAATTTTCTTCAGTGCATGAATTGCATGAAATATTATTGTAAATATTTTGATTTCATGAAAGTTGTTGAAAGACATGTGAATGATCAGACTTAGATTATGTTTCAATCTTTCGAATACAACCCAATTTGTGACAACTATATACCGCTTTTTTTTAATAGAAATTGAACACAACGAACCCTGAGTAAACCTAGTGTGTCAAGACCTGACATTCAAGAACTTGTGAGAGGTAGGTTCCTGTGGAATTTATCTACCTATTGGTGTGTTTGTGTAAAATTTGTGTCAATAGACTATATAAGGAAACCTTGTGCTCATTATAGGGGGTTCTTAGTTTATCTTGCTAACTTATGTAATTTTTGTATTCTCTAACTATAAACTAGCTTTAGGCATTTGTATTAATGAAAATCACTCATTTAACTCTTCTATTATTGGATATGTTTTGTAATTATCTTTTCCTTCATATATCAATGTTGTTTTGTTACCTTCCATGCATGCATGTTGTGTTAAAATTACTTACAATCATTTTTTTTGAAATATTCCTTTATGTCAGCATCTTGTAAACCCTAACCTCCATGTTACCCCCAGAAATTGTCAAAATAGAGAAGTGTGTAAGTAATTTGACCATTTTTATTGATGTATTATGCTATTTTTAGTAGGAAGACACATCTATATATTTTTCATATCACCATCTTTCTAATTTTTTGCATTTCTTCTCTCACTTTCCCTCTCTGATCTAATAGAATAGGACTAGTGATAAAAAGTCAAATACTAGGTTGGACCAATATTGTTGTACCTATTTCAGAGAGGAATTTGACCTTCTCCAAAGAATTGACCTCATTTTATAAGGTCCCACATCTTGAGGTCATTTCCATTGTGTCATTGGAATGATGAGCCTATGTTCAACAAGGTGCAATTTCATGTGACAACAAGACCTAAGATCGACAACTATTAATCAAGTGTGGTAAAAGGTACAATATCATGCCTAAAGTTACTCAACATGTACTATCTTGAGGAGAGATAATTTCTTTGGAGGTGTAAAAACCTACAAGAGGAAGGTGAGTGCTTGTACCACTAGAGACCTAGCTATTTCCTTTCGAGAGTAGGAATGTATCAACACAATCCTACAATATTTTATTGCTCGGGCCCACACTAGTGTGACACGACATTACTACTAGCTAGTTTGTACTTCTTGGCATGTTTTTATCATGAATACCCATGAATACCAATCATGCCATACCTTGGAGTTATTTTTCTACTATTATTTGTTGTTTTTTGTCTCTTTCCAATCAAAACAGTCAAAATTAATCTAATAACTTGTCAAAATTAGTCAAACCCTCATAAAATTTTAGTTATAGTCATAGAATTTTGAATCTAACTATTACTATGATGCATATGTTGTTACAATGACACATTTGATTATTTTTTATCACATTTGATTATCCTTCAATGCATTTGATATGCACAATGGTTTATTTCATTTGCAAATCTACACTTTTGATAGGACTTTGACACATTTAATTTGAAATCATTGAAAAAAATTATTAGTCTAAAATTTTCCTTTTTCACATAGTAATGCATCTAATAGCACAATGATTCCTTTGAAACCCATGGTGATGCTTTTGAAAACACAATGATACCTTTGAAAAATGTAGTGATTCCTTTGAAAAATTTAGTGAGACCTTTGAAACATTATAGATTGACACTTTTCACCTTACTTTGATGCATACAATATCTATATTGATGCATTTAATACCCATAGTGATGCCTTTCAAATTTAGATCGATGCATTTGACTATGTAAATAATTTCCAAAATACTCCAATTTTTAGATTCCAAAATTTTTGAGCATAGAAAACTAGGATTTGAGACCTATAGTACAACAAAAATGTAACCAACATCCATCATTCAAACTAAAAACTAAATTTTCACATCCATTTCATCTTAGAATTTTAGATTTACCTATCTAAGCTTTATGAAAACATCATCATCATCAACACCAAACATCAATACACCAACAACCAATATCAATCATAATATTGTCTAGATCTCCCATCTTTATCCTTCAATCCGTTTGATATGCACAATGGTGTATCTGATCTGCAAATTGACACTTTCGACGATACTTTGACACATCTAATTTGAAATCATTTAAACTTGTTATGTTAGTCTGAATTTTTTCTTTTTCACACAGTGATGCATCTAATAGCACAATGATGTCTTTGAAACCTATGGTGATGGTTTTGTAAACTCAATGATGCCTTTGAAAAATTTAGTGATTCCTTTGAAAAATTATAATTTGACATTGTAGTGGTCCTCTCTCACTCTTATCCACTATGGGAATGTTGAGTAGCTGATATAATTTGAATTTGTAAAATGAAAGATGTATAGCCAACCTTGGAGAAATTTTCTAGGGTTGCAGATGGTCTAAAATCAAGTCAAGATGTTACAAATTGCAAGGAAAGCAAGTGAAGAGTGTGAACAAGTGCAAAAATCAGAGTGTGTAAGAGAGAATCAAGGCAACAGTACTATTAGATTCTTGAAAGTAGTGAGCTGATGGTGTCTGCAATCCTTTGATCAAGTTGTGATTATGTGGAACCTATTGTGGCGGATATTTATTTATCTTTTTGTTTGTAGGCAATGAGCCTCCATTTGGATAGTGATTCCTCTTTGTAGGCAATGAGCCTTTGTATCTAGACAATGAGTCCTTTCTAGGTAGTGAGCCCTCTAGTAGTGAGCCTTTGTATCTAGTATTGCATTACTACTATATTGTGAGTTAATCCTCACTATGGTTTTTCCCTCATTAGGTTTTCCATATAAATCTAGTGTCTCTAGTGTTTTCTTTTTGTTATCTACATTTCATGTTTACACTTAATAAAAAATTAAGTTAAAGTGGAATTGATTAAGGTTAGAAGTAAAAGTAATTTGGTACAAATGATTCACCCCCCTCTTAGTTGTCTTGTGCATTTCAACAATTGGTATCAGAGCTTTATATGGTATATGTTTCATGCAAAACTTTTATTTTTCATTGATGTCAAAGGGGGAGAGAATGTCATGTGAAAAAGTCTATCTGAGGAGAGAGTGTCATCCTAAAAGGAGAAGAGAGTGCAAAAATGCTTGTGCAGGCTGTCTAATCTAAAAAATAAAGGGAAGAAGTAGGGGAGAGTGTATATTGTCTTTGATGTTTTTTCACATAATGTGTTGTCATCAATGACAACAGGGGAGATTGATGCAAGTATGGATGTGTTTGGTGGTGTTGTCATTAATGTTGTCATTGATGTCAGCATAGTTCAGAGTGATTGTAGGTGGTACATGTATAGTTGATCTACTATAGAAGTGTTAAAAGTACATGGAGCTATATTTATAATGTTGCATATGTGTTGTTGCCAAGTGCTTTTGAGAAAATTAAGAAATAATGAAGACAATGTTGAGTGTGTGTCCCGAGTGTGCTCAGATAAGTTGCTCTACATTTCTTCTGTGTAGATCATATGCCTATGTAGATCTGTAGTATTTCTTATGAGCTTCAATAGATAATATATCCTGAGTTTTAACATTTGGGTTGATGGAGAGTGAAATATGTGTTCACCGGTGTGAACCGGTTTGGCAGAACTATTTGTCTATGGACTGTGAGAGATTTTTTTGCTTTGTAGTATTTTGGTGGTTCATTTCAGATCTTATAAATCTAAAAGAAGGTTAATACTGATGTTCTCTGTGTTCTGAAAAACATGCTTGTATTTTGATGCTTCAGAAGGCTTGTTCCAGAGCTACTGTGTTTTGCTACTCGATTCGGTTGGATTGTTGAAGAGTGTTCTAAGTATGAATATTGTTGCAGTTGCTTCAAATGTACCTGTAGGTTTTTAAGAGGTGTTCCAGTATCTGATGAATCATTTTGGGTGATCCACATGTGATCATATTGATGTATATGCATGTACTTCAAAGTTCATTGGTGTTTTCATTAGGTTTTGCAGACCTAATGTTTACACGTTACATAAAGATTAAGCATCGATTAAGCAAGTGTGTGATTGATCCAAGATGTTGTTTGGGTCCTAATTAAATATGTAATTGGTCCTCTCTCATTCTCATCCACCATGGTAATATTCAGTAGCCTACCTAATTTGAATTTGTAAAATGAAGGATGTATAGCCGACCTTGGAGAAAGTTTCTAGGGTTGAAGATGGTATAGAAGCAATTAAAGATGTTATGAGTTGCAAGGAAAGAAAGTGAAGAGTGTGAAAAAGTGCAAAAATAAAAGTGTGTAAGAGTGAATCAAGGCCATAGTACTTTGATGTGTTAGATTCTTGAAAGTAGTGATTTGATAGTGTATGTAATCCTTTCATCAAGTTGTGATTGTGTGGAACCTATTGTGGTGGATCTTTATTTATCTTTTTGTGTGTAGGCAATGAGCCTTCTTCTGGATAGTGAGTCTTATCTATAGTCAATGAGCCTTTGTATCTAGATAGTGAGTCCTTTCTAGGCAGTGAGCCTTTGTATCCAGTATTGCATTACTACTATATTGTGAGCTAATCCTCATAGTGGTTTTTCCCTCATTGGGTTTTCCACATAAATCTGCTATCTTTGGTGTTTGCTTTCTCTTATTTGAATTTCATGTTTACACTTAATAACAGATTAAGTTAAAGTGTAATTGATTAAGGTTAGAAGTAAAATTAATTTGGTACAATTGATACACCCCCCTCTCAGTTGTCTTGTTCATTTCAACAATTGGTATCAGAGTTTTGGTTCCTTAGTGAAAAGCTTAACCTCTTGAGGTAGATCAAATGGAACATAAATTACAAATCCCTATTTTTTATGGAGCTGATTACAACGATTAGAAAGTGTAGATGAGAGGTTACCTTATCTCTCTTGGTTTCAAGACTTGGAAAGGTATAGAGACAAAGTATGTTGAGCTGACTAGTGTTCCTTCCTTGACAGATGATATTTTTGCCTATGAGGAGAATGAAAAAGCAAGGTATGATATCTTCAATGCTCTATCTAAAATTGAACGAACAAAAGTTATTTATTTAGGCACTATTTATGAAGTATGGGAAAATTTGAAAGGTATTTATGAAGGAAATGATAGAGTAAAATTGTCAGGGAAGCTAACAGCAAAACACAGATTTGAGAACTTGAGAATGGAAGAAGGTGAAGATATTGCAAGCTATTATCAGAGAGTTGAACTTGAAGCAAATGAAATCAAAAATCAAGGTGGTACTATAACAGACGAATATGTAATTAAGAAGATCTTGACGACCTTACCCGAGAACTACAATGATAAGGTCTTTGCTATTGAAGAACTGTATGATCCAAATATATTTACTAAGGAGAAGCTATTTGCACCTTGATTGCATTTAAGATGAGGAAGTTTGGAAGAGAAAAGGAGAAAGATGAAAAATCCTTTAAAGCAACTAAGATAGAAGGTGATTCAGATAGTGATGGTTTAGAAGAGTTGGAAGAAAAATTTACAAGGAAAATAAAGAAAGGTATCGATAAGTAAAAATGTATGTTACCTTGTAAATTTTTCGGTTGTGGAAATGTTGGTCACTATGCTTCAAGATTTCCAAATAGAGATACACACAAGAAAAACATAGATAATAATAATTATAAAGAAAAAAATGACATGAAGTTCAAGAAATTATATTATGTTAGAGAAGATACAGGAATTTCTAATGATGGGTTTGATTTTGAGGATGATAAAGATGAGTGCTTGTTTCTAACCTTGGAAAGTAAATTTGTATCTGTTAACCATGAAAGATGTGCAACGGAACCTGGTCTGGAGAACAAAAAGGATGAGATAGAAGATACTTTGGTTACAACCTTTCATGCTAGATAGGATGAAGACTATTGGGTAATTGATAGTGGATGCTCAATTCATATGACTGGAGACAAAAGTAAGTTCACTAAACTTGAAAAGTATGATGGAGGATTAGTTATGTTTGGAGATGATTTTGATGCTAAGATTATTGGAAAAGGAACAATTAGTCTTGATGGAAAATATAGTACTAATGATGTCTATTATGTTAAGGGCTTAAGGCATAATCTTTTGAGCATTTTGAGCATTGGGAAAATGATGGTTTAGAAGAGTTGGAAGCAAAATTTACAAGGAAAATAAAGAAAGGTATCGATAAGTAAAAATGTATGTTACCTTGTAAATTTTTCGGTTGTGGAAATGTTGGTCACTATGCTTCAAGATTTCCAAATAGAGATACACACAAGAAAAACATAGATAATAATAATTATAAAGAAAAAAATGACATGAAGTTCAAGAAATTATATTATGTTAGAGAAGATACAGGAATTTCTAATGATGGGTTTGATTTTGAGGATGATAAAGATGAGTGCTTGTTTCTAACCTTGGAAAGTAAATTTGTATCTGTTAACCATGAAAGATGTGCAACGGAACCTGGTCTGGAGAACAAAAAGGATGAGATAGAAGATACTTTGGTTACAACCTTTCATGCTAGATAGGATGAAGACTATTGGGTAATTGATAGTGGATGCTCAATTCATATGACTGGAGACAAAAGTAAGTTCACTAAACTTGAAAAGTATGATGGAGGATTAGTTATGTTTGGAGATGATTTTGATGCTAAGATTATTGGAAAAGGAACAATTAGTCTTGATGGAAAATATAGTACTAATGATGTCTATTATGTTAAGGGCTTAAGGCATAATCTTTTGAGCATTGGGAAAATGGAGAAAGATGAAAAATCCTTTAAAGCAACTAAGATAGAAGGTGATTCAGATAGTGATGGTTTAGAAGAGTTGGAAGAAAAATTTACAAAAAATAAAGAAAGGTATCGATAAGTAAAAATGTATGTTACCTTGTAAATTTTTCGGTTGTGGAAATGTTGGTCACTATGCTTCAAGATTTCCAAATAGAGATACACACAAGAAAAACATAGATAATAATAATTATAAAGAAAAAAATGACATGAAGTTCAAGAAATTATATTATGTTAGAGAAGATACAGGAATTTCTAATGATGGGTTTGATTTTGAGGATGATAAAGATGAGTGCTTGTTTCTAACCTTGGAAAGTAAATTTGTATCTGTTAACCATGAAAGATGTGCAACGGAACCTGGTCTGGAGAACAAAAAGGATGAGATAGAAGATACTTTGGTTACAACCTTTCATGCTAGATAGGATGAAGACTATTGGGTAATTGATAGTGGATGCTCAATTCATATGACTGGAGACAAAAGTAAGTTCACTAAACTTGAAAAGTATGATGGAGGATTAGTTATGTTTGGAGATGATTTTGATGCTAAGATTATTGGAAAAGGAACAATTAGTCTTGATGGAAAATATAGTACTAATGATGTCTATTATGTTAAGGGCTTAAGGCATAATATTTTGAGCATTGGGAAAATGTGTAGCAAAGGATTTAATCTTGTGTTTGAGGATAACACCTGTGAGATCAGAAAAGGGTCCAAAACTACAGTAGCAACAGGAAGAAGAACTCATGGAAACATCTACCAGCTTAAGAGAGGTGATGGTCAATGCTTTGTTCCTCATATTAATGAAAGTTGGCTATAGAACTAAAGGATGGGAAATGTAAATTTTGACAATCTGATCAGGATCAGTTCAAGATAAGTTGTTAGAGATTTTCCTAGAATTACAAAGCCTACAAATTTTGTTTGCAGAATTTTTTAGTTTGGAAAACAAGCAAGATGTAGCTTTAAAGGAAAAGAACAATCATCTATCGAAATGTTGGAATTGATTCATGCAAACCTTTGTGGACCTAAAAGAATATTAAGCCTTAATGGTGATAGGTATTTAATGATTTTGATTGATGATTACTCTAGAATGACATGGGTTACTTTTCTTAGAGAGAAAGCTCAAGCTCTAGATAGATTCAAAGTGTTCAAAGCAAGAGTAGATAATGAAGTAAACCCGAGAATCAAATTTTTAAGGTTTCATAGAGGTGGAGAATTCACTTCTGGTGAGTTTAATACATTTTTTGAAGAGAATGGTATAAAGAGACATTATTTTTCTCCTAGATCCCCTCGGTAGAATGGAGTTTTGGAAAGGAAGAATCGAACTATTCAAGAGGCTATTAGGATGATGATGAAAGAAGAAAATTTTCCTGATGTATATTGGAGAGAAGCTATCCACACTATTGTTTACATTCTTAATAGAGTTCAGATCAAAGGAACAACACAAAGACTCCTTATGATTTATGGACTGGTAAGACTCCTACTGTTAAATAATTTAAGGTGTTTGGAAGAAGATATTATAGTAAAAGAGATGATGATAATCTTGGAAATTTTGATGCTAGATGTGATGAAGCTATTTTTCTTGGATATTCAACTAACAACAAAGCATATAGATGCTTCAATAAAATACTGAGGAAAATAGTTGAAAGTGCAAATGTGAAATTTCATGAAGGTATGCATAGACCAGTGAAAATAAGTGAATTTGAACCAGATGATCCTATCTATGAACAGATACGAGAAGAAGAAAAGGAACAGAAAAAACAAAGTGATGAAGAGGAGATTTTGGAACCTGCTCCTAAGACTCCTAAAAATGTATAGAAGAAGCATCTAGAGGAGCAAATAATTGGAGACATAAGTGAAGGTGTAAAGACAAGAAGCAAATTGGTTGAGGTAAATTTGTGTTTACTTTCTAAGATAGAACCTAAGACTATGAGTGAGACATGCAAAGATGAGAGTTGGGTTAGAGAAATGAAAGAGGAATTGTAGCAGATAGAGAAGAATTAGACAAGGGAACTAGTTCCTAGACCAGTGAACAAGAATGTAATTGGTTCAAAATGGGTATTCGGGAATAAGTTGAATGAAGATGGTGAACTGGTAAGAAATAAAGCAAGACTTGTATGCAAAGGTTATTCACAGGTTGAAGGAATAGATTTTGAAGAGACATTTGCACTGGTGGCAAGAATGGAGGCCATTCGGATGTTTTTGGCATTTTCTCCTCATAAAGACTTCGAAGTGTACATGGAACAACCAGAAGAACTTCAGTTATCAGATAAAATGAACATGGTTTACAAATTGAAAAAGACACTATATGGACTTAAATAGGCTCCTAGAGCATGGTATGGAAGGTTGGACAAATATTTGACACAACAAGGATCTAGCAAAGGCTCTGCTGACAACAATCTCTATTTCAAAGTTGAGAGAAACAAAATGTTGATAGTTGTGGTGTATGTTGATGACAATATATTTCATGAAAAGTAAGGTATGTGCAAGAAATTTGCAAAGAAGATGCAAAAATAGTTTGAGATGTCTATGATTGGTGAGTTGAATTTATTCCTTGGACTTCAAGTGAATCAAACTAATAAGGGGATGTTTATTTCAAAATCTGAATATGTTAAGGAATTGTTGAAGAATTTTGAAATGGATGACTCCAAATTGATCTGTAACCCTATCGTAACCAGATGTAAACTAAGGATGATGAATCTTCTAAAGTTTATCAAAGAATGTACAAAGATTTGATTGGTGAACTGATATATCTTATTGTTACTAAACCTGATATCATGCATGTAGTATGTTTGGTTGCAATATTTCAAGTAGAACCTAAAGAGACACATGTTATAGTTGTGAAGAGGATATTCAGATATCTTAAGGGGACTCTAGATTATGGTCTATGGTATCTAAAGGATATCGATTTCATGTTGAATGCCTACACTAATGCAGATTGGGCTGGTTGTGTAGATGACTAGAAGAGTACCAATGGTGGTGCATTCTTTCTTGGAGGAAGATTGGTCTCTTGGTGGAGCAAGAAATGAGATTCAATTTCTTTGTTCACTATTGAAGCTAAGGTATCATTTCTTTAGAGAAAAGGTGTTGCAAAATGAAGTCAGACTTGAATATGTCCCTACTAAGGAACAAATTGCTGACATATTCACTAAGGCTCTTATAAAGGATACTCAAGGGGAAGTTAGGGATTATTGCCCCTCATTCCTTAAACTAGGTGCACATGGAGGTGCATCATTCTAGTGGATCCACAAATTCTTTTTTGTCTTGACTAATGATTGAGGTCTACTCCTCAGGAGGCGTAGAGAGTTTCATTATTGCAGTATGAGATGTGGGTGCACTCCTAAGGGGGAGTGATCACAGAGATTTATATGGAAGATGTTTCATGCAAAAAAATTATTTTCCATTGATATCAAAGGGGGAGAGAATGTCGTGTGAAAAATTCTATCTGAGGAGAGTGTCATCCTGCAAGGAGAAGAGAGTGCAAAAATGCTAGTGCAGGCTATCTAATCTGAAAAATAAGGGAGGAAGAATCGAGAGAGAGTGTATGATGTCTTTGATGGTTTTTAACATCATGTGTTGCCATCAATGACAAAGGGGAGATTGTTGCAAGTATGGATGTGTTTGGTGGTGTTGTCATTAATGTTGTCCTTGATGTCAAAAAAGTTCAAAGTGATTGCAGGTGGTACATGTATAATTGAGATACTCTAGAAGTGTTGAGAGTACATGGATCTATATTTATAATCTTGTAGATATGTTATTGTCAAGTGCTTTTGAGAAAATTAAGAAATAATGAAGACAGTGTTGAGTGTGTGTTCTGAGTGTGCTCCGGTAATATGCTTTGCATTTCTTATGTGTTGATCATGTGCCTGTGTGGATCTGTAGTATTGTTTATGAGCTTAAATTGATAATATATCCTGAGTTTTAACTTTTGGTCTGATGGAGAGTGAAAAATGTGTTCACTAGTGTGTGAACCAGTTTGGCAGAACTATTTTTTTGTGGACTGTGATTGATGTTTTTTCTCTGTAGTCTTCTAGTGGTTCATTTTAGATCTTGCAAATATGGAAGAAGGTTAATACTGATTTTCTTTGTGTCTTGGCAAAATTTCTTGTATTTTGGTGCTCTGGAAGGCTTGTTCCAAAGCTATTGTGTGTTTCTGCTCAGTCTGGTTGGATTGTTGAAGAGTGTTCTACATATGAAGATTGTTGCAATTGTTGCAGATGTACTTAAATTTTTCTAAGAGGTTCTCCAGTGTTCGATGAATCATGTTGGGTGATCCACATGTGATTACCTTGTTGTAGATGTTCTTACTTCAAAGTTCAATGGTGTTTACATGTTACATGAAGATTAAGCATCAATTAAGGAAGCACGTGATTGATCAAAGATGTTGTTTGGGTCCTAATTAAATATGTAATTGGTCCTATCTCATTCTTATCCACCTTAGGAATGTTGATTAGCAGGCCTAATTTTAATTTGTAAAATGAAGGATGTATAGCCGACCTTGGAGAAAGTTTATAGGGTTGAAGATGGTATAAAAGCAAGTCAAGATGTTGTGAATTGCAAGAAAATCAAGTGAAGAGTGTGAACAAGTGTGAAAAGAAGAGTGTGTAAGAACGAATCAAGGCAACATTACTTTGATGTGCTAGATTCCTAAAAGTAATGAGCTAATGGTTTCTACAATCCTTTGATCAAGATGTGATTGTGTGGAACCTATTGTGTTGGATCTTTATTTATCTTTTTGTCTATAGAAAGTGAGCCTCCTTCTAGATAGTGAGTCCTATTTGTAGGCAGTGAGCATTTGTATCTAGATAGTGATCATTTATCTCTGGTATGGCATTACTACTATATTGTGAGTTAATGCTCACTATGGTTTTTCCCTCATTAGGTTTTCCATGTAAAAAAAATTTCTCTAGTGTTTGCTTTTGTTATCTGCATTTCATGTTTACACTTAATAAAAGATTAAGTTAAAGTGGAATTGATTAAGGTTAGAATTAAAACTAATTTGGTACAACTAATTCACCCCCCCTCTTAGTTTTCTTGTGCATTTCAACAATTGGCATTAGAGATTTGGTTCCTCGCTGAAAAGCTTAACCGCTTGAGGTAGATCAAATGGCGCACAAGTTGCAAATCCCTATTTTTGATGGAGCTGATTATAGTGACTAGAAAGTGTTGATGAGAGGCTATCTTATCTCTCTTGGTTTCAAGACTTGGAAATATGTAGATACAAAGTGTGTTTAACTAACTAGTGGTCCTTCCTATGTAGATGAGATTTCTGCTTATGAGGAGAATGAAAAAACAAGGTATGCTATCTTCAGTGCTCTATCTAAAAATGAATGAAAAAAAGTTATTTCTTTAGGCACTCCTTATGAAGTATGGGAAAATTTGAAATATATTTATGAAGGAAATGATAAAGTAAAATTGTCAAGGAAGCTAACAGAAAAATGCAGATTTGAGAACTTGAGAATGGAAGAAGGTGAAGATATTTCAAGCTATTATTAGAGAGTTGAACTTGCAAAAAATGAAATAAAAAATGAAGGTGGTACTATGACAAATGAAGATGTAATTGAGAAGATCTTGATGACCTTACCGGAGAACTACAGTGACAAGGTCTCTGCTATTGAAGAATCATATGATTCAAATATATTTACTAAGGATCAGCTATTTGGAACCTTGACTACATTTGAGATGAGGAATTTTGGAAGAGAATAGGACAAAGCTAAAACATCATTTAAAGAAACTAAAATAGAAGGTGATTCAGATAGTGATGGTTCAGAAGTGTTGGAAGAAAACTTTACAAGGAAATTGAAGAAAGGTATCAGTAAGTGCAAAGGTATGTTACCTTTTAAATGTTTTAGTGTTGGAAATTTTGGTCACTATGCTTCAAGATGTCCAAATAGAGCTACACACAAGAAGAACAAAGATAATAATAATTATAAAGACAAAAATGAAAGGAAATTCAAGAAATTACATTATGTTCAAGAAGATGCTGGAATTTTTGATGATGAGTCTAATTTTGAGGATGATAAAGATGAGTTCTTGTTTCTAACCTTGGAAAGTAAATTTGTATCTGCTAACCATGGAAGATGTGAAAGGGAATCTATTCCATAGAATAAAAAGGATGAGATAGAAGATACTCTGGTTACTGCCTTTCATGCTAGACATGATGAAGACTATTGGGTAATTGACACTGGATGTTCAAATCATATGACTAGAGAAAAAAGTAAGTTCACTAAACTTGAAAAGTATGATGGAGGATTAGTTATGTTTGGAGATGATTCTAGTGCTAAGATGTTGGAAAAAGGAACAATTAGTCTTGATAGAAAACATAGTATTGATGATGTCTATTATGTTAAGGGCTTAAGGAAATATTTTGAGCATTGGGAAAATGTGTAGCAAAGGATTTAAGCTTGTGTTTTAGGATAACACATGTGAGATCAGAAAAGGGTCTGAAACTGTGCTAGCAGTAGGAAGAAGAACTCATGGAAACATCTATCAGCTTAAGATTAGTGATTTATAGTCCTTTATTTCTTAGATTAATGAAACTTGGCTATGGTTGAGGACGATGGGACATGTAAATTTTGACAATCTGATTAGGATCAGTTCAAGAGAAGTTGTTAGAGATCTTCCTAGAATCACAAATCCTACAAATTTTGTTTGCAAAAGTTATCAGTTGGGAAAAAAATCACGATGCAAGTTTAAAGGAAAGGAACAATCATCTACCAATATGTTGGAATTGATTCATAAAGACCTCTATGGTCCTACAAGAATAGTATTCCTTAATGGTGATAGGTATTTTATGCTTTTGATTGATGATTACTCTAGAATGACATGGGTTACTTTTCTTAGAGAGAAAGCTCAAGCTCTAGATAGATTCAAAGTGTTAAAAGCAAGAGTGGAGAATGAAGTAAACCTAAGAATCAAATGTTTAAGGTCTGATAGAGGTGGAGAATTCACTTCTGGTGAGTTTAATGCAATTTGTGAAGATCATGTTATAAAGATACATTATTCTTCTCCTAGAACCCCTCAGCAGAATGGATTTGTGGAAAGGAAGAACCGAACTATTCAAGAGGCTACTAGGATGATGATGAAAGAATAAAATTTTCCTGATGTATATTGGAGAGAATATATCCATACTACTGTTTAAATTATTAATAGATTTCATATCATAGGTAGCAACACAAAGACTCCTTATGAGTTATGGACTGGTAAGACTCCTACTGTTAAATACTATAAGGTGTTTGGAAGCAGATGTTACATTAAAGGAGATGATGAGAATATTGAAAAGTTTGATGTTAGTTGTGATGAAGGTATTTTTCTTGGATATTCAACTAATAGAAAAGTATATAGATGCTTCAATAAAAGACTGAAGAAAATAATTGAAAGTGAAAATGTAAAAGTTGATGAAGCTATCATAGACCAGTAGAAATAAGTGAAGTTGAACCAAATGATCTTATCTATAGACAAATACAAGAAGAAGGAAAGGAAGAGAAATAAAAAAGTGATGAAGAGGAGATTCTAGAACCTGCTCCTAAGACTCATAAATA
Organism: Sequoiadendron giganteum; assembly: GCA_007115665.2. Classification (NCBI taxonomy): domain Eukaryota; kingdom Viridiplantae; phylum Streptophyta; class Pinopsida; order Cupressales; family Cupressaceae; genus Sequoiadendron; species Sequoiadendron giganteum. The sequence goes on along the minus strand of CM021107.1, from coordinate 386,182,707 downwards.
TGTACAAAAGAATCATCCAGAGCAATAGATAATTGGAGACATAAGTGAAGGTGTAAAGACAAGAAGCAAAGTGGTTGAGGTAAATTTTTGTTTAATTTATAAGATAGAACCTAACACAGTGAGTGAGGCATGAAAAGATGAGAGTTGGGTTAGTGCAATGAAAAATGAATTGGAGTAGATAGAGAAGAATCAAACATGGGAATTGGTTCCTAGACTAGTGAACAAGAATGTAATTGGCTCAAAAAGGGTATTTAGGAAATGGTGAAGTGGAAAGAAATAAAGCAAGAATTGTATGCAAAGTTTATTCATAGGTTCAAAGAATTTATTTTGAAGAGACATTTGCACTAGTAGAAAGAATCAAGGCCATTCAAATGTTTTTGGCATTTTTTGCTACTAAAGACTTCAAAGTGTACCAAATGGATGTCAAGTCTGCATTCCTGAATGGAGAATTGGAAGAAGTGTACATGGAACAACTAGAAGGATTTCACTTATCAGATAAACTGGACATGGTTTTCAAATTGAAAAAGGAATTATATGGACTTAAACAGACTCCTAGAGAATCGTATGCAAGGTTGGAAAAATATTTGACACAACAAGGACTCAAAAAAATCTCTACTAACAGTAATCTTTATTTCAAAGTTGAGAGAAACAAAATGTTGATAGTTTTGGTGTAGGTTGATGACATTATCTTTGGTGGAAATGAAGTATGTGCAAGAAATTTGCAAAGGAGATGCAAAAATAGTTTGAGATGTTTATGATTGGTGAGTTGAATTTATTCCTTGGACTTCAAGTAAATCAAACTGATAAGGGGATATTCATTTCACAATCTAAGTATGTTAAGGAATTATTGAAGAAGTTTGAAATGCATGACTCCAAACCGATCGGTAACCCTATGGTAACTGGATGTAAACTAAGTAAGGATGATGAATCTTCTAAAGTTGATCAGAGCATGTACAAATCTTTGATTGGTGGATTGCTATATCTTACTGCTACTAGACCTAGTATCATGCATGTAGTACATTTGGTTGCAATATTTTAAGTGGAAACTAAAGAGACACATGTTACAGTTATGAAGAGCATATTCAAATATCTTAAGGGGACTCCAGATTATGGTCTATGGTATCCTAAGGATAGTAATTTCACTTTGAATTCCTACACTAATGCAGATTGGGCTTGTTGTGTAGATGACCAGAAGAGTACAATTGGTGGTGTGTTCTTTCTTGAAGGAATTTTGGTCTCTTGGTTGAGCAAGAAATAGGATTCAGTTTCTTTGTCCACTACAGAAGCTAAGTATACTACAGCAGCATCCTATTGTACACAAGTAATTTGGATGAAGCAAACATTGAAGGACATAGGTGTGATGTGTGATGAGTCTATCCCTATCTTTTGTGACAATACAAGTGCAATAAAAATTTCAAATAATCTAGTGATTCATTCTAGGACAAAGCATATATCTATCACGTATCATTTCTTGAGATAAAAGGTGATACAAAATGAAGTCAGACTTGAATATGTACCTACTAAGGAACAAATTGCTGACATATTCACTAAGGCTCTTTCGAAGGATACTTTTGAGTATCTCAGGGGGAAGTTACGGGTTACTTCCCCTCCTTCCTTAAACTAGGTTCACATGGAGGTGCATCAATCCAATGGATCTACAGATTCATTTTTGTTTGGACTGATGATTGAGGTCTACTCCTCAGGGGGAGTAGAGAGTTTCATTGTTGCAGTATGAAATTTGGGTGCACTCCTAAGGGGGAGTGATCAGAGATTTGTATTTTAGATTTTTCATTCAAAACTTTTCTTTTCCATTGATGTCAAAGCGGGAGAGAATGTCATGTGAAAAATTCTATCTGAGGAGAGAGTGTCATCCTACAAGGAGAAGAGAGTGCATAAATGCTTGTGCAAGTTATCTAATATAAAAAAGAAAGGGAAGAAAAAGGAGGAGAGAGTGTATGTTGTCTTTGATGGTTTTTCACATCATGTGTTGTCATCAATGACAAAGGGAGAGATTGTTGCAAGTATGGATGTGTTTGGTGGTGTTGTCACAGATGTCAACATAGTTTAGAGTGATTGTAGGTGGTACATGTATATTTGAGATACTGTATAAGTGTTGAGAGTAAATGGAGCTATATCTATAATGTTGGAGATGTGTTTTTGCCAAGTTCGTTTGAGAAAATTAAGAAATAATGAAGATAGTGTTGAGTGTGTTCTAAACGTGCTCTGATAATGTGCTTTACATTTATTTTGTATTGATCTTGTACCTATATGGATCTGTAGTATTTCTTATGAGCTTCAATGGATAATATATCTTGATTTTTAACTTTTGGGATGATGCAGAGTGAAAGATGTGTTCACCAATGTGTGAATCTGTTTGGCAGAACTATTTGTTTGTGGACAACGAGAGATTTTTTTGCTCCACAGTCTTTTGGTGGTTCATTTTAGATCTTGTGGATCTGAAAGAAGGTTAATACTGATGTTCTTTGTGTTCTAGAAAACATGCTTATGGTTTGATGCTCCAGAAGGCTTGTTCCAGAGCTACTGTGTGTTGTTGCTTAGTCTGGTTGGACTATTGAAGAGTGTTCTATGTATGAAGATTGTTTTAGTTGTTGTGGATGTACCTGAAGGTTTCTAAGAGGTTTTCTAGTGTCTGATGAAGCATGTTGGGTGATCCATGTGTGATCATCTTGTTGTAGATGTGTGTACTTCAAAGTTCATTGGTTTTTTCATTAGGTTTGTCTGACCTGGTGCTTACATGTTACATGAATATTAAGCATCGATTAAGGAAGCATGTGATTGATCCAAGATGTTGTTTGGGTCATAATTAAATTTGTAATTAGTCCTCTCTCATTCTTATCTACTGCGAAAATGTTGAGTAATTGATCTACTTTAAATTTTAAAAATGAAGGACGTATAGTCGACCTTGGAGAAAGTTTCCAAGGTTGAAGATGGTATAAAAGCAAGTCAAGATGTTGTGAATTGCAATAAAATCAAGTGAAGAGTGCAAACAAGTGCAAAAAGTAGAGTGTGTAAAAGTGAATCAAGGTGGAATTACTTTGATGTGTTATATTCCTGAAAGTAGTGAGCTAATGGTGTTTGCAATCCTTTGATCAAGCTGTGATTGTGTGGAACCTATTGTGGTGGATCTCTATTTATCTTTTTTATTTGTAGGTAGTGAGCCTCCTTCTGGATAGTGAGTCCTATCTGTAGGCAATGAGCCTTTGTATCTAGACAGTGAGTCCTTTCTGGGTAGTGAGCCCTCTGGCAGTGCACCTTTGTATCCGGTATTGCCGGTATTGCATTACTACTTTATTGTGTGTTAATTCTCATTGTGTTTTTTTCCATTATTTGGTTTTCCACATAAATCTGGTGTCTCTGGTGTTTTCTTTTTGTTATCTGTATTTCATGTTTACACTTAATAATAGATTAAGTTAAAGTGGAATTAATTAAGGTTAGAATTAAAATTAATTTGGTACAACTGATTCAACCCCCTCAGTTTTCTTGTGCATTTCAACAAAATTATGGTTGCCTTCAAAAGTCCTAGAGTGTGTCTACTTCCTATTAGAGTGTTAAATTCCTTCACATTATAGTTTCATCTCTATAACACATTCACAAAATGTGGTAGCTTGATTTCATTTGACTGTGTGGGATACATGGTATTTGATGATTATAGCACATAACTTCTTCACACTACAAGTTATAATGTTTGACACATTCACAAAATATGGTGTCCTAGTCAAACTTTGACTTCGAGGGACACCCGACATCTTCTCATTTCAGCATGTAAGTCCTTCACACCATATTTCCATATCCTCAGTGTATAAGTAAAATACACTAAGCTCTGAGATCCTTCATAGAAAGACAAATGGTATCTTCTCATTGCAGCACATTCTTATAAAGAAAATATTCCCCTTGAACGCATTGATACCTGAGCAGTTGAAAAGTAAAGGAGACATGTCTACTTCTCATTGAAATGCAAGGCCTTTGTATGTCGTATTTTCATAAAAGGAATTTCAAATCACTTATGTGGTATACTTTGGGAACACATTGACCATCCATCATGTTGTAAAATTTTAAGATCTACGACCCATTTTCAAACTTGAGAAATGGATAGTTGAATGCTCTTGGTTCATGTGAAGCAAGCAATTATGTTGCAAAGATTTCCCCAACTATCAGATCTGATTAGTGAGGATATAGGAATGATTCTAAATGAATTTATACCAAATCCAAGTGGAAAAAATGGTTCCCATGCTTCATTAATGGTTATATAATACCCCTATATCCAATGGCCATTCCTATCCATGATTTGAATGTGTATTTTTTGGGATTTTTTCCCTTCATTCATAGAATCATGAATGAAGAGGCATGGTTATGGTGTTAGGGCCATTATGGAAATATTTCAACTTGAGATTTGAGGTCTAGATGGTTTTACCTAATTTCTAAAGAGTTTTAGCTAGGGTTTCTAGTTACCTATTTTTAGCTATAGCTCAAAATAGTTGGGTATGTGTAGAATCATGATGGAAAAAATAGGCCCTTAAGTGGCAATAAAAACTTAGAAAATCAGAGTTAGGCAACTTGACATAAAAATTTGAATAAGTTATCTATATTATTTGAAAAATATGTAAGAATAGAATTTGTAGCAAATTGAATGTAGTTTCTAATCTACTAGGTTTATTTAAAAAAAATAAAAATCTATTTGGTGAAAATTTGAAACTTCAATGCAATAGTACTTAAATTTTAGGGAAAAATAACAAATAGGTGTTTGTCTAACCACCCTAACCACAATAAAATGATAATATTTTTTTATAAGATTTTAGATATAAGTAGAGGACTCATGTACCGATGTGATGCATATTTTTTTGTAATTTGTTTCCAAGTAAATAATTAATTATGATTTTTTTATTACATGTTTTAAAAATATAAAAACCCGTATGTCTAACCATGTTAACTTGGTCAAAACTTCATGAAATTCAATTTTTTTTTTAGTCCTATAGTATGTGAAGCATAGAATGTGACACATGTTTTGGATTCAAAAAAAGTGATATAGTTTGAAAGCTATAGATTTTCTTCAATCAGCCTATCAATAAGGACTTTAGTCATAATTCAAATAGAAAATGAATAATAATTATTTATTAAATTCAAAGTAAAGAATAATTTATATTGGTGGAAAGTTGAGAATCTCCTTTAAAAACCCTTTTCATTTCATCAATTTTGGGTAAAAAAAAGTCATCAGCCACATGGGCCTTCATATCACTTACATATCACCACTTTTTGGCCCATCATGATGCTATGCATACCCAGTTAGAGTTGAATTAAAAATTCAATCCAGAAGGTACATAACATATTCAATTTTTTTTGCTAAGTATTCATTATTGTGCAATGATTGATTACAAGGTGAATTTTAGTTTTATTATGCAAGAACAATTCAAAAGAATATCATGAAATTGCATAGTTTTATTTTATTCATAATGTAAAAATAAAGTCCCACACAAGTCATCAGAGTAGCTTGATCTGATCACTAAGAGCCTATGGTAAATGCATAACAGAGACAAGTTATAAAATTGAAGATAAAATTAAGTATAAGGAAAAGGGTGATTCGCCATTGTCTGGAATGATGAATCATTACAATTGTCTTGAATCTTCGAAAGCTTTGTCTTCAGTCCAACTTCAGTGCATTCAATTCCAACTCCAGCCTTTAAAGCACCTGCTAAATTGTTGAACTGTCATGATGGAGCAATGAAGAATCACTAATTTCCTCATAAAAAAATACCAACTGAAATATAACTTGCATCCTATCATGCATTTATCACAAAGTCAAAGTCATCAAAAAGGAAGATGTACGAAAAACACAAAGTTCAATGGAAGCTTTCAGCTTCAATTATTTTTCTAACAAGTTTGTTTAGTGTGCAAGAACGGGTACAATCAAGTCATTTCAACCAATGGATATTATTATGTGTGGTGAAAAATGTGGCTCCCACAAGGGTTGAGCCTAGCACATAACACTAAGGATATGGGGCAACACATATACAAAGCATGAAAGTCACTTTTAGTGAATCAATACAGGCCATTGACAGTGGATGGTGATGTTCCAAATGTTGAGGTAACAATCTTTTATAAAGCATAAGAAAGTGAGTAACCAAAGGCACTTTATAGACTTTCAAAAGAAAAGGTAACAATGATGAACAAAAGAGATGGAGGACAGTCATAGAGTTGGTCATGAGTATGTTAGAGATATGGCACTACTTAAATCAAGAACCATTTTTCAGGCATGTTTCTAAATCAAGAAGGACAACAACATTAAAGAGGGAGCCATCAACATCCAAGTCTCATGTAAGCCCTTAATTATGACTCAAGGAGAAAAATGATAAAAGACAACCTATGGATTATGCATATGGAATTTTTCCATCAAGCAGAAGAAAGTGGTATTTTATTTACCATGGATTAAAGTCACGAAACCATCAGAAGATTATATGCAGAAATCAATGTAATTAATGGCTCTTTCAGCTAGTTGTTTCTACATAATATCAATGAGACTGAGATGATGAGAAGTAATAATGCTATAACTCATTGTTGGAAGTATACACAAGGAAAATTTTAAGGAATGGAGGGTTGTCTCTTCATGTCAATGAATGAAAATCATGGCAAAAAGAACAAAACCAAAGAAAACAATAATGGCCATGGACTGAAGTATCATCAGCCTACGGTTCTTTAAAAACCCTCAAATATAGTAGAATAACCTCAGCCAAGGGAAGATAATCCCAAGATCATGAAAAACAAGGTACCCATCTACAGAAGAAGCCATGGCCTATGCCAAATTGGAAGCACATAATACTGCAAACAATACATCAAAACCCTGGAAGTTCACCATAAAAGCCACAGCCTACAAGAGGTTTTAGTGCAATAAAGCACCCATATGATCAATTTGAGACCGCTACCTGTGTAACAAAGAAAATCATTTTTCTCAAAACCCTTAACTTGTAAGTATTATCAAAACCCTTGACTATGCAAAGTTTTCATAATCTTTTGGCTACAACCACAACAAAAACATCCAAAAAAAGATATGGAATAGATAAGCCACAACCATTGAAGAACAATGAAATAATTTAAAGTTGTAGCCATGAGTATAAATTTTCTGGAAATGACTTTATAAGAATACAGAGTGAAAAGAGAATGAACAGGAATAAAAGCCCTAGCTATAGAGGAGGAAAGAGAACCTACTAAATCTCTTCAAGACACACACAAAATGTGCATAGAAGTGATATTTTATTTATGAAAAAGCTAACATTTATATTCACAGAAAGGAGGATCTTCACTGACTTCATGCATATTAGCACCTTACCTATGCAATCTTGGTGTAGGAAGATCTCCATATTTACACCAAAATCAAAATACTTGGTGGCTCAAAAAATCCAGAGCTTGCAAAGAGAAAATGAAGTAAAAAATACAAAGTATGTTGAGCTTTTGTCATTAGGGTTTCTTTCACCCTATCTTGTCGACTTGATTTTGGAGGCATTTTTTTCCTTTGATTTAAAATTCACTTAAAAACTAATACCTTACCACATGTATTAGGTTATCCTTATAACTTTTGCAGAATTGTATGCAAAGTGTTAACCAAAACTCAACATCAAATCAACTTTGCATGATGAAAAATGAAGTTAGATAAATGTAAACAAATAGTAAACTAATGATTTATAAATTATTTTATTATTTGTAAAATGCAAAGAAAAATGAAGCAATCATTCGACAACTAATAAAGTAATTCATCGTTGATTACTTTATTATTTGTTTAAATTAGTTTCCTTCATCCCAAATTCATTCAAAATTAAAATATGTAGTTAACTAAAATTCTTTTGAGGTTCTTGATATCATGCAAAATAGACAAGTAAAATTGAACAAAAAATAGTATGTGACACTTGGAATTCTATTTATGACTTTAAGTCAAACTGGGATCTTTTTTGGAGGCCTTTTGATCATGTACAACATAAGGAGGAGTTTTCGGAATGTCGAGTTTAGTTTGCTTCAGTGGTGGGCCCCCGTTTGGAGGCTTTTCTCTTTTGCTTGTGAGAGAGGCTTTTGAAGGATATTTTTGACTTCAATTAGAATTCCAGTGCTCTTTTCATGCACTTTGATATCATACTTTGTATATATTGGTAAAAGCTTAGCTTTTTCCTCAGTTCTTGCCTTTTACCCTCTTGCAATTTTTGCAGAGAGAGATTTGTAACTCAGTTTTATAGTTTTAATAAAGACATAAGTAGGTTGCAAGTTCTATTTTTTCCATTTTTCTGCAAGAGTTTCTTTATATTCAGTTGAATCAAGTATCTACCTTATCATTGTGTTGTTTTTATGAATGATCGGATAAGATTTTATTGTCTTTTAATAAAAAAACCTTTAAGATCATTGTCTCATTTATAATTGCATGCATTAAAAAAATAGTAAAATCATAGGTCTTAGGTTGTGCATTGAAATAACCCTTTCTTTTCATGATATGAGAACCCAGTTTTCCTCTGAAGAATAAATTTATTCAAGCCTTTCTTAGAATCATTTTTGTGATCGAATTGCTAAATTAATTTGTGTGGATAGATTTTCTGAAAGTTATTGTGAGTTAGAGTTGCATGTTCTTTCATCATTAGGTGCAGCACCTAGATTTAAGTTTAGTTTATGCATTCATTTCAAGCTTTCTTCCCTTTTCCCAACTAGTTTCGTTAAATTATCAGAAAATCAAAAAGGAAGCTGACCTATAATCCAAAGGTTTACTTTTGAATAGGGTACCCACACCTAAAAGTACTCCAATGTTGCATGGGATTATAGAGTTTTATAGCTTTGCATGCAGGTGAAAATCCATGTGATAACATTTCCTACCCAGTCACTCGACTTCTTTCTTCTGATAATTTGTAGAGTATATAGGGAAACCTTATACTCATTGTAGGGGGTTCTTCCTTAATCTCTCTAATAGACATGTAATTTTTGCATTCTACAACTGTAAACTAGCTTCTAGGCCTATGTATTAACAAAAATCACTCATTTGGCCTCTTCTCTTATGAGATATGTTATGTAATTATCTTTTCCTTCATGTTTGACTATTATTTTGTTACCTTTCATGCATGCATGTTATGTTTTTGATATATTAAGTAGCATTTATAGGTGTTGTACCCCTTACATGAAAAGCCCCAAGGACCAAAAAATATCAGGTCTCGAGAACTAAAACATTATCAACCAAAAAACAAAACAAAGAAACAATGGACCGACAGTCGACAAACAATAACCCAACCAAGACAGGACACAAAAGCAATAGAGTAACTAGCACCCTCCCAATTCTAAGGGAGGAGGTTAATAACATCCTCCCAAACCTAATTGGGTCACTCCTCCATAGTCTTTTTATCCATTTCTTCTTTGAGCACATTAGAAAGGGTACCAATAGCATGGTGGATTGTTTTTGCAGTGAACCAAATCAACCCAGTGAATTTCTTCTCGATTTTATCCATCCACTCCAATAGCCATTTATAATCATCCACCTTGTCCAAAATTTTAGCATTATCTTCTTCCATAGCCTAAGGGTCTGAAGACTGGGTCATTGAATCATCCTTGAGCATCTTGCATGCATGTTATGTTAAAATTATTTACAATTTTTATTTTTTGAATATTCCTTTCCTTTCAGCATCATGTAAACCCTAGCGTCCATATTACCCCTAAAAATTGATAGAATAGAGAATTGTGTAATTCATTTGGCCCTTTTCATTAATGTATTGTGCTATTTTTAGTAGGAATAAAAATCTATAGCTTTGGTGCATCACTATCTTTCCCATTTTAGGTAATCCTTCTCTCCCTTTCCCTCTATGATCTGATAGAATAGGACAAGTGATATAAATTCATATATTGGGTTGGACCTGTATTATTGTACCAATTTTAGAGAGGAAGTTGACCTTCTCTAGAGACTCGACCTTATTTTGAAAGTTCCCACACCTTGAGGTCATTTCTATTGTGTCATTGGAATTTTTAGCATATGTTTAACATGGTACAATTTCATTTGACAATAGTTTTTGGCATGCACAGTGAGGCTAATTTGATGATCCTTTTTTCATCTTGTTAAGAAATTGGTGTTGTCCTTAGCATTTTATGCCTTGATGAAGTATCCAAAGTACCTATCGACTCTACAATCAAGTTGGTGACCCTATATCAACTCAGTAGTTTTAGTTCCATATTAGACCTGTAAACTCATGCCCAAAACTCAAAGAAGGGCATCTTATAGAGCTATTTTTCAATACACTAAACTATCATATTTTGCTTCTAGAAGAAGAAATAGACATTATTTATCACCAGTAAGGAGAAGTGGTGGCTTTCTACCTCTATCTCCTAGAGCTTATTCCACACCTCCATTCGATACACTATTTCAACCTAGGACTCCTACTACTCAAAGTAATAAACCATTATTTTTTATGGATGTCCCTAGAAATCAAGAGTTTGTCACTTTTAATGGTGGTAGTCCTCTTTTTTAGCCCAAAGGGATGACATACTAGTGATTTTTTTAAAAATTATTCCTTACTTCACTTGTGGGACAACCACTACTCCAATAAAACATATTCAAGATGTGGCCAATATATGCTCCATACATAATATCACAAAATATAATGTGGGTGTTAGAATCCTAGCCATATCCTTAAAAGGAAAAGAATTAAAATGGTACAAAGGTTTGCAGCCTAACTCCATTCACAACTTGGATGACTTAGGTGAAAGGATATTTGAACAATTTGAATACAAGAGTGATCACTTGTCCTTGGTGGAGCAATTGACAACAATTAAGAGGACACCCCATGAATTCATGGGATATTTTAACTTCAAATTTCAAAAGATGGGATAAAATCCTTTCCTTGGTGAAGCCTTCTCCCAATTATGTCTTCCTATACTATTTAAGGGATCTTAACAATTATGTGTTTGTTATAATGCAATCTATGGGTGGGGTGACCCTGCTAAATGCATATGACATTACCATTAGGGAACAGAATTATCTAATACAGTTTGCAAAAATAGCTCCAAGGCCACCAATGATCCTATTCCCATATATTCTTCTTTAACAACCCACATTGGCTCCTATTCTAATTATATCTACTAGTCAACCATCTATTTTTGATCCACCTTCAAATGAATTACATTAATTTAAAGCCTTATTGCATGTTTGGTAATGAGATAGTGATAATAAAGAGGCAATAAGATCGAAATAGCATAGCTCACTAGCCTCAAATTTAAAACTATCAACAAAATAAACAACCATATCAAGGGAAAAATCAATGGAATTATGCCAAACCCTTGAATAGTGTAAATCTAGCCACTAAAAACACTTCAAAGGCTCTTGTTCTAGTTCATAATAACTTATCTCAAGAGCATGAAAGGTGTTACCCATATGATTAGCCACATAATCAAAATGTATGTCAAAATTGGGAATTTGTAAAAACTCTAATGGTTCAAATTGAAACCTCAAATTTAGGACAACAATCTGATGCAAACCAAGTAGCTATCATAAGAAAGATTACATGTTAGGGGACTTTGTTGGTTATTTTTTAAGAACCAAAATTATCTCTAGAAAAACCTATGGACTTTACCATTTCCAATAATCACTACTCCAAAGGGATTGGCCAACGAACAAGTGGAAGCTACAAAAATTCTACTCCTGCACTTTGGGCTCTGTAAAATCTAGGAGGGTTAGCCCACTATGTATACCCCTGAATTCATACAATTATAATCAAATACATTACCAATAATAGATACTTCTCATTAGAATTTTCAAGATCCTAATACATTAAATAAGTTGGTGGCTTATTCATCAATGTATTATACTTAAATCATGAGAAGGTGGGACCTCAACATGAAACAACTACAATGGTATCCATAAAAGTTTGTAAATTAAAAGTGATTAGTTGATGAATCAACATAGAAATTGAATCATGAATACTTTACATGAACCATTTCCTTCATCTCGAGCATGGATTCATAACCAACCTATATAGCCAGATAACAATTCAACAATAGAAACATATAATTTCAATAGATACTGCATTATAGCATTCTCCTAACACATTCATGACTAGCACTTGATTCTTATGAGTTATTAATCTCATCCAAGAATTTACATTAATTCATTAAATCAATAAGTAGGCATGAAATCAAACATCCATTGGTAAACAATGGAGACAAATAAAAGACATCTTGGATTACTTTCATTCATAACTCAAAAAATGAGCACAAGGAGAGACAATAGCCATGAAATTGGTATTTCTCAGTATATATTTTTCTTTGTTGTTATCCAAAATACATTCATAATTATGAAATATAAAGCTTAATATCAAAGAAACTCTAAAACATGCTTAGTATCCTTCTTACAATTCATAGTGTTAATTGCATCAAAAAATGAACCACTACTTCCTAGCCCAAAATTCCTTCTTATAGAAACGAAGGAGCAAAAACAAGCCTCGGGCCAGACAGTACACATGTCAAAACCCTATTGGACTACTAAATCAAAGATTCTCCCATTCAATTAAAATCCAATCCCAAGAGGTGGGAAACATGTGAATAAATGAAGGTAGTCCTCATTCATTGCTAGAGATCAGGTCTAATTTTTCAAAATGGGTTCAACCGAATAGTTACCTCAAAACTTGTGCCCATGCACAAAAAGTGGAAAGAAGGAAAAGCATGAAGAAAAAAGAAAAAGACAAAAGGTAAGACCACATCTGTAGGCTTGTCATCAAATCAATTTTGAAGAAGATGGACTATGTTTCTCCATAATTTAACATAAGCCTAATCTATACTAAATCTAGGCTATGTAGTGAATTCCCATTTGTCCATTAGTCATCCTGGTTGCAAACCTCAAACCTTCAAATCACTAACCCGACACCCCTAGTGCAAAACCCCCACTCCTTCCAAATATTTTCCTTTCCATGCTAGGAATTCTTCTTTAGTAGGCCAATCAAAATTCATTACTTCATCAACCCTTTTCCTATAAGGTACATACTTGGTGACAATCTAGTTAGCTTCTTTATTAAATTCTAGCAACATAGTCTCAACATGGACTAACATATCCGTATTCATTGCCAATGTGTCCATATCAAATTTCTGACAGATTTTTATAGCTTGATCTAAAATGACATTGTTTACTTCATTTCATGTTCCTGTAAAGTCTTAATACTACCATCATCCCTTAAGAAATATGGAAGAATACCATGATGAGATTCATGGAAGGATTTCACCAATTTCTTTATCCTGTTCTCCAATGTTTCAACATTCCCTCTGTATTCCTCAATCTTATTTACTAGAAGAATGGTAGGATTAAACCTTTCAAGTGGATTGGGATCCTACTTAACCCCAATCCCTATCAATATCAATTCTTGTTTTCTAGGGATCCAGACCTCCATGAGTGGAATGGATTCTTATCTATCAATATCAAATATTTTTATGGCATCAACCATGGATGAATAGCTATTGTGAATACTATTTAGTTTATTATTCACTTTTCTATTCAGATGCTCTAGGACTACTATGACACTCCTCATGTTGCTCTTAAAATAATCTTCACCATGAATTTTACATATTTCTTTGTATTCACTTAATTGCCTAAGCAACTCTTCCCTTTTGGCATCCCCTTCATCTTGTGGCCCCTCTGATATATTGGGTTCTACTGTTGAAATGGGTGCACTTCCCATATTATATGGCACAATCTCCCATGAAGAAATTACATCAGCTATAAATTCAGGGGATATAGCCTCTTGTACAGTAGTGGGAGAGTCAACATCATCTTGTTTGAGTTTTCCAAGGTGTAAATTTTGCAATACAACCTCTAACAATCCTTTTTTTGTATGTAATTGCATATTATTTCTCTAAAGATCTTTATACTCAGCCAAAAAATAATTCAATTATGTTCTAAGTTTATCCTTCTCAGTTGTCATGAACTCCATAGTGGCCTTGGTGAATTTTGCAACATGAACAGACAATTTTTTAGCTTCTAAAGCTGATGTTTCAGACACTCTCTTTATTATCAGGCCTCCCTTGTAATCAGGTGCAGGCTCAACAATTTCTGACTTTCTTGTGCTTGGGGCTAAAGAATAAATAGCCAAGGCTTCCCACTCTTCATTGAAAGTAGACCCTTGTAATGCAAGTGCAGCTTCTTCGTCTATATCATAGAGTGGTATGTCACATTTTTTTATTGTGTCAAAAGAAATGGTTGAAGCTAGATCCCACTCTATTAGCAACAAGATACCACTTATTCTCACCAATTCTCAACCTTTTTTTGCAATCATGTTTTGAAACTTGGCTCTCATCTCATTTAACACTTTTTTTTGAAGGACAACATCAGGCAATTCTGGATGAAGGCTCCTCTCTATAGCTAGAATTTTTACATACTCATCTCATTTAGCCCTATAGGAAAACTCCAAAAAAACCTTGAGTCTTCAAAATTGAGTCATCATCCAAGAATTTGGTAATGCCTCAACCCACGTGTCATCACTTCTATCAATCCCTCTGAGATCAACATTACTCAATCTCTTTCCCAATTGACTAGTTGTCCTCACTATAGATGTAGTTGGAATTTCTTCCTTTATTTCGTGCTCTAATACCCAAATGTCATCATCAGAGTCTTCATCATCATAATCCACTAAACTAGTGGCCTTAATCCTCTGTCTTTTCAATGGTGGCTCCCCAGGTGGTAGAGAATCAACAACCACAATTTCAGGTCTTGTCTACCTTGGTGGAGATGGGGGATATACTTGTGGCATAGGAGGAGGAGGCATATGTTCCTCATGCTGAGTGGGAGTATAGGCTTCATTAGATTTCCTTTCCTTACTCCTTACAAAAAAAATTATTTTTGGTTCCTCAGGGGCTCATGATGTAGACTCCTCTCCAATAGTAGAGATTCCTCCTCCACTTTGTTCTTCAACAATTGGATCTTTCCCTTTATCTTTACTAACCGCCCCTTTAGTTTTAAGGTGGCCTACTATTGAATAAAAATTTCTTGTTACATGCTCCACCTTTTGAATTATATCCTCAGCCTCAGGGAGGATCTTGAGATCAGGCTCCTCCTGCTTTATCTTCCTTTTCATCTTATTAAATTCAATCCACCTTGCCAACCTCTTTTCATGTTTCATACTATCAGGTATATTCCTTATTACATCTTCTGGATAATAGAAAATGTGGAAATATTTGTAGCTTTTATTTCTCTCATTTAAATAGGCCATAAAACCTTTAGGATCATATCTGACCCTCTCAATTTTCCTTTGCATGTGGTATGCTTTAATCACTTCAATGATATTGTTCCAACCACCTTTGGTCATTACAAAATCAGAAAAACAAGTGTATAAAGGAAAGAAAGTTCCCTTTACCTGATTCAACAAATATTCATTCTCAACATTTCTGAATTTCCACATAACCTCAAGGAAACCAATTCTTTCTGATACAAACCTCGGCAACAAGTCAGGTGCTACCTTAGAACCTTATACTCTTAAAATAGTAAAATTAGGGAGTGAAATAACATCTCCCTACTTATGATCAATGCCTATCTCAAGATTTATTTCCTTTGGTCTTAAGAAATCATGTAAAGCAACATGAACTCTAGGCAACTTGACAATCAAAGCTCTCTTTAATTCAGAGGCAAACAAATTCTGGAAAGTGACATAATCATATGTCCTATCATCTCTGTCCAAGATTGTGGTCCAACATTGCATGGGAAGATCCAAGTCACCTACCTTCCTTTCCAAGTCAATATTTTTTCCAAAATATATTGCACCCTTGTATAAAAACATATGCATCAGTAGTGAGTACCAGATGCATCCTACCCCAGATTCACCTTTCTTTAATCTTACTAGCCCCTCATGCATTATTTCATAAATAAATCCTGCATAATCATATACTACACAACATTGGGGATGTTGGATATGGGAAGCCATATACATCCACGCCATTGGTATTCCAAAGACAAGATCATAACAAATTATTTGGCAAATGGAATAGAAAGTGCTTTTGAAATAAGGAATAAATTAATTGATAGAGAAGGGTTCCTTATCATGTGATCCTATCACAATATTTTGTCCTACAATTTATGCTAGAAATCTTGGTAAAATGTGGACTCTGAATGAAGTCTTGGTTTTCTCATACTCCTGTCTAAGAGAATCTTCATTTGTCTTATACATTTCATCATTCCATTCAGTGAGCTTGAAAACTAGACCCAATTCCTCCCTAGTGACTTTAACCATTTATTTTCCATCATAGGTTCTGATAGTCCTTGTGACTAGATCATAGTTAGCAACTATTACCTTCAGCAAGTCGACATCCATATAAAAATTTGTCACAGCTAACTTATTAGATCACAGTTCCAAGGGTCTTCCACTGGGACACCCATATTTTTTTTCTTGAACCAACCATAGAATAATTCCCATCCAATATAGGGTAATTTAGCATCTTTGATAGAACCTCTTTTGTCAAAAAGACCCTCTGCTACTTGTGGTCCTTTGGGAATCAATTGGCCTCTAGGTTTTTCGCTAGTGGAAGGTGGTAATTGATCCATAAGTTCCTTACTCAGAGGTCTCTTGGGAGCGGAAACCTCCCCTTTAGATAAAGATATTTTTGCTTTAGGGGCCATAATGCAAGAAGTACAACAAAGTAGGGTTTTTT
Source organism: Sequoiadendron giganteum (assembly GCA_007115665.2). Taxonomy (NCBI): domain Eukaryota; kingdom Viridiplantae; phylum Streptophyta; class Pinopsida; order Cupressales; family Cupressaceae; genus Sequoiadendron; species Sequoiadendron giganteum. The sequence goes on along the minus strand of CM021107.1, from coordinate 386,166,060 downwards.
GGTCTAATTAAGAAAGGCCTATAGCTTTTGTGAGGGTTTGGCACGAATTATACAAATGAATAATTAAAAAAATCCCCTTTTATGAATGCCAAACTTTAACAATCGAGCTAAGAAAAAACCCTAACAGACTTAATCTTGAGAAAACACAACCTATCAATAATGCCAGAAGGAAAGTGATAATTGACTTACTATTTTCTCATAGGTTGACAACCCTAGTTTCGACATGAGAAAATGTTGACTAACTACACCATGAGCTCCTAGAGTGTATTGAGTGTAGTCGTAATAATGAATTATGACTTTTGAGAAAAATATTAATAACCATGCAATTCCTTACTTTGGTAGCTCAATGTCCTTTCAATTATTAAGACTCACTCATGTGAACCAGAATGGCTTGCTTTCCATCAACTTCATTTTGAATATCGACTATTGATTCATTTAGCGAGTTGATTGATCCACGATCCAAATTTGATCAGCTTATTCTAAAATATTTGACTGTGCACAGCCACAACAATTGCCAAATGACAAGAGGCCACATGGAAACAATTTTTTCATAGTATGTCGGCTCCACCATCTCTTGTCTTTTCAACAATGATCCATGTGTCCATCTTCCTTTTTCCCCACAAGCCATAACTCTTGTGCAGATTTTATCAATGACAAGACGAGAAGCAACTGAGATTAAATCTTGCGACCTCATCGTACACACTGCTTAGCTAGCTTCAATTTTACTCCTTGTACAATATCAAGGGCTCTAATTAAATGGTCTTTAGGAATATGTAATAAATTCACTTTAGTAACACACACATTACTTTCCATGTCCTCAAAATTGCTCCATGTGGCATACACCCACTTCCCCATTGAGAAACTAGCAGGGAGGATGGGGCCCACACACGATGGCGGGGAGTAGTCTAGGTTGATCTACATCACCTGCAATCAACTTTTAACCAAGATGAAATTTGGAAATACTAATCCTTGGACCCATCATAATGAAGATAGGTGGGAATTTCTTGCTAGACCGTGTGGTTGTTTTAGTAACTGAGAAAAGAAAACGGGTCAGTGAGGAACGACACAGATTTTCTTCATCGATCGCATGACACTCAAGGGATCCTACACCTGCACATGTTAAAAAAAAAAATTAACCCTAAAAGGGTCCCAACTAGGATGATGAGGCAACTTCAACAACATAAAGGACTTAAGATTTTATAGCGGGAAATTTTTAGCTTGACCTACAATAATCTCAGAATAATAGTCCAATAGGATTGACCAATAAAACAAGACCAGAGGATTGGTCACTCAACAAAATTTAATGTCAAAATTCATGACTTAAAAGATAGATGACCGGCAGAAGGAGTCAACCGAGAAATTAAAAAAAGGTGAAGATATATACTTCAAGGGTTTTTTCAAATAAGACCGAAGTAACCTTAAAACCCATAACTCCCTAAACTCATCAATATTTTGAAGATGGAACAAAAATTTTAGGGGTTTCATCAGTGGCTCCGACTGGGGACGTATGTCTATTACAGGCATAGCAAGATTCTAGAATCTATGGTTGAAGTAGACCAGTCAAAACACACAAGACAAAAAACCAAGGAACTACCCAGACAAGGTAGTAAAACTGAACTAGACACAACAGAAAACAAACACACTTGTACAAAATTTACAGTGTACATGGATTATCATCATACTTAGGAAAAGTATGGTTTTAAGAACTATCCATGTACTGGCAGTTTGAAAATTTCACCTGTTAAGCTCTGGAGGAAATAGGAATCCTCCTTGTGTGCACTAGCTATCAGATAAGGGCCCATCCATAACACTTCAAACTTTCCATGTTTACCCTTATCTTGAGCTCTCACATTCTAGGCCAATACCATACTATTCACCTCAAATTTTCTAGGAGAATCTCTCTTGTCATGTACATGCTTAACTTGCATCTACATCTTCATATTTTTACCCTGAGCTTCTCTCCTTGTTTCATCCAATTACACAAAATTATTTATCCTATGTTGCATATCATCACATATCTCTTCATCATATTCCTGAATGAACTTAGACATTTTCAATAGGTTATTCTGTGGTAACCTATCATCTAGGCCATAAACTAAGCCAAATGGTGAATAACTCGTAGCCTTTTTCATAGTCACTCTATCTACCCAAAGTTCCAACTTCCCAAGCCTCCTTGTTCTTCTCCATCACTCTCTTGATGATTTTCATCAAGCTCCTATTACTAGAGTCATCTTGACCATTTCCTTGAGGATGGTAAGGTGAAGAATAAGAAATTTTTATTCCATGTTTGTCCCAAAATTCTTTGAATACATCATATTTGAAACACATAGCATTATCTGATACAATCCTCTCAGGAAATCCAAATATGATGAGAATTTTATCCAATAGGAAATCCACCACCACCTTGTTGTGGCCTTCTTTGTGGGTATTTCTTCTACCCATTTCATGAAATAATCAGTGGAAACAAGGATCCAAGCATGGTTGCCACTTGACTTTTCTGGTATCTCTCCAATGAAATCGATCCCCCATTTTTGGAAAGGAGCTTGAAATTTTATAGGCCTAAGTGGTAAATTTCCTGAAATCTTCAACTTTCCAACAAATCTTTGGCAGGCATCATAATTTTTAACAAACTTGTGAGCATCTTTGAAAACCATAGACCATCAGAATCCTACTCTTAAAAATTTGTGAGAAGTGGTATTTTCCATGTAGTGACCTCCACACACCCCATTATGCATTTCTTGCAAGAGTTCTAGTGCCTACTTCCCATCCACACATTTAAAAATTACACCATCTAGGTTCCTCCACCATAGCTCATTATCAATAATTACATATTTAATGGCATGCAATTCCAGTGTCCTTTTGTCATTGTCAATCATGTCTGCTAGACATTGCAAAGTTTGTAAGTATTGGATAATTCTTTTGTACCACCTGCATGTATGCATATCACAGACAGGTGCAACATCAATTACTTTTGTTCCATTAATATGATTTGCATCCAAATTAGCTTTTATCGTCAATTTAGCAAGAACCTGACCTCTTATTAATTTGGTGATTTTAACATCAATATTAAATTCTTGGATCCTATTGATCCATCTACACCTTCTGCCTATAGTTTCCTACTGAGTGAAAATATCTTTGACAGCAACACTTGGTATAAATGCTATAACAGTAGCTCCCTGTAGGTAAGTCCTGGATTTCTTCACTGCCTTAACTAAAGCATACACTTGTTTCTTAGTTGTGTCATATTTCAGCTTTGAAACTTGCAAAGACTTACTAAAGAATGCAATAGGTTATTCAAAGCCATCTTCATTTTTTGTAACAATACAACAATAGTATGAAAGGAAGCAAAAGAGAAAATGTGCATTGGTTTAGAGAAATTTGGGGACTTCAAAACTGGAGCCTCTTTGATAGCTTGTTTAATCCTTTTGAATGATTGACTAGGCTCCTCACTCCAAAGAACCTTTTCTCCCTTCTTAAGAATCTTGGGAATAGGTCTTGTGATCTCTGCATAGTCACAAATTTTCTTAAAAAAATTATTTGTCCAAAAAATGACTGAATGCTCTTAACATTTTTTGGTTGAGGGATTTTATCTATGGTTGCTACTCTCTCAGGATCTATTCTCACTCCATATTCTGAAACATTATGTCCCAGCAATTTCCCTTCAATTATCCCAAAATCACACTTCTTTGGATTTAGAGATATCCCATACTCAAGTGACCTGAGAAAAATCTTTTCTAAATGCATACAATGGTGCTACTCCTTTTTAGAATAAGCAGTCAAGCCATCTTGATATAGAACCATAAATAAATCAATAAAATATTAAAAGGCTACATCCATAGCTCTATAAAAAGTGGCACCTACATTTTTCAAGCCAAAAGGAATTCTGACATAAACATAGGTACCCCAAGGAGTGGTAAATGCAGTCTTATACAGTTCAGACTCTTTTACCTTTACTTGATTGTAACCTGAAAAACCATCCATCATCAATATTAATTCACAACCAGTTTCCTTCTGTAACATGGCTTCCATATTCGGCAATGGAAATTTATCCTTTAATGAAGATACATTTAGGTTTCTAAAATCAACACATAGTCTTATGTCACCATTATTTTTTCTGATTGGCACCAAATTAGATACCCACGAAGAATTTTTGATGATTTTTATGATGCCTACATCTCTTAACATTACCAACTCCTCTTGCATCTTGGGAGCTACAATAGGATTAATCGGTCGTTTATTTTGCCTAAAAGCTTTAGCATTTTCTTTCAGAGGAATCTCATGATGAAATAATTCCTCCTTGTAAGCTTTGAGGTATCATATGATCAAGAAAAGATGTGGATTGCTTTTACCTTTGGCTTCATCTTCTTTCCTATGTAAAATTTCTTAGGAGCATTTTAAGTCCCTAAATTTATTTCCTCCAGGTCCTCTAGGTGAGCAGTAGTTGTTTTGATCTTGCTTCTATCCTAACTATCAAAGACCCTTTCAAGAGCTACTAGGCCTTTAGGGATTTTATTCATTTTTAACTAGATTATCTCTTTTCCAAACACCATATCCTTCCCATTAATATTCTCAATAAATCCACCAAATTCAATCTCCTGACTTTCATATTTATCTACACAATTCAAGAATCTAAGAATGTCTTCATCATCATTGAATATCTACTAGTTGTAGACATTATCAAGAATAGAAGGCCTTGCCTATACCTCTACCTTAGAAATTCCTATGAAATTTATGTCATCAAGTCTTAATGCAATGTTAACAAGTAGGGTAGCTACTCTATTCTGTCCTCTTTCCATCCAAACAATTCCAAAAGCATCAAATTGCTCAATGGAATCCCAGACAATATTTTTGTACTGCTTCAACCTGTTACTTTTGCAAGCATATTTAGCTCTTACCTAGGAAATCACCAGCTCAAAATCACCAATTACCATCAAATTTTTTATTTCGTGCTTCTCAACCAATTTCAATCCCAATAATAGGGCTTCATATTTTTCCACATTATTTGTATAGACAAAATATAATGTGAAGGAAAACTTATAAGTATTGCCACTAGGAGCTACCAACAATATCCCTGCACTCGACCCTTCTTTGGAACTTGCACCATCAAAATACATTTTCCAAAGTCTATCCTTGTCGGACAACCCTGAAATTTCATTTTCTATTCATGCAAGACACCTTTCAACCTCTCCTGGTGCTTCTTCTATTTTGAAATCACTGATGTTAGTGTCTATGAAAAGAACAGTGTCATCCTCAGGAGCATGCTCCAACATATGTGGCACCCTCAGTTCTCTCATCACTTGAAAATCCTTACCATCAATGGGAAAATTGGCATAAGACATATCACACTACATACTGCCTCCCATGGATGCACTCCATTTTTGAGATAGTATCATTCCATAATTAGGTGGGATATCTACCACTACCACACTCATTTTGAATTCTTTGTCCAAGTAGGCTACTATTTTATAGGGAAGTTCATTTATCACACCAATGACAGGGACTTCTCTTGCATCCATAGCATAGCACTTTCCATGTGTCCTATCAACATTCAATCCTAGTGCATCCATGATTTTAGCTAGCATGATATTGTTGGATGCTCCATAATCAATAATACATTTTTTTATGAAGTTTCCCCTAACCATTAAGGTGAGGAAAAATGGATCTATCTTGTCAGGACAAGTAGTTACAGAATTTCCTAGGAAGATATGGGGAATTTTAGTAATAACTCCCTCAACCTCCTTGTATTTCTTGTATTTTTCATACAATTTAGGTGGAGTGGGCTCCACCAAATCATTATAGGCTATAGAAACACCATTGATAATGGCCACTACCTTATGCTTATGTTCATTTATTCTCATCATTTCAAGAAAAGGTACAGGAAATTTTACTTGGCTAAGTAATTGAAACATATCAACAAGAGTATATTTAGGTAATTCAATTGGGATCATACCTTGTTCACTATTTCTCACCTTCTGTTGATTTCTTGTTTCCTCAACTCTATGCTTAGCATCTTTTCTTGTGACATCAAGAGTTTTCTTTTGTGTCTTTACCTTTGCAACTAGAGACTTGAACTCTTGAGTACCCTTTGGATTTTCCATTCTTTTAGCCCAAATTTTATCTACCTTAGTTTCCTTAGCTTTGGTTGTTTCCACTTTTCCATCAGGATTGTGTTATTTACTCTTGGTATTCTTCTCTTTGATGAAAAGACCAGCAGGATTACCCTGCTCACCTCCAACTATTATGCTCCTCAAATGATAGAAACTTCTAACCTGAGCTGCTAAAGCTGAAGTATATCTTGCAATCTCCTCCTCTGAGGGTATTCTTAATGAAATACCTTCTTCAATTGCTTCCAAATTGTAACCATCAACATACTCATCAAAAAATACTTGTTGATGATATGCACCAGCTACTTGCCTTTGGTCATCCACATCCATTTCACAAAAATATTCATTAGAAGAGCACTCACTGTTAGCAACATCAGAGTCACCCACTGTCATAAGTACATTAATATCTTCTACATTCTGCTGATCATAATCTCTAGGAATGTCTTCATCTACTTCAACCATCTATGCAACTGCACATTGTTGAGAAGAATGTGGCATTTGAAAATTCATACACCAAGGGGTATCTTCAATAAAAATTCTTGAATTCTTTTGCAGAGGATCCAGAGGAATTTTATTATGAGTGTTTCTTTGATTATTGCGAATAGGATTTCCATTATACCAATTGGTATTTTATGGGTGATCCTGTAACCGAGGAAGTCTTTCATTTCTTTGATAGTTTTTTGGTTGCACCTTTTCTTGCTTCACAATCTTATCATTTATGGTTTTCATAAAACTTTCAAGCTTGTCCTCAATAGATCCTCCTTTAGTGTTTGAACTTTTATCTTCCTTTCTTGATCCTCTAAAAACTTTTGAATCATCTCTCTTGCCAACTTTACCAATTGCTCTGCTAATATTCTCAATATGCTCCACCATCGTGAAGGCTTCCCTTAATGTATGATGGTTCTTATCTAGCAAGCGATAAATCATTTTTGCATCAAAAGCATTGCATTAGTTTACCATACATACATGATCATTCAACTGTAAACAAGGAGGCAATCTCTTTCTAGCCTTTTAGAATCTTGTATTAAACTCAGTAGCAAATTCATTAGAACCTTTAGCAATAGTATTAATTTGATTCAATAAGAAACTTGAATCAATCTTGTCACAATATTGCTCTCTAAAAATTATTTTAAATTCCTCCCAAGAGACAATGCTCTCGGAAGGAAATCTTCTATACCACTCTCGAGCATCTTCAATGAGAGACTACATGAACAATTTCATCATGGAATCTTCTACCTCTACCTTGAAATTATCCATAATATTTGAAAATTCTTTGAGATGGTCTTCACCACTCAAGGCATTATTACCAGAGAATTTGACTAAAGCAAGTCTGAAATCCGTAGGGAATGGATTAGGGTAACCAGGTATTCTGGTGAAACATAACTGCTAGTATCTATCTACTTGGAGTGGTCTCCTAGTATGTCGATCCCTATGACTATCCTTTTGCTCACCATCTCTCTTATTATCAGATTGGTTGTTATTTTACCCTTCCCATTTTCACCATCACTATTGCTCTTCTTAATTCCTTTATCATCATCCTCAAAATAAGAATTACTATTCTTATCCTTTCCTCCACCTCCTCCACCAGGATTATGCCCAGCAAACTTCTTCTTTTCTGACTCAATAATGGTATGTCTAGACCTTGAAGACTCTGGAGTGGATGTGGAATTTTTAAGGGAGGAAATATTCCTAGCCATCTCTGCATTTGAAGCTTCCATTTCAGCCTTTTTTAAATCTTCTTGCAACTTTTCATTCTCTAATTGTAACCTCAATATCTTAGGATTTTGAGGTGCAATAGATGGAATTGGATTGATTTTGGCCTTGTATGTAGGGATTTCAGTGAATGAGGTATTGGTACTATAAGAGAGGGGGACCAACCATTGCGAGGCACCAGGTCACAAAAGGCCAAGAGAAAAAAGGCTGCCCTAACTTACCTCAGTTTAAAGGAAGGTTTGGATGGACAGGATGAGAATGATGAGGACTAGCTGTCCTTCGACCACCCTACAATCCTGAGAGTTGAAGGGATACTAGATGAGTCACTTTTCAAGGTCAACCTTGTGTCTTAGGTAGCTCTCTGTTAGAGGACAAAAGCATGGTTTTGGGACAATGACGTAGTGCGCTAGTGTCTCATAGGTGCATTGTTGTCCGTATGGCCAGAAAACCAGAGAGATTAGGTTACACTCTAAAAGGTAGACTAACAACCTAGTTTAGAAGTTTATTGAATAGTAGAATGGGATTAAGAAGAATAATAAATACATAGAAATGTGATAAAAGAAATATATTACCACGAGGGTCACGAAGATAATTTCATAGAACAATCCTCTTGCCAGCTTGCTTCAAGATCTCTCCATCTAAACCCAAAAAAAGGGGGAAATGTTGGGGTTGTTTAGGGGCCTACCTCAGTTAGACCCCCATTTTGGCATTTCCACCTCCACGGATATCCAAGATTGAAATAATAGAAATAAAGATAAAGAAGGGAATAAAAGCTACGTAAAATAAAAGACACTACAAAACTGTATGTGCTTACTCAACCAAGATGATAGAGAATATGAGAGGAGCTTACCACCTCTGTCCAAAGCACTCAAGGCTTATGGAGGAGAAAATGAGAGGAACTCAAGCCTCTACTGCAATGGTGTGTGTCATGTGCTTGCACTATCAAAGTGATGGAGTGGTAGACTTCTGCAATGAAGTGTGAAGTGTTGCTACAAAGCTTGTGAATGCTTGAAAGAGTGGAGAAAGTGTGAAGAGATGCGTTCAATATCTTGCAAAACTCTATCCAAACTTGGGAATGGTTGAGAGAGTGAAGATTATGAAGGAAAGGATGAAAAACATCCATATTTACATCGTTCAACCGAAGAGGGGCATTACACTTCGACTTCCAATCAAAAGTGTAACATCTCTGCAGTCTCCAACCATAGGAATCTGCTAGGAATGTAAGCATGCCATGCACGCATCTACGCGCCACACAGGCATACCCGACAAAAACACTCCCACCAACACACAAAATAGGAACCAACTGTGATGTGGACAACGGGCTTATGTGGCATTAATCCTCCGCGTTAGGTTTTCTAAAGTGTAAGGGGGTAAAAGGGAATTTGTGTTAGGGGTGAAAATTTATGCTTATACATTTTTCCCCACTTTAGTGAGCATGAATACTGATGAGTGCTTCAGTAAAGTAGAGTAGTAAGGGAGTAACAAAGTAAGAGAAGTATACATGAATCGATGAGGAAGTAGAGCACAGTCTAGCGAACTCAGAAGTGCAGGAAAGGACTTCATAGTTCCACAGAATTATGAAGTTGAAGCACCTCACAGGCTCATGGTCTTGCAAGGGGGGTATCCTTCAAGAACTCTCACATGAAGGAAACCAGGAAAATCACCTTATAGACCCACAAAATTGTAAGGAAGGTATCCCCCAAGAACGCTCACATGAGGGAGACCAAGCAAAGGGGACTTCGCAGAGTCAGAGAGGGTGACATGTTTACCCACAGATAGAACACATTAGGAAGCAGTCGTGCAGGCTAGTGAATGGACAGTCACACAAATTGTCGCTAAAATGTAAGTCTTCCAAAGGGGTCCCTTAGGAACCCTTAAAAAGGAAGGAGGGTCCACTCAAGGGACACACTATTTGAAAAGTGAAGTCTATTCGGGCTGCCCCCAAGCTAGATGTAAGGATGCGATGCAAGTCTAGTCGGGTTGCCCTCAGACTAGACATGAAGAAGTGAAACCGGTCTAGTCAGGCTACCCCTGAGCTAGATGTGAGGATGCAAAACTAGTCTAGTCGGGCTGCCCCCGGGCTAGATGCCATAGAAATTATTGAAAGCTTTCGAAGGGGTCCCTTGGGAGACTGTTGTGAAAAGGAAGGGTCCACTCAAGGGATGCATTGTTTAAAAGTTACAGTCTTCTTTCTTGAATCGATTCAACATCAAGGAATCCTTTCAAAAGATGTTCACTTCATCAAGGAATTTGAAAGGAAGGATATGCACCCATGTGAGGGGAAGACTAAGACCGTTCTTGCTTCAAAGGATGGTTTTCAAGTCCTTTCTTTATGAACCCATGATGAAAGAAACATGTTCTGCTAGAGTTTCAATTTGAGAATGCAATTCTAACAAAGAAGTGTGTGAGGGGTCTCTGAGAAAATATTTGTTTGGAAATGAATGCATTTTCTAAAGACCAAGCCATGTAGAAGAAACGTTGTCACACATGAAAGGGACAACTCAAGCAAAGAAGAGAGAAAAATCAAGAGAAAGGTAATAGAAAAGAGATCACACACACAAAGGGCACAGGGGGATCTGGTTTTGCAGGGTCAGATCTTCCTTTATTTATATATAGTAGGTAACTATAGTAAGAGGCGAAAGATCATCAATCCCCAACCAGATCAGGAAGAATGCATGGAAGACAAAGTAAAAATAAAAAATAAGGTCAACATGGAAGGAGGCCTAGATGCTCTTAACGCTTTGCATCATCCCCAATTTACTGAAAGTCAATCACAAACATAGAAGAATGAAGATACATATACAGGAAGGTCTACAACACAAACACCATGCCTATTCCCAAGCACCAATAGGAGTAATGAGGGTCATCCAGGCAAATATAGCATGATCACAAGGGAACACATCACAAAACACACACACATCTAATCTAAAGATCAAGAATAGGGTCTCCCCCTAACACCGATCAACCAAGAGTTCATCAACTTCCCACTCTAGATCATCCTAGGGGGAAGGATGAAGAGCTTGCAATGGTGTAATGTTAAGGGGAGGAGCTTTCAATCCTCTTGCAACAAGGGCCAAGGTAGAGGGATGAGTGAGATGTCCATCACTCAACTATTGTGGGTCTAAGGTTAATGACTTTATGAAGATCACTGACAAGGTCGAGACTTCATCCACTGAGTTAAAATTACACTTGACAATAGTGCCATGTTTCACCTCAGTGGACGGAGGGGTTTTCACTTGAGGTTCATCGCTAGGCTCACCAAGAGACTTAGAAGTGGTGACAAACTTGGGGAAGTTAGGACTGGTTCCATCACTAGGACAAAATAAGTCAGTGTGGGGCCACCTTTCAGAGAAGGTGGGCTCTTCTTACATCCTCCATTGCTGGAGGGACCATGCTCTACTTTCTTCTTCCTTCAAGAAGGTGAAATCCCCATACATGAAGCAAGACAGGTAGAAGAGGATAGAACCGTAGTGGATACAATCAAAGTGTTAACCATATCCATGGGCTTTGGGAAAGGTGAGACATCTAGAATGGAAGTCAACAGAGGTGGCTCCATGAAAGGAGCGATAAACACCTACACCTTTCTAGGTGCATGTGTGCTCACAGTGGGAGCCAAAAGAGATTCAGAACTATTTAGATCAGAGGAAAAAGAGGGGCAAGAGGGGGACACCGTAGAAGGTGTCATCTTCTCTTTCTCCTTCTTCTCCGAGGAGGCTTGCTCAGCTAGGAGAGCCTTTCGCCAATGCTTACGCTCATGCGTAAGGTGGTTCCTATGACTCTTCAAACCAAAAGCCAAAGTTTGTGAAGGAATGGAAGGGTTCTGCTCAACCATGGGAATGTCCTCCACGGCTGTTTCCACCAGATGGGAAGACTCTTGAATGGGAGCAAAAGGGGTAGGTATAGAAATAGCGGGAAGAATTGGCTCTACCACCTTAGAGGTGGATCCTTTTTTGTTCAGGGGAACAAGAAGAGGTCAAGGGAAAAATTATCTCTATGAGCCTTTCTTTCTTCCATACAAATAATACCAGGGTCCTTGGGGCCCATTAGAGAGATCTAATATCCTAATCTTGGGCCTTCATCAAGGAGGCATCATCGGACTCAGCGGGTAGAACCCGGGCTTGTTCATCCAATATTATTCCCAAGAGAAGGGAGTAGATGAGATAGCCTGAGAGGGAGTGAGCTTCCCCTTTTCCTTTCAGGATAAGGAGGCAGTGGAATTCTCAACTACAGGAAGGGTCAAATTTGGTTGTCCCTTGCCTCTAGTCTTGTATTTCACATAGTTCTTGTAAAGTAGGTTTGTTCTTTGTGGGAGCATACTGACGAGAGTGGGCTAAAAGTGATCCAACAAGTATCCCCCACAAGATACCACAGGCTAATATCTAGTATCATGTACCACGTTCATGACACCCTCATGGGAAAACTTGAGGCATTTATGAAACATGGAGGGGATCCCATTCATGGAAGCTAGCCAAGGTATGCCTAGCTTCACTCTAAATGGGCCCGACTGAGGAATAACATCAAAGACCATGTCTACATTCCTGGGTCCAACCAGGATGGACAACATTATTGATCCATAAGGTTTAAGAGAAAGTCCATCATGCATACGGATGATGGATTTTATTCTTTCATACTCCTCCCTTTGTACAAAATTTAAAAGTGATGTCTCCTCTATGATGACATTCACTCTACTTGTAGGGTCGACCAAGACCTCTGTCACAATGTTACCATTGAGGCAAGAGAGAATATAGAGCAGAGAAATTTTTCTATTGGCTAGCACATCTTACGAAGTAAATGTCACATCTAGTGAATCATTCGCAAGATGAGGAGAAGGAGTAACAGTGACCATGTTAACATATTCCTCGAAACGGAAAATAGAATCTAAGGGATCAATAATCATGTTGGTAGATTTTATGATGGAAATGGGTCTGTGTATATCTATAATTCACTATTAGCCTTCACCACTAATTCGTTCATGTTTTGTTTACTCCCATCAAGATGGATAGTACCATCCTTGATGCGGTATTGTATTTTATGATGCAAGTGCATGCAGTGTTTAGTATCATGTCTGTTAACTCGATGGTACTAACAATATGTGTTTTCTTCATACCAGTTAAGGTACAGTTCTCTAACTAGTTTAGGAGGTGGCAAGGTAAGTATCTTATCCATCACCAACTTCGACAAGATGGAAGAATAAGATTTTGATAGCTTCATAAAATTTCGATCGCATCTGAGGCCGTTGTTATCCACAATGGCTACTACATTCATGATAGTTTTACCCCTTCCAGAGATCGATACAATAAATCTCCCTTCAGAACGAGCGCACGAGGGAGGACCCCCAAACTGAACAACCGTCTGTTAGTATTCTCATAAAGCCACACATAGATGTGCTAAAGAAGGATACTTCATGAGGGAAAATTTCTCTTGCCAATGTCTCTGTAAATTCCCTATGAAGACCTTTTGCACATCAGAGTCAGATAACAAATACAAGATCTGTGAGAAGAGTGCTTGGTATCATGCTATAAATTTTGTAAACTTCTTGTTGTCCCCTTGTTTGCATTGATCAAGGTTTGAGAAGTTCATCTTTGGTCTGATATTGGCTTGGAACTGTCACAAGAATTGGTTCACAAGCTAATCAAATGTGAAGATGGAATTATCGAGCAAAGAACAATACCAATCTAGTGTTGTATCTTTGAGTGATCAAGGAAATAGTTTCACCATCAATGTGTTGTGATGGAAGAAATCTATGCACAAGGTGTTAAAGGTGAATACGTGTGTTTGTAGGTCCCCTTTACTACCATATTTTCTAAATTTTGGAATCTCCATCCCTTGCAAGAAAGGAGTGTTTAAGATTGCAACCGACAATGGGTTGTGCCAGAAGAAAGGCTAAAATATAGGTTGGGTCGAGGCCTGGGATAGGTTCACTAGCTGACTCTGTATCTTCCCCATATTCTGAAGAAGGGTATTCAGGATAAGATAATTAGAAGATAGAGGGCCATAGGAACCACCACTAGAGTCGCTACCTAGACCTTCGTCATGACTACCGATAGACCCACCACCAATACCACCACCACTAGTGTGACCTTTGTCAAAGCCACTGTCACTTCCAAGGCCACCACCATGACTTCCATTAGAACTGCCTCTACCAAGGCCACCTCCACTTCCGAATTTTCCACCACCAAAGCCTCCACCAATCATCCCACCAAATCCTCCACCACCAGAGGCAATGGGAGGGGTGAAGTGGAAACCCAAAGGGCTTTTGTTCACTTTGATGGCTTCAAAGTTTTTAGAAGCAACGGGAACACTGATCAAAGGGACCGTGTTAGCCATGTATACAAACATAGGAGGCATCAACATCTCTAGTTGTCTTTCACGTTCCTCGAAGAGGCCACCTCGTGTCATGTGACTATGACTTGAGGGGGTGCATGCTTCGGCCAGACCAGCGAGACTCGCTAAGATCTTTATGCCTATTCGGTCCTTTTCCACCATATATCTTATTTCACTGATAACCTTAGCAGCCATGCCCATCTTTTTTTTCCCTTCCAAGTGATTTTCTAGTGCACCTAGCCCTTTACCAAGGTTGATGACATATTCAAAAGGGATACAGAGGGCCTCATGTTTTCTATAGATGAGGAGGTCGGTGATGTCGGAGGATTAGGGATGTGGTCAGTTTTATCAAGAAACCTAGGTTTACCTCACACTACATGCTCCTCTATCGATAGACCAACCGCAGAACTAGAGAAAAGGTTGGTAGTGAAACTAGAGGAGACCTTCGCCTTTTCCATCAGAAGGTGTCATAGACTTCTTCTGACAATATGCGCATAGGTCATAGAATGGGTTGTGATGCTCATAAACCTTCACAACATGCCAAGGGTACAACAACCAAGAGGTATAAGAGAAAAATTTTGAACTTCGACAAATGGATAGATGTTGGTTCACATCAAGTTCACCAAAAATGTAAGAGAGGGACCAACCACTGCAAGGTCCCAGGTCACAAAAGGCCAAGAGCGGAAAGACTACCCTAACTTACCTCAGTTTAAAGGAAGGTTAGGATGGATAGGATGGGAATGATGAGGACTAAGTGTCCTTCGACCACTCTACAATCCTGAGACTTGAAGGGAGACTAGACAAGTCACTTTTAAATGTCAACCCTGTGTCTCAGGAAGCTCTCTATCAGAGGATAGAAGCACGGTTTTGGGACAATAGCATAACATGCTGGTGTCTCATAGGCACACTGGCATCCGTATGGCCAGAAAACCAAAGAGACGAGGTTAAACTCTAAAAGGTAGACTAGCAGCCTAGTTTAGAAGTTTATTGAATAGCATAATGAGATTAAGAAGAATATGACATACATACGAATGTGATAAAAGAAATATATTATCGCGAGGGTGACGAAGATAATTTCGTAGAACAATCCTCTCACTAGCTTGCTTTAAGACCTCTCCACCTGTACCCAAAAAAAGGGGGAAATGTTGGGGCTATTTAGGGGCCTATCTCAGTTAGACCCCAGTTTTGGTGTTTCCACCTCCACGGACAGCCAAGATTGCAATGATAGAAATAAAGATAAAGAATGGAATACAAGCTACATAAAAAAAATGACACTACAAAACAGTATGTGCTTACTCAACCAAGATGATAGAGAAGATGAGAGGAGCTTACCACCTCCATCTAAAGCACTCAAGGCTTGTGGAGGAGAAAATGAGAGGAACTCAAGCCTCTTTTGCAATGGTGTGTGTCATGCGCTTGCACTATCAGAGTGATGGAGTGGTAGACTACTACAATGAAGTGTGAAGTGTTGCTACAAAGCTTGTGAATGCTTGAAAGAGTGGAGAAAGTGTGAAGAGATGAGTTCAATATCTTGCAAAACTCTATCCAAACTTGAGAATGGTTGAGCGAGTGAAGATTATGAAGGAAAGGATGAAAAACGACCATATTCAAGTTGGCCAACTAAAGAGGGGTGTTACACTTTGACTTCCAATCAAAAGTGTAACATCTCTGTAGTCTCCAACCACAGGAATTTTCCAGGGATGTAAGCATGCCGCGCAGACATCTGCGTGCCACGCGAGAGTCCCCAACATAAACACTCCCACCGACACACAAAACAAACACCAAGTGTGATGTGGACAATGGGCTTAAGTGGAATTAAGCCTTCGCCTTAGGTTTTCTAAAGTGTAAGGGGATAAAAGGGAATTTGTGTTAGGGGTGCAATTTCACGCTTATAAAGGTATTAGTATTGGTATTGAAGGAGGTTTCTTAGGTTGATAAATGGGTCTCTTCCCATGATCCACAAATGACGTCTTCTTAGCAATAACAGGAGGCTCTGAGGCTTTAGTAGTTGGGATAGATGTGGTATAGGTATTAGTAGTAGATTTTCCCATTGGGATTGTTACTTCAGGAATGTCATTGGTTATTTTGGAAATAAACTTAAAAAATATTCTCCTCAAAGGTTTTGCGTCTAGCCGCATCTTCTCTCATTTTCTCCAATTTTTTCTTTCTATCATCTCTCTACAGTTGCTTAGTTTTAATCCTATCTTCCCTTTCCTTTAACTCTCTTAGTATATTCTCTTCTTCTTCTTGGAGTCTCAACTCTTCTTCTTCCATAGCTTTCATCTTCTATCTATGTCTTCCTCATTTTCTTGGACATCTCCATGCTCACTTGGGGTAGGAGTATAGTAAGGCTAGTCAATAGGATCTTCCTCAAGAGAAAGGTGCACTTTTACACCAGGAGATTATCCTCTTGGCTTAAAATTCTTCTTATTAAAAATAGAACCAACTCTAGGGGTCAAAGGCTCATGAAATTCTTTATCCTTTTCCTAAAACTCCCACCTATCCTCCTCTCTTGAAATATTAAGCTCGGTATCAAACACTTGTTCAATGGAAACTCCCTTGGTCTATATTTGACCCTTCAACTTCTCGTGCATTCTTGTGGGTACTAGCACTACTCATTTCAACATTAAATGTGGGAGAAGCCTCAACAAGAGAGTCAACGGACTTACTTGATTCAGAACCCTTCTTTACCCAAGAGGGTTGTTTTTCTTTAGCAAGTTCAAATTCTTCCTTCTGCTCAATATGTTTCTTTGCATAACTTATTGTCTTCTTCATGATGTCAAATATGTCAAAATACATTTTCTTACGTTCCTTTTGAAAACTTAAATTTACACTGGTGTTAGAGAATTCAGACTCACCACCCAGGATGTTGGGAAATATTAAGTGATTGGTTCTTCCCTTTGTACTTGTGACTTCAAAGATAAATTTAAACATAACCCAACACAAGGTGACAGAATGAGACAAGACTTGATGTATAAGGTTGAGAGTGATATGACCAATGCAATATAATCTAAGCCAATTATTCTTCACACAGTGAAGAGTATTACAACAGAACACTTGACTCTGACAGTACCTGATTTGAACTAGAAACTTTGGACTTAGCTTTCCCCAGTAGAGTCGCCAATCTATTGGTTATTTTTTAAGAACTAAAATTATCTCTAGAAATACCCATGGACTTTACCATTTCCAATAATCGGTACTCCAAAGGGATTGGACAACGAACGAGTGGAAGCTACAAAACTTCTACTCCTACACTTTGGGCTCTATAAAACCCAGGAGGGTTATCTCACAATGTATACCTTTGAATTCATATAATTATAATCAAATATATTGCTAATAAGAGATACTTCTCATTACACTACTCAAGATCCTAATACATTAAATAAGTTGGTGGCTTATTCATCAACGTATTATACTTAAAACATGTGAAGGTGGGACCTCAACACGAAACAACTACAATGGTATCCATAAAAGTTTGTAATTAAAAGTGATTAGTTGACGAATCAACACAGAAACTGAATCATGAATACTTTACATGAACCAGTGCCTTCATCCCGAGCATGGATTCATAAACAACCTATATAACCAAATAAAAATTCAAGAATAGAAACATATAATTTCAAGAGATGCTGCATTACAACATTCTCCTATCACATTAATGACTAATACTACTTATCATTATCCTAGCACTTGATTCTTACGAGTTATTAATCTCATCCAAGCATTTACATTAATTCATTGAATCAATAAGCAGGAATGAAATCAAACATCCACTGGTAAATAATGGAGACAAATAAAAGATGTCTTGGATTACTTTCATTCATAACTCATAAAACAAGCACAAGGAGAGATAATAGCCATGAAATTGGTATTTCTGAGTATATATTTTGCTTTGCTATTATCCAAACTACATACATAATTATGAACTCTAAAGCTTAAGATCAAAGAAACTCTAAAACATGCTTAGTATCCTTCTTACAATTCACAGTGTTAATTGCATAAAAACAACGAACCACTACTTCCTGGCCCAGAATTCCTTCTTAAAGAAACGAAGAAGAAAAAACAAGCCTCAAGCCAAAAAGTACACATGTCAAAACCCTATTGGACCACTACATCAAATATTCTCCCATTCAGTTACAATGCACTCCCAAGAGGTGGGAAACATGTGAAGAAATGAATGTAGTCCTCATTCATTCTTGGAGATTGGGTCCAATTTTCAAAATGGGTTCAACCAAACAGTTACCTCAAAACTTGAGCCCATGCACAAAAAGTGAAAAGAAGGAAAATCATGAAGAAAACAAAAAAAGACAAAAGGTAAGACCACGTCTATAGTCTTGTCATCAAATCAATTTTGAAGAATATGCACTATATTTCTCCATACTTTAACATAAGCCTAATCTATACTAAATCTAGGCTATGTAGTGCATTCCCATGTGTCTGTTATTCATCATGGTTGTAGACCTCAAACCTTCAAATCACTAACCCACCACCCCTAGTCTAAATCCCCCACTCCTTCCAAATATATGCCTTTCCATGCTAGGAATTCTTCTTTAGTAGGCCAATCAAAATTCATTACCTCATTAGCCCTTTACCTATAAGGTGCATACTTGGTGACAATCTGGTTAGCTTCTTTATCAAATTCTAGCAACACAATCTTAGCATGGACTAACATATCCATATTCACTATCAATGTGTCCATATCAAATTTTTGACAGATTTTTATAGCTTGATCTGAAATAACATTGTTTACTTTACTTCTCCATTCCTGTAAAGTCTTAATACTACCATCATCCCTTAAGATAGATGGAAGAAGACCATAATGAGATTCATGGAAAGATTTCACCAATTCCTTTATCATGTTCTCCAATGTTTCAACATTCCCTCTGTATTCCTCAATCTTATTTTCTAGA
This sequence comes from Sequoiadendron giganteum, assembly GCA_007115665.2. NCBI lineage: Eukaryota > Viridiplantae > Streptophyta > Pinopsida > Cupressales > Cupressaceae > Sequoiadendron > Sequoiadendron giganteum. The sequence goes on along the minus strand of CM021107.1, from coordinate 386,147,009 downwards.
AGCACAATAGGCTTAAACCTTTTAGGTGGATTGGGATCCTACTTAACCCCAATCCCTATCAATATCAATTCTTGTTTTCTAGGGATCCAGACCTCCATGAGTGGAATGGATTTTTCTCTGTCAATATCAAAAAAAATTATGGAATCAACCATTGGTGAATAGCTATAGTGAATACTATTTAGTTTGTTATTCACATTTTTGTTCAAATGCTCCAAGGCTATTATGACAATCCTCATGTTTCTCTTAAAAGTATCTTCATCATGAATTTTACATCTTTCTTTGTATTCACTTAATTACATAAGCAATTCTTTCCTTTTGACATCCTCTTTATCTTGTGGCCACTCTGATATACTAGGTTCTAGTATTGAAATGGGCACACTTCCCATATTATATGGCACAATTTCCCATGTACTTACATCAGCTATAAATTCAAGGGATATATCCTCTTGTACAGTAGTGGGAGAGTCAGCATCATCTTGTTTGAGTTTTCTAGGTTGTAACTTTTGCAATACATCCTCTAACAATGCTATTTTTGAGTGTAACTGCATAATATTTCTCTCAAGATCTCCATACTTGACCAACAAATTATTCAATTGTGTTTTAAGTTTATCCTTCTCAACTCTCACACACTCCACAATGGCCCTAGTGAATTATGCAACATGAACAGACAAATTTGCAGCTTCTAAGGCCGATCTTTCTGACACTCTCTTTATTATTAGGCCTCCCTTGTAATCAGGTGAAGGCTCAACAATGTTTGGCTTTCTTGTGCTTGGGATAAAGACCAAATAGCCAAGGCTTCCCACTCTTCACTAAAAGCATACCCTTGTAATGAAAGTGTAGCTTCTTCCTTTGTATCATAGAGTGGTTTGCCACATTTTTTGATTGTGTCAAAAGCAATGGCTAAAGCTAGATCCCACCCTGGTAGCAACAAGATACCACATGTTCTCACCAATTCTCGACCTTCTTTTGTAGTCATGTTTTGAAACTTGGATCTCATCTCATTTAACACTTTTTTATGAATGACAACATCAAGCACTTTTGGATGAAGTCTCCTCTCTATAGCTAGAATTTTTACATACTCATCTAGTTTAGCCCTATAGGAAAACTTCAAAAAAATTGAGTCTTCACAAATGAGTCATCATCCAAGAATTTGGTATATTCCTCAACCCGCATGTCATCACTTCCATTGATCCCTCTGAGATCAACATTACTCAATCTCTTTCCCAATTGACTGGTTTCCCTCACTACAAATGTTGTTGGCACTCCTTCATGTATTTCTTTCTCTGATACCTTAAATGTCATCAACGGAGTATTCATCATCATAATCCACTAAACTAATGGCCTTAATCCTCTGTCTTTTCAATGGTGGCTCCCAAGTGGTATTTCACTAGGTGGTGGAGAATCTGTTGGTGTTCCAAATCGAATAATCCAATGAATCCTAAAGACTAGCCAATGTCTTATGTTCAGACTCAAAGATGGATTTGGCTAACTGACAAGATTCAGTTAGAGACTGAGATCTTCTACACTTTTGGCTCTGCAGGACCAAGGTGGGTCAACCTTTATAATGCCTAAAAACTTAATTCACTCATACACCGACATTTTTTCTAGCAAATAACTCCCAATGAAAAGAAACTAAGGAAAGCATTGACAACCTCAAATCTCGCTAAATTCTTAGTATATCAACATTTACTCAACAATTGGGAGGCAGAACTTAACATCAAACTTCAACCACATAGTAGAGATTTAAAATGATTTTGAATTTAAACTTTTTTTTTAGATGCATGAAGCTAAATGACAAACTAGTGCCTAATTTTGGGCCATGGAGTCAAAATGCATAAAATGAATTCATCAGCAAATAGATTTCAATTAGTGGATTTACAACTGTTAATGCATTACATTAACAAATCCTCTCATGTTATCAATCAAATTCTCCTTAGTAATCCAACTTGCACACCTGAAATCACAATCATCTGCTCAAAGCATTATAACCATTTTTTTGAAATACAACAATGAACAGACAAAACAATCTCATGAAATTTGAGATGACAAACTCAAAGATACTTTGTATTATTGAATTCATATGACTAAATGTGTACAAATATGGAGACAATTTGAAGATATTCATGAATGTGGAAACACTTGGAAGACATTCATGTTTTATTTGCATAAACGGGTTGATATTCACTCATGGAATCAATAATTACAATTTTACAGACTCAAAATATGACTCAAAACTCAACATTTTCTATCTACCCAGCCCCATACAGAATTTCAAAACCTCTGAACAATGAGAAGAGAAGAGAAGAAATAGAAAACAGAAGTAGCCCTAAAACTGATCCTTTGAAGACACATGGTAGCTCATTTCCCGTTGATTAGCAATCTAGAAAAGACTCTATTCTCTCTCTTCCTTGCAACCAATTTTTCCTTTGCATTCACCCCTTAATGGTTTCACTTTATAAAAAGTGAAAATTAAAAATAATCACCGATAAAGGAGGTTTTACCTGGCCCATTTAATTTTTCTCATGTCTTCATTCACATTTCCCATGTATTTAAATTTTCTCTTTTAGGAATGAAAACCCATTTAATCTTTTTCCTTTTTTAAAAAAGAAAAAGCCTTTGAATATTTGCCCATGCCTTTAAATTTTATGGGCCCATCACATCTACCTCACACACCTCGCACCATTTTGGCTGACGTCACATCTACTCCTACGAGGTGTGCAAGATTTTCCCTAATTCGTGTGTGCATTGCTATGCAACTCATTGACAATGGCGGTCAGACTAGGTATAAGCTTGATCAAAAAATCAAACTCCATTGAATCATTTGAATGGGCTCTACTGCAAATACAAGCTGTTAAAAAATGGTGATATCACTGGATCATTTTTTTTGTATGAGAGGGCATTTTAATGGTTGGAGGCACCTAAAAAATGGCCATAATAACAATGAAAGCATTCCCAACATATGTGGATAAGTCCAAGCCTCATTTGGAAGGTAAAAAACACCATTTGCAGAACATATACAGCTTCAAAAATCTACCTCAAAACCAAAAACGTGAATAGCAGCCTCTCAGCCAAAACTCTCTTCAAATCCGACTGAAATCCGTGAGACACCTCAATGGAGAGGGAAGTACTTCAATCTTCATCGCAAATGGAACTTGCAGAGCAAAAATCACCCTCCCGCACTCTCCCCGCACACCTCGCATCCTCTACTACCATGAGAATTAACTTTGTGGAAGACTTTTTTAATAAAGTTTTAAACTTTATAAAGTTCCTATAATGTTGTCAAATATTTGATGTTGCCCTAAAATTCCTTTATCCCCGTGCACATCATTTGAATAACATTTAAAATATATAAAATAATTTAAACATTAGCAACTTCAGAAATTAGAAAATAATGAAATTTTAATTTTGGTTGCAATCCAAATAGAGAAAATTTATTGTGGGCAAATCAGGACACTTGAAGCCAAGATTTTTTGTGTGCAGCCATAATCAATTATTTAGAGAAAACCCATTTCCTCCAATTTTTTTCAACTCTTAAAATTCAGGTACCTCCTTTGTAAACTGGCCTCTAGGACATCTTTGCCACAATAGAAGTACTTTAAAATAATGTACTAAATGACCTTTTTATTTTATGAAAATGGATATAGAGAGGTTTTCGACTAAAATAAGAAATGGGTTGTCATTAGAATTGCAATATTTAACTTTTCGGAACACCATTTATGGCCCTATCGCGATCAGAAAATAATTAATTAACCCATCTGAACTCATCTTGAGACCTTGAAACTGAGTAGACATGTATACATTTGACCCAAGAATGTGGTGCAACAAATAGTTTGGAAAAATAGATCCCGAGGTGAAAGATATTAATCGACAAAGTTGCTCACTTCACATTTTCTGCAACAACAGCCTGTTCATAACCAATTAAAACTCACGAAATCACCTCGTTGAAAAAATGGAAAATCAACTTCTGACAAGCTACCACTGGAAACATAAGATCATTTAGGTACCTTAAGTATGTGTGCAAGAAATATTTTCTCGAATCATCTCTCATCAAAAGATATTAGATGTCAAATTTGACCACCTTGAAAGGTTTTCAAGAAATGCAGATGCAAAACTGAATAAATTGCATTTGGTTTTGATCTATTAAAAATAGTAAATCAATTCATGAAACTCTGAAAACTGACCTATGAGCTCATCTTGGTATGGAGAGTGCAGAACAACAATCATTTTGACCTGAAAATCAACCAATTTCAAAATGCAAGCTCAAATGGGAGGCAACTTTGCAAAACTAAAACTTTGCAAACAACAGAAAAGTGTCAAAACCCTTCAGCTTCACTTTTCGAAACCCTGACAAAATTCATTGTGGGAAGCTAAAAATTGGCATGCCTTCTCACATAGGACCCATGAGTGAGTCTGCAAATGGGTTTTTGCTTGACAATCAACTAGCTTCAAATTATGACCCTTCAAAGTAGGTCATTCAGGCAGATTTATCAGGTGCACTTCTGAAAGTGTAAAGGCAAAAATTTTGAAATGGACATCTCAAATTTACAAAATTTGAGAGTTCCAATAGTGGCTCCGACTGGAGATGTATGCCCCCTGTAGGCATAGCAAGATTCCAAATCTCTGGAGAGTAGACCAAAAGCTTAGTTTGTCAGGTGCCCTCAATCTGCTCCTTTATTCATTCTTCTTTTTCAACTTCTCTTGGTGACCACAGGTCACCAAATGAAAAATGGGAATCAACTTCTACCTCTGTCAAACACAATTATGTAAAAAGAGTTGATCTCCCTCAACTCATGCTTGCTTCTTTCAAACCACAACACTATGAGTGACTGCATCTGTGCAAACACTAGCATCAAGCTGCCTTTGTGCAAGTGGAAACTTACTCCCTGTTTGGCTTTGTCATCAAGTGGCAACCAAATCAAATAGGCCACATCATTGCCACTCTCTTCATTATTTGATTTTGCATTAAGTGGCAACATAAGAGGGTAGTAATCAAAACCACATGGAAACATGATCTTATCACATTTACTAATCTCTTCATAATGATCATGCTCAAATAAAATATCATGTCTGAAAAACAACATGCAATCCTCTTGTGTATTGAGAAAAGATTGTTCACTCATTTGTAACTCTTCTACTTGGATTGCATCGCAAGTCAATTTGTCATCATCCGAACAACACAACCCCAACACATTGCCATGTGTTTCAAGATTCTGAAAATCAGGTTTATCAAAACCCACAATACCTTCATCTTCATTCAAATCATGGTATTCAGAAGAAAAATCAACATTCCAAACATTATTCTGCACCTCATGTTCATAGACAAGATTATCAACATCCAACATGTTATCATAATGGGAAGCTTCAATTACAACATCATATGAATCAAAACTTTCATTTGCAACAAATTCATCATAGTGAGTGTTCAAAACATATTCACCAATGCAAGGTGTATCGAAATTAACATCATCTCTTGCTGCTTCAACATGAAAATCTGAAACATACTGCTCATGAGAAGAACCATGAATTGCAGATCCAGAAAAAAGGTCATCATATGCATCTATATGATAGACACAATCACGTTCTTCATGTGCAAACTCATCATGAAAATTGTAACTAGTTGTACCAATGTTTGTCTCTACATTTGCATTTCCATGTACATCTACATAAATGGTTTCCTCATGCAAACATTGAGTGATGGCTTCAAAGGAAGAAAATGGAATAGAAGAAGGTAAAACATCAAGCAAAATAGGGGTTCCTTGTTCATCATTATCAATTCCTTGTATTGATTCATTCAATACATCTTCTTCATGCATATCCTTCTCTTTGTTCACACTGTTGCAACAATCAGTAGGGCTACATTCCTCACTGTCAAAGTGAAAATCATCATTTGTTTCTTCATGGCAGCTTCTCACAGATAGCTGCTCTAACTGAAAATCCTCACATACTTTGTCATTTGCAGCTGATACACTGATGCTCTCAAAAGCATTCTTCAAATCTACAAGCTCCTTTATCTCATCACGAAAGTCTTCATCAATGCTACACACTTAAAAGATTGGTATAACCAAGTGCATCATAATACTATTGATTACACATGTCTTCTTCAAACAAGATGTTCAATTCATATCCATCATCTTCTTGTGCTTGTGAGCCTTCAGAAACATTGTCATCATCTTCATTAGGGTACTTTTCACTCAAGAGTATTAATTCCACTTCCTGCTCTTGAAAAGAAACTCAGTTACCAGGGCTGCAAATAGATTTGAAATCCTCTTGATCACCCATACAAGAATGTTTTTCATTTGGTTGCAAACTTTCATCTACAACACCATTGTTCTCATTAGGAAGACTTAAAACATTAGAATATTTATGATCTTTAACTGTATATTAAAAGTCCATAGAGGAGAAAACACTCTCAATATCATCTACATCATTGCAACCTTCATTTTCTACAGAAAATTTGTTCTCTATTTTTGTATTTTCAAAGCAAATGGAAGATACTTCACATGTTTCATCTATCTCTTCATGACCATCATGGCTGCAATATTCTTCTGGACATATTTCTTCTATAGGTTGTTTAGAAACAACATCCTTATCACTGCATGATGCACTATCAATTTTGTCTTCTACTATATCATCTACATCCATTGGACTGAGTCTTGAAAAAGTACCATAACACAATTGAGTTAAGATATGACTTCCACATTTATCTATCATTTCCTCAATTATTGAAATCCATTGATATAAACATCCAAGACTAGGGGGCTTCAAATGAGCTGGCACAATACTCCAATTTGGCTCGCAATTCACACAGAACAAATTCATGCAAAATGATTCATCGAGTCTTTCTGATTTTGGTATATCAAGCAGAAATTTCATGAATCTATCATGAAATTCATAAGGTGATTCATCTTTAAATCTTTTCATATCACACAATGCATCAATATGTGATATAGACTCAACTTTATTTGCTGATTTCTAATTATATTATTCTTGGGTATGTAGATTTCTTTCTTGAGACAAGCATTCATCATTCACTATTGACTCTTCTTCAAAATAATTAAGTAAACATATTCCAAGCTTATGCCATGAATCTATAGAATGCATTGGCAAACAAGTAAACCAACTTTCAACAGTATCTTCTAAAGTTCTTACAAAAAACTTCATGATAACATCTTCTTCTTCAATCTGACAATCTTCCATCAAAGCAATGAAACATTGTACATGTCTCGATGCTGATTCTTCAAAATCATCTCTAAACTTAGGAAAATGTTCATTAATTCTTCTTGGGACAGAATGTGGGTAACCTTGGATTTTACTAAAATCTAAAGGGTTGTATCTTTCATTATCAAACACCTTCCTCTGAGGACAAGGTTTTGTTCTAAGCATGATATTACAACTTGTAGAGGGAGAATTAGGACAGCAATGCATTTTGAAAATGAAAATGATTCCCCCTACAACTATTCAATTACAATATTCAACCTCTCTTGTTTGTAGTGCTTAATTTCATTAAATAAGGGAACCAAAGTTTTCTAGGACTCAAATTATGTGAATAATACTTGGAAACATTGCAGCTACTGCAAATTGTCTTCCTGACTGAAAATATTTGTAGATCTGGAATTGTATTCACCTCTTCATCAGGTTCTTTTAACAGAGTCGCCACCTCTCTTCTTCGAGGACTGAACTTCAAGCAGTATGAAGTTCTTTCACATGTAAATTTTCTTCTGAGTTCTTTTCACCAAAAGAGCACCACAAATTACAAAACTTTCAAGTTCATTGCAACAAATTATTTCTCCAAATTTGAAATCCTTCAATATTTGAACTAAAATCAGAATGGAAAATGGTATGACTCTTAAGGATAGATTTTGCAATCAGAATTTTCACAAATTCTCTCCAGTAGAGTCATCATTCTGTTGGTATTCTAAATTAAACAATCCAATGTCTTATGTTTAGACTCAAAGATAGATTTGGCCAACTAACTAGATTCAGTCAGAGACTAAGATCTTCTACACTTTTAGCTCTGAAGGACCAAGGTGGGTCAACCTTTATAATGCCTAAAAACTTAATTCACTCATACACCGACATTTCTTTTTATATCAGATAACTCTCAATGAAAAGAATCTAAGGAAAGCATTGACAACCTCAAATCTAGCTAAATTCTTAGTATATCAACATTTACTCAACAATTGGAAGGCATAACTTAACATCAAACTTCAACCACACAACAGGGATTTAAAATGATTTTGAAATTAAACTTTTTTTTGAGATGCATGAGCTAAATGACAGACTAGTGCCTAATTCTGGGCCATGGAGTCAAAATGCATAAAATGAATTCATCAGCAAATAGATTTCAACCAGTGGATTTACAACTGTTAATGCATTACATTAATAGATTATCTTCTGTTATCAATCAAATTCTCCTTAGTAATCCAAACTACACACTTGAAATCACAATCATCTGCTCAAAACATTATAACCATTTCTTTGAAATGGAACAATGAACAGATAAAACAATCTCATGAAATTTGAGATGACAAACCCAAAGATATTTTGTATTATTGAATTCATATGACTAAATGTGTACAAATATGGAGACAATTTGAAGATATTCATGAATGTGGAAACACTTGGAAGACATTCATGTTTTATTTGCACAAACTAGTTGATATTCACTCATGAAATCAACAATTGCAACTTTACAGACTCAAAATATGACTCAAAACTCAACATTTTCCATCTACCCAACCCCATACAAAATTTCAGAACCTCCGAACAATGAGAAGAGAAGAAATAGAAAACAGAAGCAACCCTAAAACTGATCCGTTGAAGACACATGGCAGCTCTTTTCTCATTGATTAGCAATTTGGAAAAGAATCTCTCCTCTCTCTTCCTTGCAACCAATTTTGCCTTTGCATCCACCCCTTAATGGTTTCACTTTATAAAAAGTGAAAATTAAAAACAATCACCGGTAAAGGAGGCTTTACCTGTATTTTACCCGGCCCATTTAATTTTTCATGTGTCTTCATTCACATTTCCCATGTATTTAAATTTTCTCCTTTAGGAATGAATACCCATTTAATCTTCTTCCTTTTTTTAAAATGCAAAATCCTTTGAATATTTACCCGTGCCTTTAAATTTTATGGGCCCATCACATCTACCTCACACCATTTTGGATGACATCACATCTACTCCCACGAGGTGTGAGAGATTTTCCCTAATTCCTTTGTGCATTGCTCTGCAACTCATTGACAATGGCGACCAGACTAGGTATAAGCTTGATCAAAAAATCAAACTCCATTGAATCAATTGGATGGGCTCTACTGTAAATACAAGCTGCTCAAAAATGGTGATATCACTGGGTCATTTTTTTTCTAAATGAGAGGACGTTTTAATGGTTGCAAGCACCCAAAAATAACTAGAATAACAGTGAAATCATTCCCAACATATTTGGATAAGTCTAGGCCACATTTGGAAGGTAAAAAACACCATTTGCAGAACATATACAGCTTCAAAAATCTGCCTCAAAGCCAAAAATGTGAATAGCAGTTTCTCAACCAAAACTCTCTCCTCAAATCCGATTGAAATCCATGAGACACCTCAATGTAGAGGGAATTACTTCAATCTTCATTGTAAATGGAACTTGCAGAGCAAAAATCACCCTCCCAGCACTCTCCCTGCACACCTCGCATCCTACTACTATGAGAATTAACTTGTGCAAGGCTGCGGGGAAGACTTTTTTAATAAAGTTTTAAACTTTATAAAGTTCCTATAATGTTGTCAAATATTTGATGTTGCCCTAAAATTCCTTTATCCCTGTGCATATCATTTAATAACATTTAAAATATATAAAATATTTTAAACATTAGCAACTTCAAACATTAGAAAATAATGAAATTTTAATTTCGGTTATGACCCAAATAGAGAAAATTTATTGTGGGAAAACCAAGATACCTAAAGCCAATATTTTTTGCATGCAGCCATAATCAATTATTTAGAGAAAACCCATTTCTTCCAAAAAATTTCAGCTCTTAAAATTCAGGTACCTCCTTTGTAAACTGGTCTCGGGGACGCATTTTCCACAACATAAGTACACTAAAATAATGTACCAAATGATATTCATTTTTAATGAAAATGGAGATGTAGAGGTTTTAGACCAAAATAAGAAATGGGTTGTCATTAGAATTGCAAATTTTGAAAAAAAATTGGAACACCATTTCTAGCTCTGTCGCAATCAGAAAACAATTAATTAACCTATCTGAACTCATCTTAAGACCCTAAAACTGAGCAGACATGTAGACATTTGATCCAAGAATGCGGTGCAACAAATAGTTTGGAAAAAGAGATACCAAGGTGAAAAATATTAATTGAATAAGTTGCTCACTTCACATTTTCTGCAACAATAGCCTGTTCAGAACCAATTAAACTCACGAAATCACCTCGTTGAAAAAATAGAAAATCAACTTCTGGTGAGCTTCCACTGGAAACATAAGCTCATTTAGGTACCCTTAGTATGTGTGCAAGAAGGATTTTCTCGAATCATCTCTCATCAAAAGATATTAGATGTCAAAGTTGACCACGTTGAAAGGTTTTCAGGAAATGCAAATGCAAAATTAAATAAATTGCATTCGGTTTTGATCTGTTAAAAATAGCAAATCAACTCATGAGACTCTGAAAACTGACATACAAGCTCATCTTGGTATGGAGAGTGCATAACAACAATCATTTCGATCTGACAATCAACCAATTGCAAATTGCAAGCTCAAACGGGAGGCAACTTTGCAAAACTAAAAGTTTGCAAATAACAGAAAAGTGTTAAAACCCTCCAGCTTCACTTTTCGAAACCCTGACGAAACTCATCGTGGGAAGTTGAAAATTGGCATGCCTGCTCACATAGGACCCATGAGTGAGTCTACAAATGGGTTTTTGCTTGACAATCAACTGACTTCAAATTATGACCCTCCAAAGTAGGTCATTCAGGCAGATTTATCAAGTGCACTTCTGAAATTGCAAGGCAAAATTTTTGAAATGGGCATCTCAAATTTGCAAAATTTGAGTGCCAACAGAATCAACATCCACAATTTCAGGACTTTTCTGCCTTGGTGGAGATGGGGGAGATACTTGTGGCACAAGAGAAGGAGGCATATGTTCCTCATGCTGACTAGGAGTACAGGCTTCATCAGATTTCCTTGCCTTACTCCTCCTTACAAAAAACCTTTATTTTTGGTTCCTCAGGGGCTCGTGATGTAGACTCCTCTCCAATAGTAGGGATTCCTCCTCCACTTTGTTCTTCAGCAATTGGAGCTTTCCCTTTATCTTTACTAACCACCCCTTTAGTTTCAAGGTGGCCTACTATTGAATCAAAATTTCTTGTTACATGCTCCACCTTTTGAATTATATCCTCAACCTTAGGGAGGATCCTGAGATCAGGCTCCTCCTGCTTTATATTCCTTTGCATCTTATTAAATGCAATCCACCTTGCCAACCTCTTTTCTTGTTCCACATTGTCAGGTATATTCCTTATTACATCTTCTGGATAATGGAAAATGTGGATATATTTGTAGCTTTTATTTCTCTCATTTTACTAGGCCATAAAACCTTTGGGATCATATCTAACCCTCTCAATTGTCTTTTGCATGCAATATGCTTTGAGCACTTCAATGATATTGTTCCAACCACCTTTGGTCATTACAAAATCAAAAAAAATAAGTGTATAAAGGAAATAAAGTTCCCTTTCCTTGATTCAACAAATGTTCATTCTCAACATTTCCTAATTGCCACATAACCTCAAGGAAACCAATTCTTTTTGGCACAAACCTCGGCAACAAGTGAGGTGCTACCTTAGAACCATATACTCTTAAAATAGTGAAATCAGGGAGTGAAATAACATCTCCCCAATTATGATCAACGCCTATCTTAGGCTTTCTTTCCTTTGGTCTCAAGAAATCATGTAAAGCAATAGGAACTCTAGGCAACTTGAAAATAAAATCTCTCTTTAATTCATAGGAAAAAAAATTCTAGAAAGTGACATAATCATATGTCCTATCATCTTTGTCCAAGACTGTGGTCTAACATTGCACGGGTAAATCCAAGTCACCTACCTTTCTTTCCAAGTCAATATTCTATCCAAAATAAATTACACCCTTGTATAAAAACATATGCATCAATAGTGAGTACCAGCTGTATCCTACCCCAAATTCACCTTTCATTAATCTTATCAGCCCCTCATGCTTTCTTTCAGAAAGAAATCCTGCATAATCATATACTACACAATACTAGGGATGTTGGATATGGGCAGCCATATACATCCAGGCCATTGGAATTCCAGAGACAGGATCATAACCAATTATTTGGAAAATGGAATAGAAAGTCCTTCTGAAATAAGGAATAAAGTAATTGATAGGGAAGGGTTCTTTATCATGTTATCATATCACAATATTTCATCCTACATTTTTTTCTAGAAATCTTGCTAAAATGGGGACTCTGAATGAAATCTTGGTTTTCTTATACTCCTATCTAAGAGCATCTTTATTTAGCTTATACATTTCATCATTACATTCGATGAGCTTGAAAACAAGACCTAATTCCTTCCTAGTCACTTTAACCATTTCTTTTCCATCATAGGTTCTGATAGTCCTCATGACTAGGTCATAGTTAGCAGCTATTGCCTTCAGCAAGTCGACATCCATATAAAAATTTGGCACAACTAAATTTCCCTAATCACAGTTCCAAGGGTTTCCCACTAGGACACCCATATTTCTGTTCTTGAACCAACCATAGAACAAGTCCCATCTAGTATAGGGTAATTTAGCATCTTTGATAGAACCTCTTTTGTCAAACAGACCCTCTACTATTCGTGGTCCTCTAGGAATCAATTGGCCTCTAGGTATTTTGCTAGTGGAAGGTAGTAATTGATCCATAAGGTATTTATTCAAAGGTCTCTTGGGAGCATAAGCCTCCCCTTTAGATGAAGATGTTTTTGCTTTAGGGGCCATACTGCAAGAAGTACAACAAAGTAGGGTTTTTTGGTCTAACTGAGCAAGGTCTATGGATTTTGTGAGGATTTGGCACGAATTATACAAATGCATAATTAACAAAATCCCCTTTTATGAACACCAAACTTTAACAACCAAACTAAGAAAAAACCCTAACAGACTTAATCTTGATAAAACATAACCTATCAATAATTCTAGAAGGAAAGCGATAATTGACTTACTGTTTTCTCACAGGTTGACAACCCTAGTTCTGACGTGAGAAAATGTTGAGCAGCCACAACATGAGCTAGTGGACTATATTGAGTGTACTCGTAATGTTGAATTATGCCTTTGAGATAAATATTAATAACCATGCAATTCCTTACTTTGGTAGCTCAATGTCCTTTTAGTTATTAAGACTCCCTCGCGTGAACCAAAATGGCTTGCTTGCCATCAACTTCATTTTTAATACCGATCGTTGATTTATTTAATGAGTTGATTGATCCACAATCCGGATTTGATCAGCTTATTATGAAACATCCGACTGTGCACAACCGCAACAATTTCCAAGTGACAGGAGGCCACATGGAAACAATTGTTCATAATATGCGGGCTCCACCATCTCTGTCTTTTCAGCCATGATCCATGTGTCTCTCTTCCCTTTCTCCCACAAGCCATAAATCTTGCGCAGCTTTTATCAATGGGAAGACGACAAGCGGCTGAGATTAAATCTCATGGCCTCATCATACACACTACTTAGCTAGCTTCAATTTTATTCCTTGTACAATATCAAGGGCTCTGATTAAAAAATCTTTAGGCATATGTAATATATGCACTTTAGTAACACACACGTTACTTTCCACATCCTCAAAGTTACTCCATGCGGTAGACACCCTCTTCCCCATTGAGAAACTGGTAGGGAGGATGGGGCCCACACAGGATGGTGGGAAGTAGTCCAGGTTGATCCATGTCACCCGCAATCAACTGTTAACCAAGATAAAATTTGGTGATACTAATCCTTGGACCCATAATAATGAAGACAGGTGGAAATCGCTCACTAGCCCATGTGGTTATTTTAGTAACTAAGAAAATAAAATGGGTCAGCGAGGAATGACTCATATTTTCTTCATCGATCACGTGGCACTCAGGGGCTCTTGCACTTGCACATGTAAAAAAAAGCATATAACCCTAAAAGGGTCCCAACTAGGATGATGAGGTAATGTCAACAACATAAAGGACATAAGATTTTATAGCGGAAAATGTTCAGCTCAACTTAGGATAATCTATGAATAATAATCCAACAGGATTGACCAATAAAACAAGAGCAGAGGGCCGATCACTCAACAAAATTTGATGTCAAAGGTCATGAATTAAAAGATAGATGACCGACAGAATGAGTCAACCGAGAAATAAAAAAAATTTTAAGATATAGACGTCAAGGGTTTTTTTCAAATAAGACCGAAGTAACCCTAAAACCCCTTATATTAGCAGGAGATAAAAAATCCCATAACTCCCTAAACTTGTCAAGATTTTGGAGATGGAACAAAATTTTCAAGGGTTCCATCAGACTCTACATTGGTCAATTAGCATGAGGCAGAATTTTATGATCTAAACCAATTAAGTGTTGATGCAGTAGTTCAAAATACAAGATCAAAGAATAGAGCAATGGATAATGGTACATATCCAATAATTGGTCGACCATCAAACTCCCAACCATCTCAAGATAATATAGTTGTGGAAACTACAAGTAGGAAAAAAATTCTACATCCAAAACAGACTATTGGTAAGAATAACAAAGCACAAGAACAACTACAAGTTATCAAATTATCAAAGTTGGACCTTGCTTTTCCAAAAGTTTCACCTAAGGTTACTCAACCTCCTTGCAATATTGTTGATAAAATGAATAAGGCTAACTTGAATGTCACCATGTGGGAGGATCTATCCATCCCATCTCAAAGAGATTTGCTGCAAAAATATTTTGAGGGGTTCAAGGTGCCAAATGATATGCTAAAATGGAAGGAGCTACTGTACAAACCAACCTAATGCAACCCAAGGAAGAAGGAAGTTCCAATAAATTCAATAATCTGCCACCTTTCTTTTTATCCTTAATTATTGGATATTATATTATACATAACTATATGATAGATTCAAGGAATAGGAGCTCTATTATGCATAAAAAGGTAGACTATCTCCTTGGCATTAAGTATGAACCTATGGATAAGGGAGTTGTGCAATTGGATGAAACTGTTGTTAAAATAGTGGGGGTTATTAAGGATCTAAAAATGACCTTGCATACACGCCTTGGTTGCACTATGTTGCAAGAAATTTCAGTCATAGACCTCCCTATCTTCTTTGCCATTTGTTTGTCAAGAGATTTCACTTCTGAGATAGGTGGATATCTATCTTTTGATTGGTCACATATTTTATTTAGGACTAGTTATGATACTAAAGTAACCATCAAAACTGAGCCTATTGTAATGGATCATATTAAAACTCACACTCCTACTCTATAAATATGAATTGCACATTGCATGATCAAGAGGATGAGTGTATTGTTCGTGAGCCTACTACTCTTTTGGAGGAGGTTTCTAATTGTTTTCTAGATGAATGGGGTAATGCATTCCAATTTTACTCACTCAATGAAATAGAAGAAACTAGTCTAGGAACCTGTTGTATTTATGAAGAAGACACTCATATCCCTAATATCATGAAAACTAAATAAGACCTAGAGGGGTTGTGGAAACTTTTTTTATGGTTCCTAAAACAAGAATGGTATAGGTGCTAGTGTAATGTTGGTATCTCCAAGTAAGGAGAAGTATTATTTCTCTTTCAAACTTCAATTTAGTTGCACTAACAATGTGTCTAAGTATGAGGCCCTCATCCAAGGTCTCAAACTTGCATAAAAATTCAAATCAAATTATTACAAGTCTTTGGAGATAGTGAATTAGTCATCAACCAAATCAAAACTTAAAGTATAACCAAGAATAACCTACTCAAATCCTATAAACATAGAGTTTGGGATTTGATTGATGATTTTGAGGGCTTTGGCATCCAAACTATCCCTAGAGTTCAAAACAAGCATGTTGATAGACTTGCAATAGCTAGTGCTCAATTTGACATACCAACGCATATTACAAATAAGAGGGAGAAAAATATCAGGCTTATTGTAAGGCTTGCTATTCCAGACAACCAATTAAACTGGTAGGTCTTTAAAAGTGATCTGCATATTCTCAATTTTCTTCAAGAGGAGGAAAAAATTTCTACTAAAAATCAATCTAAGCTACAAGACCAATATGGTGATCATATTATGCAACTAAATAGCAACAATTTACCAAAGGGTCACATCACCCTTGAGGGTATCTTTAATTCAGATGATCAGTTGAAGTAGAAGAAAATGAACTGAGCTATGAGAAAGGGTAATTACAAGATGGTTACCATTTTAGAATGAAAAAATTTAAACTTGGGAAAGGCATGTTTGACATCTGAACATGAAATATTCATTAAGCTTTGCAATAAACATATTGATGTAGTTGCATGGACTTATGAAAACTTAAACGGTTTGGACCCAAACTTTTCCCAACATACTATTGAGCTAAACCCAGATGTTAATCCTATCAGACAAAAATAGAGGCATATTAATCCCAAGATTGAACCTCTAATGAGGAAATAATTGACCAAAATCATATAAGTTAATATCATCTTTCCTATCAAACACTCTTCATGGGTTTCCAACCTTGTCCCTAT
Source organism: Sequoiadendron giganteum (assembly GCA_007115665.2). Lineage (NCBI taxonomy): Eukaryota > Viridiplantae > Streptophyta > Pinopsida > Cupressales > Cupressaceae > Sequoiadendron > Sequoiadendron giganteum. The sequence goes on along the minus strand of CM021107.1, from coordinate 386,130,300 downwards.
TAGAAAAAAGAATGGGTAGATAAGGATTTATGTTGAATTCAGAGACCTAAATAGAGCCTCCCTAAAGGATCACTACCCTCTTCCCTCCATGGAAAAAAATTGCAAAGGGTTAGTGGTTCAGAAATATTTTCTTTCTAATGGCTACTCAGGCTACAATCAAATTTTAGTTCAAGAATTTTATCAACATAAGACAACATTTACTACTAAATGGGGTACATATTCATAATGTAAGATTCCTTTTGGGCTAACCAATATTGGTGCTACCTTTCAATGGGCTACGGACATGGAATTTCAAGGTGTTTTTAGACAATTTGTGTTTGTCTACTTGGATGACATAATACTCTTTTCAAAACATGCAATTGATCACTTCAACCACCTTGAGCAAGTCTTTCATAAGTTTAGGGAGTATGGTATTTACTTGAGTCCAAACAAGTGTGTCTTTTCCATTGACCAGGGCATATTACTTGGACACATTATTTTCAAAGATAGTTTGGCCTCTGGTCTAGAGAGAGTGGAGTCCATATTGTCTATTCTACTCACCATCCATAAGAAGGGATTACAGAGCTTCCTAGGGATAATAATTTTTTTAATAAAATTTATTCCCAACATTGCTGCTTTGGTAAGGCCTCTCACTTCTATGCTAAATAAAAATGAATTTCAAGTGGACAAAAGAAGGTAAGCATAGATTTGAAGCTATCAAACAAGAATTTTTTTTAAGCTCCCACCATTGTCAATCCAACTAAGATAAGGAATTCATTATTTACACTTTTAGAGGTGAGTAAATCATATCATTTGTCTTGACACAATTGAACAATAAAATTTAGAATAGCCTCCTTCCTTCTTCAGTGAAGGACTTAAAGATTGTGAGATCAAGTATAGTTGTGTTGAGAAGCAATTTCTTGTTGTTGTTAGAGAATTAAAAAATTTAGACATATTTTTTCTAACAATAGGATCTAGTTAATGGTCCCTCATACCAATATCAAATATTTTTTGTTGAGCATAGATGTTAGTTAAAAATGATTTGGGTGGGTCAATAAGGTGATGGAGTATGACATTGATATTAAGATCACCAAGCTTGTGAGAGATAAGGAGTTGTGTGAGAATCTTGTCAACATTTTTTACTCCTATAGAGGTTTCCCTTGTGTTATAGGAGGACCAAATACTCAACATTAACACTCAAAATAGTTGAATGAATGATATGACTACATTTTTGCAAGTAGATATCCTCCAAGTCTAACTAGGACCAAAAGAAGACACTTCAGATTGCAATTCATCCCCTATGTCATAACGGATGGCATACGTTTTATAAAATACCTCAATAGAGTGTTGTTAAGGTACATTGAACAAAATCAAGTTAGCAAATTGTTAAAGGATTTTCATGATGACTCTTTAGGTGGTCATTTTTTTGCAAGAACCATTTTCCAAACTAATGAGCATTAGATATTATTGACCAATCATATTTAAGGATTATCATTAATGGGTAATAAATTATAGGAAGTGTTCTTTCTTTTCTAAAAATAAAAATTTAGTTGCCATTTCTCTTCACCCCATTCAGGTGGACCATCCATTTACACAATGTGGTTTAGACTTTAGAGGTATGATAAATCCACTAGCTATTACTATACATAAATGGATTTTAGCAACTACGAACTACTTCACTAGGTGGACAAAGGATATTGCATTAAAAGATGCTATTGAGACTTCAATTCTAGATTGTCTTGATGGAATTATGACCAAGTTTGGTACACCTTCCACCATCATCTCTAATAGTGCCAATATTTTTTTGGTGGCTAAATCAGTGATTGGGAAGTTAGGCATGGCATATATATTAAAAAATAATTAAATTATTACCCTCAATGTAATTGCATGGTTTATTCTTCAAACAAACACCTCATTAGGATAATCAAAAGGACCATTGAGGATAATTAGAGGTCTTGGCATAGAAAGATAAAGAAATCCCCTTAGGCTAACAAGATCACTCCTAAGAGAGCCATTGGAAATTCTCCCTTCATGTTGGTTTATGGAAGAGAAGAATGAATACCATTATCCCTAGAGTTTCCTTCTCTTGAGTTAGCAAAAAAACTAGAACTAGAGGAAAATGATGCTATGACAGTAAGGTTGGCTAAGCTAATAGAGCTAGAAGAGACTAGAAGAAAGGTCATGCATGCTCTTCAGAATTTCCAAGCATAATTAAAGAGAAAATTTGAAAAGAAAACTATCCCCAAAATGTTTTGAGAGGGGTATTTGGTATTGAAATGAGATGTAGCTAGAGGTAAAGCAGGAAAGCATACCAAGTTTGATAACACTTGGAGTGGCCCATATGTCAGAACCAGCTATAAGGAGGCCAATGATTTTTATCTCACCAAGCTGGATGGTGAGGTTTTTCTAATTCTAGTTAATGGAATTTATCTCAATCCTTATTTTTGAGGGTTTTTGAGAATTCATGTACATATTATTTTGGTTGTTACTACTTTTCCAATAAGTGTAGTTAGTATTATCCTTAAGGGAATGTATGGTTTAGGTGCTTATGTTTTCCTTCAAGTGCAATTAGCACATGTTTTTTTTTTTAGGAAGGCTATTTTTTATAGTTCCCCCTTTTTGGCTTTGTTACCATGGACTAATAAGGCCTCTTGGTTTCCATGATTAGCGAGCAATCACCCCATAGAGTTCACAAAAAAATTTGCCACTTTGTGACACCCCTTGTTATTCCCATAGGTTATAACTAATCTAAGAGATCTTAATTGGTTTATTGTGCTCAAGTATGCATCTAGTAGTTTTGTTACCCTTCTATCATGCCTATTCAACACCTTGTTATCATGTCTAAAAGTAAAAAAGTGTAAAATTTATCAAAATTATAAAGTTGCAATTTTGCTAAAACCCTAAACCTTCCTCAAAACCCTTGCACTTTTTTATGTTTTCTTTTTGGCCTTTGGCTCCTATATCCTAATCACTTAAGTGTTTTTCCATGGCCTTTATTTCATTTTCTAACCAAACCCCTTTTATTTCTCATTGATCATGTATCCTAACATACTTCAAAACAAAATTTAGAGCACATGCAAAATTGATAAATTAATTAACCGCTTCCTTTAGGCCCCACCTAAGACACCTTTCGTCCTCTCATTGTAGTATATATTTCCTTCACACTGCAATTTCTAAGGCTCGGTGCATAAGTAAAACACATTGAGTGGCAACAGCAAGGGAATGGGCTTGTGTCAAATGTCCATTGCAGCACATATCCCCTTCATACCATAATTTTATTTCCTTGGCGCATAAGAAAAATACGTTGAGTAGCAACAGTAGGGAGATGGATGTGTGTCAAACATTCATTACAACACATTTTTCTTTCACACTACAATTTATAATACCCAACACAAAAGGAAAATTATGGTAGCCTTCAAAAGTCTCAATGTATTTTTGTTTCCTATCATAGTGCTAAATTCCTTTGCACTACAATTTCATCTCTATAGTGCATTCACAAATTTTGGTGGCTTGATTTTCTTTGACTATGTATGACATGTGGTGTTTGATTATTATAAAACACAAATTCTTCACACCACAAGTTCTAATGTTCAACGCATTCACAAAATGTGGTGGCCTGGTCAAAATTTGAATTTGAAGGACACCTTGTGTCCTCAATTCAATGCATAAGTCCTTCACATCGTATTTTCATATCCTTGGTGCTTAAGTAAAATTTACTAGGCCTCAAACTCCTTCATAAATCAACACATGGTAGTTTCCCATTGTAAGACATTCTTATACATTGAATATTCCCCTTTGAAGCATTGATACCTAGGCATTTGAAAATTAAAGGAGACATGTCTTCTCATTGCAGTGCAAAGCCTCTCTATGTAACATTTTCATAAAATAAATTTCAAAGCACTTATGTAGTATGCCTTGGGAATTTGTTCGCCATACATCATATTCTGACAATATATGACCCATATTCAAACTTGAAAAATGGATTGTTGACTGATCTAAGTTCACATGAAGCAAGAATTTATGTTGTAGAGACATCCCTAGCTACCAAATGTAATTCTCAAGGCTACGAGAATGATTCTAAATGTATTTTCTATCAACTCCGAGAGCAAAACTGATGGCCATGCTTTATTAATGATTATAAAATGCCCTTATATCACATGTAAATTCCTATCCATGATTTGAATGGGGATTTTGTGGGAGTTTCTACTTTTATCCACAAAATCATGAATGAAGAGGCATGGTTATTGTGTCAGGGCCATTATGGCAAGATTTCACTTGGGATTTGAGGTCCAGATTTTTGTACCTAATTTATAAAGATTTTTATCTAAGGTTTCCTACCCAGTCACTCACCTTCTTTCTTTTCACAATATGTAGACTATGTTGTGTGGTCTCACAACACACCCCATTTTTCCCCTTGGAAAAATGTGGACCCCTCTTTTCTTTTTCTTTTCCCTTTTCTTTTCTTTCTATTGTCTTTGGTGTGTTTCTTTAGAGGAAATGGTAAAATGAAAGTCTTGCTCCAAGTTGCCCAACTCCCACTCAAATTGATGTCCCCCTAAGCCTGGAGTGTTTGAAAATATTTTCCCCAACCTTATTGATTATCTAGATTCCTAGGTTTTTGGTTGTCGGGTGTTGTTGCTCTAAGTAATACATCTTTTGTGAAGTTTGCATTACGCCTGGCTAATCATTTATCTCAGTAACTTTTCACTCAAGATAAATTTTCCCAAGTGTTTGTGTGTTGGGTTTTTCCCTTGGTTAAGCCCGATCATGGTTTTTCTTTCTTCAGAACCAAAAACTGGGAGTTTTGGTAATTAAGTTCATCTTGAATCAAATTGGTCTTACTTTTACCTAGTCTCAGGTATCCTTTGCACCTAGAACTCATAAACCCTATAAGAAAAAAGTCCCAACCCTCAATAATTCTTTGGAGTCGGGTGTCAAACAATTCAAATCTTATTGTTAGTTAACTATTTAGCATCCAAGCTAGCCACTTCCTTTGATGTGTGATATGCAAGCATGCCATGTTGGTCACCTATGTCACTTACCTCTTAAAGGTGGGCCTCAACAAAAAATTTAAGGAGTTTGTAATATGACCCTTAATCTACCATGATTGCACCTTTTTTCAAGGTAATTAATGCATAATAAGAGAAATTAATAAATGTGGCAAACAACACATGTACTTGGAACCACCTCGAGAATGTAGCTTCTTCCAAAACACACAACCTCATGCAAGACCATCCATTTGTAAGGACATCAAGGAGTTAAAACAAAGGTTTTGGAATGCAAAGAAAAATATGTTTCAAAACATTGAAGAACACATCTATCATGGTTTGTACCTATGTTTATTCAATCACATTATCAGCAAAAACATGTAATTTTCTTGTAACTGAATTATGTTAATATTTGTGCATGCATGTCTTTGGTTAAATAGTATTACCCCTAGTTAGGTCGTAAAGAAAATATCGATTATTCATAAAGAATTCAACCTAATTACAATCAGTAAATGATCATGGGTAAGGAATTTTCATGAATTATTGAAAATGTATGATTAGAACTAGCTGTAACTCATATGCAAAGCATATATCTGCTAATAATGTAGGAAATTAAGAAAGATGTAAGCACTTCAAGAAAGAAAAAAACCAATGAGAAATTTGAATTCCTCGCCTCACAAGCTATACCAGCCTGTGGAATGATTACAAACACACATCTGGGAGGCTTCATTGAGTACAAATTCGCCACGAGGATTCAACAAGAGGGTACCACTCAATGCACCGAGAATATGGTTGCTACTGGAATGAAATTGGTGGGAGGGTTCTCATTGGTGATGGATGCACCTAAGTTGGTATTGGAGTGCATGAAATGGTATGACCCAGATAGAAGGATCATTGTGAAAGAAAGGAGAGTCTATGTAGACCTCTCAACAGAGGGAATTGTGTATACATTTGGGCTCCCCATGTCTAAACGGATGAATACATTGGATATTAAGGTCATTTTCATAACATATATAAGCTTCGAAGAGAAAAACAAGAGGTTAATGTTTTCAACATGGTTCTGAGAGAAGACAGTGAAGGAAAAAAAGAAAATCTTGGTGGAATCATTTATTCAGGAGGTTCTAGACATGGTAACTCTATTAAGAAGAATAGTTGGATGCAAAGATGACAAAAAATTTGAACCCTGGATGTTCGAGATTATGGGGAAAATGATGGATACCTCAATGTAGGCTCATTGGGGAATTTTTATCAGTGATAGATTACACGAACAGATGCAGAAATTCCCGGATACCCAATGGTTTACCATGTCATCATATGTTGTCTATTCCTATGCCCTAAGGGTAAATATACAAGGTTTAAGTAGAGTAGGTACCCTAGGTAGAGAACCAAGGAATAATTTGATTTATCGCAATCTACCCCAGATTACTATTCACCAGTACCAAGAGCATTACTAAAGGGTAAATGATGTGTTCGCTATGAAGCTGGTGAGGTTGATGGAAGGGGAAAAATCCAAGATATTATATCTAGAAGCATAGGATGTTGGTTTATTCAGTTTTCTACTTTCACCTATATCAGGGTGGAAGGATTTATAGATTATCCCTTCAAGCTACCTAGATACCCAACAAACAAAATATTGTTCTTTAAACTTGCGAGATAGGTGTAACTATCTCATGCCATTTTTCATAAGTACATAAGAAAGGATATGTGATATTTTGTGAGATTCCCTATCACCATCAGGAATTGTAAGTGCATTGTTGTCAAAAATTATAAGTGCATTATTGTCAAAAATGCCAAGATGTGTGAGGATGAGTTAAAACTCTATGGGTTAGAGTTCTTTACACTTTGGAGGGAAAATTATAACCCAGAGGATAGTCTTACCAAGAATATAACTAGGAAGTATACTCATTTTTATCATTTGGAGGACTTCTAACATAATTATAATGATAATCACAATGTAAGAAAGAGGTCATATAAGAGGTTATCACTAGAATAAATAAAGGTTCTCAGAACTCATGACATTCTAGAACAATTAGATGTTGAAAATGGATAAGTAAGCAATCCAACTTATGAATCGGACAAAGTTTATGATGAGCTCATCCTAGACCTAGAGTATACAAAGCAGGGGGTCATAACGATCGAAAGAATTTATAAGCAAGTACAAATATATACTTAGTCCTAGATTGATGGTACATCAGAATGATGAAGGAAGCTGAGATAAAACCCACATACCTACACAATGTTAAGAGAAAGAAAAATTTGGTGAATGAATTAGGGTATAGTGGGAGTTCTAAGATGAAAAGGAAGGTTGTTAAAACAAGGGAAGCTGACCAAGGAAGGGAGGAAGCTCCTGATACCTCAATCCAAGGAATTTTAATGGCATCATGGCCAGCTAGCCTGCACAAAGAAACTATGGCCATACTAGCCAACGTAATGAAAACACCAAAGGTGGCATTTTCTTCCATGAAAAATCCAAGAGCTCAGCACTTAAATGATGAAGATATGAGAATGAGAGCATAGGTACATGCTAAAATAAGGTCTGCATCATAGAATGTAGCAGACATATTTACCTCTCCACCCTCGATTAATATTGCAACAATGATGCAAGCTTTGGGAGGAACTCTCATAATTACAGAGGAAGATCTTGACATAATGAAAGAAGAAGTTGTTGAGAAACTTAAGAAATGGTCTACTAGGATGAAACATTTTAAGGAGAAATGATCTAAAGGATATCCAATAATGCAATCTACAGTGGAAGAATTTCCTAATACAAGGTCATATCCTAAGAATAGAGAAGAATAAGAGGAATTCATAATATGATCACTCACCCAAGAGGTGCGAAACCCTAAGGAAATAGATGTAAGGGAAGGTTGTCACCACTAAGAGAAATAGGGGGCACTACAATTTGGATCCTTATTCCCATTATTGATGAAGAATATGTAATCGATGATCGTACAATTGAGGATCAACCTTCATAAGGAAGTGCTAAAAAGATTGTTGAGAAACCACCGACTTTTGGAAAATTGGGAGAAATTCAAAATATGGATAAAGGCACAAATTCCTCATAGACCTTATGTGGTAAACCAATAAATCATGACAATCCTAATGTTTCATGAAAATAGTAAAAGTCTGCTCCAAGGACTGATGTAGAAAATAGGGCAAGACATGATAATATAAGTCTTGGAGAAAAAGAGACAATGACAGATCAAGGTAATCCATAATCCTTGCCACAAGGGATGAAAAATATTAAAATTTTCAAAGATTGCAACAGGAAATGTTGGAGAATTGAGAAAGGAGGCTCTTGAACATTCTAATCATCAAGAACAAGGCAATGTTGAAGAGGTAGGACAACATGAAGAAGCACCTAACTAGTTAGTCAAGTAGTTGGCTCTACATTGGAGGTGGAATTGGTGCCTCTGTATTTTAAAAGTTTAATACAAGAAATAGAAACCCCTAAACCTAGAACTAGAGAAAAGACTAGACATGTAAAATAGAATTCAAATAGAGGAATAACTCTCCAGATAGCTACTCTTGTAGGAGAAAAGAGCAAGCATGAAATGATAGCTAGGGATTACCGAGTGACAATGATTAATGTAGGGAATTCATTATGGGAGCAAGAGTTAGAGGAGATGAAAGAGAATTTAGAAACTACTATTTCCCAAGTGAAGAAGAAGGAATTAAAATAATAGGTTGCTTTCCTAGAAAATTTTATCAAATCACCAACCCAATCTAGACAGTCACAAACTGAATTTCCATATAATCCAATGTTGATGTCCAAAGAGTAGGTAAACACTATCACAACACTCTGATATAAGCTGAGTGTGTTTGAAGAATGGATAGAACATCTAGTGAGACAAGGTGAAGAATCAATAAGGGAATTGATTGGGAAGTGCAAGGAAGTATACCATTGGCTTGACAAGTCTAGAAGACTTGAGAGTAAATGTTGAGACTACCAAGAGGAGTCTAGTGAAGAGGAGCATACAACTGGGTAGTGAAAGACATAGAGTTTTTGCATGGGTAGATTTTTGAAGAGAATTTTGTATGGTTATTCCTGGGCCTAGCAAAGATAGTTAATCTTGGGGATTTTGAGGAAACCGCTGACAATTTTGCATTTTGTGTGAAAGTACCCACGACTAGGAGCCCAAAGTTTGGAGCCTATTGCTGAAGAAAATTCTAAGTATCTTTGACTTAGTCTAGAAATTTCTTGTTCCAGCTATAATCTGCCACGTGCTACTATTTGATTTGTTTCTCTGATTATCTTTCATATGTTTTGTTTCAACTCTTTGGGGCCTTGTTCTTATAAAAGGTCGTTAGTTGTTTTATTTTGATTTTAAGTTTAGAATTTGTGGATTCTAAAGAACTAAAACTTTTTCAAGTTTTATTCTTTTTCATGTTTTATGTTCCATTCCAGATTAAAAACTTGTATGTTTCAATTGAGATTAACTAATGTTGAATCCAATTCAAAGCTATTTCCTAACATGTAATCATACGTAGCTTATTGTGTGTTCCTATTGGAAAACATTGTGTGTTGCACCAGAGTCAGGTACATACTGACACTATTTGGTGGAAAATAATACATTTTCTTTAAACTCTTACATCATTCTATGTCTAGCTATGAAGCAATCTAGTGATGCATAAAATGGTTTTTTTTAATTTATTTATTTCTTGAGGCATGCGTGGATAATACCTATGAGAAATATTTACATTCTAATATTTTTTTTCTTTATTTTGGAATAGAAACTTTATATTTTTAGAAAATGTTCCAAAATTGATGAATACATGGAGTTTTATTATAAATATTTCAATTCCATGAAGTCGTTGAGTGCTTAATGCTAAATTTGCTTCAATGCATGAATTTCATGAAATATTATTGTAAACCTTTTGATTTCATGAAAGTTGTTAAAAGACATGTGAATGATCAGACTTAGATTATGTTTCAATCTTTTGACTACCAACCAATTTGTGACAACTATATACCCCTTTTTTTTAACAACAATTGAACACAACAAACCCTGAGTGAACCTAGTGTGTCAAGACCTAAAATTTTGGAACCTTAGGATCACATTGAGATCACCTTAGACTTTCAATTTTCCCAATGGATCTTTCAAGAGAGGTAGGTTCCTGTAGTACTCTGTGAGGATTTACCTACCTATTGATGTGTGTGTGTAACATTTGTGTCAGCAGACTATATAAGGAAACCTTGTGCTCATTATAGGGGGTTCTTAGTTTATCTTGCTAACTTATGTAATTTTTGTATTCTCTAACTATAAACTAGCTTTTAGGCATCTGTATTAATGAAAATCACTCATTTATTTTTTCTCTTATTGGATGTGTTTTGTAATTATATTTTCCTTCATGTATGAAAATTTTTTGTTACCTTCCATGCATGAATGCTGTATTAAAATTACTTACAATCATTTTTTTTGAAATATTCCTTTATGTCAGCATCTTGTAAACCCTAACCTCCATGTTACCCCCAAAAATTGACAAAATAGAGAAGTGTGTAAGTAATTTTTCCCTTTTTATTGATGTATTGTGCTCTTTTTAGCAGAAAGACACATCTATAACTTTTTCATATCACTATATTTCTAATTTTATGTAGTTCTTCTCTCCCTTTCCCTCTATGATCTAATAGAATAGGACTAGTGATAAAAAGTCAAATACTAGGTTGGACCAATATTGTTGCACCTAGTTTAGAGAGGAAGTTGACCTTCTCCAAAGAATTGACCTCATTTTATAAGGTCCCACACCTTGGGTTCATTTCCATTGTGTCATTGGAATGATGAGCCTATGTTCAACAGGGTGCAATTTCATATTGTTAGTGTAGGTTTTTTTAATATTATTTTTCTTACACATTATTAAGGATACCTTAGGTTATAGGAGATGTGGTTCATGTGAGGACACGTGGCATAATCCATCGATTACATGTGTTGCTCCCACTCACACTTGGGTGGTTGAGTTTCACACCCTCTTTTGGCCTTATATGCCACCTCACAAAACCACTCATCTGTCTCTTTTTTAGTAGGTTATGCCACCTATTTGGCATTTTCCAAGTAGGCATAACTCCCACCTAATTTGGTTATTTGGGAGTTATTACCCCTCTTGGAATTATTTTCCCATATTCTACTATATATTCTGCACTCACCTCTCCCTCCTAACTAGTTCAGGTCTAGCTCCTATCTAGTCTAGATGAGTTCATATTAACTCAATCAATTCAAGGGAGAGTTGAGGCATATTGTATCATTTAGTGTGTGATATAACATCATTTTGTTATTGCACTATATTCCTGCATTCTATCTCTTGCTGCTCTCGTGTGGAAGGTTTATCTTGGTTTTGTAGGTGATCCTGGGTGCTCGAGTTCATCAATAACTCTTACATGGTATCAGAGCATCAGATCTGCAAGCCCCTTCTCAAATTTGAGAGATTTGTGAGTTTTTTAATCAGTATTGCAGGTTGCAGCATGCCTTTTCTTGTCTTAAGTAGTTGATTCTACCTTTTCATGTCATTTTTTTGGTTGTTGGGGTCGTTTTATGTTTCTAAAGGCGTTTGTTTTACACTAGATCCACATTTTTTGTATACTTTGAAGAAAATCCGTCATCTGGGTTTTGTTCGTAGAAGAAAAAAACCATCTGGGTCGTTGCTATTTTCTGCATACAGGTTACATATTTTGCAGAAACTAAATTGGAACATTTCAGTAGACCCCCTCTTCAATTGCATTTTTGATTTTGCAGTCAAGCTTTGGAGGGCCATAATTCAGTCATACGAGCTCTTTTTTCAGAGAATTTTTTTTTGATTTGGGGTAGAATTTTGCAGGCTTTGCAGTGGTGTGATCCATTTTTTCTCAAGTAATCCGGATGCTTCAGAAAATCAGTTTTAACAGCAGATCTGAAGGACAGTTCTCATTTTTGAAACTTCAAAAGGCTATAACTTTCAGATATGACCTCGGATCGAGGTGATTATTTTTTTGAAAGTTGATATTTTTTTTAGCACTATACTTTGGTGCTATTTTGAAGTTCTAATTTGAGGTTTAATTATACTTTCAGTATTTGAGTCCATTTTGGACACTTGAAAAACTCTGGAAAACAACTCCAACATTGTAAACGCACTAATTTATAAAGTGCCAAATAATTTTTTGTTGGAGGGGATTCTTCTTTGAGTGAAAAAGGGGGGTGTCTATGTGTGTTCTTCTTGCATTTTTTCTCTCACATTGCTACAACAATCTAAAATGGATAAATCGGTTCCTCTACTCACACCATACAATTACTTTGAGTGGAAAAATGAAATGGAAATTCACTTAAGGAAGTTAAAATTGTATAGAATAACAATGGGTATTGATAAGGAACCTACAGAAGATGAAGATAAGCCTAAATGGTTCAATAAGTGTGATGAAGCTTTTGGCACCTTATGCATGGCTGTATCTCCTGATCTACACTTCCATATTATGTCTACAAAATCACCAAATGAAGTGTGGAATACTTTGAATACTCTCTTTGGTAAACAGGATGATTTGAGAGCACATTCATTGGAGAACGAGCTCATAGGATTGAGCCCATGCAATTTTGATACCATTCAGGATTTCTTTACTAAATTGAATGCCATAAGATTGTAGTTAGAGCAGTGTGGAGTTAAAAAGGATGACTCACAATTGATTTTGAGTATTCTTTCAAAACTTGGTCCTGATTATGCAGTGTTTGTTTCTACATTTCATGCAATGAAAAGAGCCTTAGGAAAAGGATTTACTATGCCTTCTCTAAGTGAGTTTGCAACTGATCTCACAAAGGAGCAAGATAAATTGATTCAAATGGGCATTATTAAATCTTCCAAATCTCAAGCCTTGACTGCAAAACAAGGCACTAATAAGCAAAACAAGAAACAACAGAACCAAGGTGATAGAAAGAAAGATTCAGATAAATATTCATCTACTTCTAAAGTAGACTCTAAATTCTCTTCAAAAGAGGATTCATCTAAGAAGGAGAAGCTCACTTGTGCATATTGCAAGAAATCTAGGCATGATGAACATCAATGTTACTTAAAACAAATTGATGAGTTGAAGAATCTTTTAGCAAAGAACAACATCAAATTTCCTTCTCGAATGGTTGATTCAGCTTCTTCTTCTAATTCCAAAAATTTAGAATTTGATAAGGAAAAGGGCCATACTACAGGTGCAGGTAAATCAAAAGGTAAAGCTCTTTGTGCTTCTACAGGTCTTGGATCAAGGAGATGGCTCCTAGATTATGGAGCGTCTCATCATATGGCTTCTACACAGTCTATGTTCTCTTCTTTTGAGCCTTATGCTATGCCACCTATTATGATGGGAAATAATACATACATGGATGTAATTGGGAAAGGATTTGTTGATATTGGAGATGGTACTTTCAATGATGTTTTGTGTGTACCTCATCTTTCAAACAATCTTCTTTCCATCTATCAAATCACTCATGGTGGAACAGGGAAGACTGTTGAATTCACACCTGATTTAGTTATCATCAGAGACTTGGAGAGCAGAGAGATAATTGCTACTGGGGTGGTTGATCATGCATCTCGATTGTATACCTTTTTAGACTTTGCACCTGATGATGGTTCTATCCTTTGGTTGTTGATCACACTCCTAGTGTGAGCTTTGATTTTGAGGAGAACTTTGGCTACTTGAACTTGGGTATTCTCACATGTGATCCAGTTCTTGAGCCTTGTATTCCTTCTCCTCCATTTACTATTGCATCTGAAGATACTTGCATTGCTACATTCATGGCTTCTTGTGATTCAGTGGAGCAAGATACACATTGTCTTCCAGACATAGCTACTTCAGATGACTACTTGACAGACATTGCAGGTTTGTTCATAGAGTCTCATATTTCAAACTTGGGAGACATTATTCATGACATCCATCTTCTCTTTGATGAAGTTGATTCTTCTTCAATTGTTATGGAGGAACCTTTGGATCCTTATGTTCATTCTCCACATGATCATTCATCACATTTTGACATGAGTGAGGATACTTTTGAGCAACATTTGGAGGAGGCGCCTTTGTCTTCAAAGGAGATATCTTTGTCTTCAAATTTTGTTCTACATCCATCTCCACTAGGTTCTGGATTTTCATCTTCTACAGTGTGGCCTAGAACACTTGATTTGATGGTGACATCTTTCGACATCAACATGGAGACACTTGAGCAGAGTTTAGAGACTTCATACATTTTCATCATTCTTCCTTCATATTCCTTTCAGGAATGGGAAGACATTCTTCATACACCTTTGGTTTTGTTTCTTCCTAAGGGGAGGAACATTGTTCGACGATCGTGGACCATGTTCTACATTCAGCTTCGAGCTTCAACCATTGGCATAGTTGACTACTTTGGGGAAGGCTACATGGTCTTTCCTATCCTTTCTATTTTGGAGGGGACTTCTTCCTTGCATGGGATTCTTCTTGTGTTGGGAAACTTGTTTTCTTTTGGGGAGGAGTTTTGTCCCACTGGGTTTTCTCCTTTACTCCATTTGTGAGAGAGTATTTTGTACATGGGTACCTAACATGGCCTAGTAGCCGGGACCCATATTTGCATCTTTGCATTCTTTCATCCTTTCACCCACCTAATCTATGCTTAAGGGGGGGTGTTAGTGTAGGTTTATTTAATATTATTTTTCCTACACATTATTAAGCATACCTTAGGTTATAGGAGATGTGGTTCATGTGAGGACACGTGGCATAATCCATCGATTACATGTGTTGCTCCCACTCACACTTGGGTGGTTGAGTTTCACACCCTCTTTTGGCCTTATATGCCACCTCACAAAACCACTCATCTGTCTCTTTTTGAGTAGGTTATGCCACCTATTTGGCATTTTCCAAGTAGGCATAACTCCCACCTAATTTGGTTATTTGGGAGTTATTACCCCTCTTGGAATTATTTGCCCATATTCTACTATATATTCTGCACTCACCTCTCCCTCCTAACTAGTTCAGGTCTAGCTCCTATCTAGTCTAGATGAGTTCATATTAACTCAATCAATTCAAGGGAGAGTTGAGGCATATTGTATCATTTAGTGTGTGATATAACATCATTTTGTTATTGCACTATATTCCTGCATTCTATCTCTTGTTGCTCTCATGTGGAAGGTTTATCTTGGTTTTGTAGGTGATCCTGGGTGCTCGAGTTCATCAATAACTCTTACACATATGACAACAAGATCTAAGACTGACAACTATTAATCTAGTGTGGTACAAGGTACAATATAATGCCTAAAGTTACTCAACATGTACTATCTTGAGGAGAGATAATTTCTTTGGAGGTGTAAAAACCTACAAGAGGAGGAAGGTGAGTGCTTGTACCACTAGAGACCTAGCTATTCCCTCTCGAGAGTGAGGCATGCATCAACACAATCCTACAATATTTTATTTACTGGGCCCACACTAGTGTGACACACCTTTAGTACTAGCTAGTTTGTACTTCTTGGCATGTTTTTATCACGAAGACCCATGAATACCAATCATACCATACCTTGGAGTTATTTTTCTACTATTATTTGTTGTTTGGTATCTCTCTCCAATCAAAATAAGTCAAAATTAGTCTAATAACTTATCAAAATTAGTCAAACCCTTATAAAATTTTATTTATAATCATAGAATTGTGCATCTAACTATTACTATGATGCATATGTTGTTACAATGACACATTTGATTATTTTTTATCACATTTGATTATCCTTCAATGCATTTGATATGTACAATGGTGTATTTCATTTGCAAATCAACACTTTTGATAGGACTTTGATACATCTGATTTGAAATCATTTAAAATTGTTCTATTAGTCTAAAAAAATTATTTTTCACATAGTAATGCATCTAATAGCACAATGATGCTTTTGAAACCCATGGTGATGCTTTTGAAAACACAATGATACCTTTGAAAAATGTAGTGGTTCCTTTGAAAAATGCACTGACACCTTTGAAACATTATAGATTGACACTTTTGACCTTACTTTGATGCATCTAATATCTATATTGACACATTTAATACCCATAGTGATGCCTTTGAAATTTAGATCGATGCATTTGACTATGTAAAAAAATTCCAAAATACACCAATTTTTAGATTCCAAAATTTTTGAGCATAGAAAACTAGGATTTGAGACCTATAGTACAACAAAAATGTAACTAACATCCATCATTCAAACTAAAAACTAAATTTTCACATCCATTGCATCTTGGAATTTTAGGGTTACCTATCTTAGCTTTATGAAAACATCATCATCAACAATACCAAACATCAATCTACCAACAACCAATATCAATCATAATCTTGTCTAGATCTCCCATCTTTATCCTTCAATGCATTTGATATGCACAATGGTGTATCTAATCTGAAAATCAACAGTTTTGACAATACTTTGACACATCTAATTTGAAATCATTTAAACTTGTTATGTCAATCTAAAAAAATTATTTTTCACATAGTGATGCATCTAATAGCACAATGATGCCTTTGAAACCTATGGTGATGCTTTTGAAAACATAATGATGCCTTTAAAAAATGTAGTGATGCCTTTGAAACATTATAGATTGACACTTTTGACCTTACTTTGATGCATCTAATATCTATATTGATGTATTTGATACCCATAGTGATGCCTTTGAAACTTATATCGACACATTTGAGTATGTAAACATTTTCCATAATACTCCACTTTTAGATTCTAAAACTTTTGAGCATACAAAACTACAATTTGAGACCTGCAGTACAACAAAATTGTAACCAACATCCATCATTCAAATAAAAAACCAAATTTTCACATCCATTTCATCTTATACTTTTAGGGTTACCTATCTTAGCTTTAGGCAAACAACATCATCATCATCAATACCAAACATCAATCCACCAACAACCAATATCAATCATAATCTTGTCTAGATCTCTTCATCTTATCTCTATTTATCTTTTTACTTGGAAGTCAACCTTTTCAAGTAGATAGTTGGATTAACATCATCTATGAGAAAATTAGATTAGTGCTACTTCTAATTTTTTGACTCGCCATCATCCTTTTGCTTGGACTCATCAGTCTAGTACAAGAAAAAACCATCATTAGAACTTATCAAAATGGAGTTCTAGGTCAACTTTTACTTTTAGATGTTTTCATATCTTTCATCAATCAAACAAAATCAACATCACTTTTTTATAAATCTACTCAATGTATTTCTTATAGTCCATAATGAAAACAACACTCATTCATATTATTAGGAAATAATGTATCAATATCCAGTTCATTTATCCATTTTCTACATAACCCCGTGAGAGAAAAGAATGCATACAATCTTACAAAATAACCATATTTTTTATATCAAAATAGACAAGTCACAAGACAACACAATATATACCCTATTAAAACCCTCAAGAGGGAAAAACTCAACCTCTAAATCATCTACACTCCATCTATTATTCAAAAATAAAATAATGTATGCCCTTACATAGTTACCATGAATACTTTTGAACCATCAAGCCTCTCCAATGCATCCTCCATGTGTCCAAGTATGAATCCACACATCTCATGTCCTACTTCACATAGGCACTCCTCAGAAAGACTCAATAATTATAGCCCACTCACCTAGCCAACCTTAACCACTAAAAATGTGTTTTCTTTTATAGACACAAGCTCACAAAAATAAAACCAAGTGGTAAGATAAAACCATGTGAACACAAAACCATTGACCCTTCATTTAATATTAGGTACTAAGTTTTCACATTATTAAATACTTTCCCCAAATATTAAATTATTATCCTATATCTCCCACATAAAATAATAAACCCAATGTTACAATACAACTTCAAAATTGGCCCCAAATAATTACCTTGTGTGGCTAAACACACCTCCTAGGTGAATCACACAAAAAAAAAAAAACTATTTAATTATATTATAATAAATTAGCTTATGTAATAGTGTACAACACCAAATCCTAACACATATCACATCACCAACCTTAACTTACATTCATATTCCATAAGGTCATCAAAATTGTATGCATATTACAAGGTCACAACACAAGAAACTCATGGAATCTAATCCTAGTGTTTCAAACATCATCACACCCATGGGGGTTACCAAACCAAAGTTTGGAATACCTCACCATTTATTCATTCTTATTCAAAACCAAACTCCACAATAACAACCTCAACATCCACTGATAATCATAGAAGACATCTCAAACATATATATGGAATATGAGGAAATGACTAAAGAGAAAAATTTAGAAATACAACAAGATCCCTCCTTAGTTAGAGCACTTGATGCCCTTATTGCTTCAGATCCCAACACATACTTTATTATACTTTCACATAGTAGTGCTAAGCTACCTTTGAATTATAATATTGCTACGTTTGGCGAACAAGACCTCACACATATCATGTCATCTAACATTCTATCAAATGAGAACGTACATATTGTTCAAGATATTAATGGAGCTATACCACAACCTTCAATTTTAAATATACCTATTCAACCAACTATACCATCAAATGACATAAATTTGATACTATTTTCTAGACAATACATAAAGTCATTGTATCAAAACCCAAACGTAACTAATCAAAAAATCACACATATCTCAAATCCACCAAACACAAACATTCCTCATGCATCACCACAAAACATTTTAAACTACAAAAACAATCATTTCACAACCCAAGACACAACATATTATGTGCCTCCTAACATTCCACATGGTTCCAAAGCACCAAACATGACAATGAGTGCATATAATCCCAACTATTCATATCAACCCCACATTTGACAAATCCTATCACTCACCATTGCAAAACAAGCTTCTACATGCAATATATCCAAAACATCCAACATACCCAAAGCTTACAACATCCCACATTCTTCAAAAACTTTCACATCTAACATATCCACAAACACAAGCATCCCCCAACAAAAATTCATTTCACAACAACAATCTCATTCCATTCCATTCACTATCCCAACACAAAAACATGTCCCTCAAACTCAAAACTATTCATATAACATCCCTCAAAACACCCTTCATGATGCAAGAGAGAGAAGATCAAGCCTCTACTTCACACAATCTTGAAATCAAATCTCAACAATAGATTTCTTAGAGTCAATACCAAGATTAGAAGCAAATGCATTCAAAATTACGTTAACATTTTGTTGAGATAAAAATAAATACAATCTACAATACAACATTATATAAATCATGGCTTCACTGGCAATCCTCTTTACAAAATATCGCTACTACATTCTCTGATCTGCTCTATGATTCTCTCATCTACAACCACACTCTCTTCCTCAAAATTTTCATCTACACCCTTTCCTCTGCACAACCATCTAGCTTTTATCTTCTGTAAGTATAACTCTTTCAATCAAAGAAGCCTTCCCTTTCTTTCTAATGTATACATCTCTCTATTTTTTTGCCACTATTTTCCTTTCATATGGTGCCTTTTATTTTATGTTTTGGAACCTCTCAATGAGGCATCACCATTCCTCCCCTCTGATTATGGCTCCTCAACAACCTCCCATTAAGGACCCCACTTCATTCCATTTTAAATCTCTGAAAGAGGTGTTTATGTTCCTCCATTCATGCACTTGAAATCTGCAACAAATTCCCTATATTTAGGTACAATTCTCCTTTATTTTCAATGTCCAAATCTAAAGGTATTTGCTTTAATTTTTTTAATTCCTTTCATAAGCGTTGAAACTACCAAAGACATGGAGCTTTATGTTTTCTAATTTTAACATGTAGCATCCATTAAAATTTTTATTTAAAAACCATTAAGTCTCAACCTAAATAAGGAATGAGATTCCATATTTGCATGTAGCCCATAAATATTTTAACCATTATAAAATCTGACCTTGAGATGATACGCTTCATCTCCATTTAGTTCCTTTTTATCCTTATCATATTTAATGCCTTAAATTCTTTTGCATAGCTATGATTTCAATGTGGATTTTAAATGAGACTTTCTTAGCAAAAGATAAACACAAAATATTTTCTTCCCAAAAAGGCATGATAAACTTCCAAAGCTTCTGAAATAATGCATTGACTTGGAATTCACACACATCTATTCCATGGCCCATTCAGATATTAATATCTTGGAGAATGCACTCTAAAAAATATTTTGTGTTGCTAGAATAAAATAACCAGTCTAAATTATACCTTGTAGAGCTTGAAATTTTTTAATTATGCCATTGTGAAGCTAAAAACTGACTTCGGCTATAACTTTTTGTCAAAAGCTAGAAATAATTTTAAAACTTTTAGGGACATGTGAAATGACATTCCTAAGGACTCCACCAAGCCATTTGAGCTCAACCATCATAAAACTCAAGATATTAATTTCTCACTAATTTGCTAGCATAAGTCAAAAAAGTAAAGATCTTCAAAATCTGAAGAAATTTGCTTGTGAAACCTTCACATATAATTCTAGGATGGAATTAAAAATCTGCCTATAAAGGATTTTCCTTGAAACTTCACCAAACTCCTAAAATAATTGTTTTATGAAAATTGACTTCACGTGCATCAAGGCTAAATTCAAGCAACATTACCAAACTTCCCTTTTGACTGTGCCAAATACACATAATGTTGAGAAATTCCATTAGAAGCCCAACAAAACAAAAACAAAAGAGAAAAAAAAATCGCACTCTTTTTTTGGTGATGTTGATTGCACGTTCGCTCATATGCTCCTGCATCACTTCAACAACAATCCCTTCCACAACCAAAATTCATTCCACAACAACAATTCATCCCAAAAAATCAAAACCCCTCATACAATGCATACAAACTTCTCAAACACAAAACATAACTCAACAATAAAGAATTCCTCAACACCAAAATATCCCATACAACTCATATAACATCCCTCAAAACATCTCACAAAACCAAAATCCATCATATAATTTTCCATTCCTCAACATCAAACATACACTCCATCTAACCAACCACAAAAAAGCTCAAATGATGACTTAGTATTACAAATTTAAATCTTACACCAAAATATTACCGACATGAAACTAGGACAAATGAAGAAAAATTTCACTCTTGAAGACATTTGTCTATACCCATTTGATAGAAACATATCTATGATACCATTCCCTCATAACTTTGAAATGCCAAAATTTGACAAATACAAGAGAAGAGGAGATCCATGAGAACATATACAATAATTTTACATAGCATATCTAGAGGTTGCATATAATTACACATACTTAACATGCCTCTTTCCAAGAAGTTTAGTAGGACAAGCAATAGAATGCATCTCCCATTTACCACATGGTATTAAAACATTTTACGAACTTGTTGAAAATTTTATCAGTCATTTCTCCTATAAAATAGAACATGAAGTTAATGTGATCAATTTATGTAGCACACAAGAAAATATGGGGAGACATTTGTTTCATTCCTACAATGTTGGAGAAACATGGCTAGCAAATGTAAATGGCCTATTTATGAAAAAAACTCGTGAATATCTTTGTCTAAAATCTTAACACCAAAATTGGCTTTCACTTAATTGTACAATGTGCCAACACCTTTGATAAAATCATATAAAAAGGGATTGCCATTGAGAAGGCTCTTATTGCAAAGGGAATTTTCAAAATCTACAAGGATAACAAGGATCATACATCAAACTCTAATGACAAACGTTGTCTATGGGATAAGAATAAGAATGTTACATGCAAATTTTGTACAAAGTATACAAGTACCACCAAATAATTAGCAAAACAATAAAATAATTAATCCTCCAAAAGGACCACTAATACCCAACAACACTACTAGAAACAAGTACACTCCCTTAGGGGATCCCATTGAGACATTCTTGAACCAACTTTATCAAGATTCAAGATCTTAGATAATATGATTAACCCTAATTTAAACCCTCACGGTATAATGATAATGATTACTATGAATACCATAGGACAAGGGGTCATAAAACACCAAATTTTATGAAACTCAAGAATCTCATATAAGACCTCATTGATTAAGGATAAGTCAACATTGGCATCCTAGAACTTCTAGAAACAATTATCTAGGAATTTACAAGGATCCAATCCCAAACCATGGTAAAGAAAATGAGTTGGGTAAATAAAAGTACTATAACAAAGTCAACCACTCATATGATAATGTGGTAGGACATATTCAAGAATCTAATAACCCTATTGTCATTGTCACTATACTTGGTAAAAATATTGAGTGTGGAGCCATTTCATGACAAGGGAAAGTCACTCTTCAAGGAGTTACACCACAACCAAAGATAATTACATTATTACCACATTAGTACAATATTATAGATCATCTTAAGAAAAATCTAGCTCAAATATCCATATTATAGCTCCTTAGGATCTCTCTAACACATAATTATGTCTTAGACAAGGCACTCCTAGAATCATTCATTCCTAGTAACATATATACTAAGCAATTCCAAACCATGGTAGGACATATCATATCTACACATCACCTCATATTCACTAAAAAGGATCTTCCTTCAAGAATATACCATAACCAAGCTTTATATCTAGATGTCTTGATCCACATATATAGAATCAAAAGAGTCTTGATAGATGGTGGAGTGGGCTTAAACATTTGTACCTTGAAACTTGTAAAACAATTGGGATACTCTGATAGGGTTATTGAGAAATAAAATTTCATCACCATTACAACATATAATGATAATGAGTGTGAATCAAAAGGGACAATCAAACTTCCTATCTAGGTTGGTCCCGATATTGCAAAGAAAACATGTCAAGTATTGAACCTTGATTTACCATACAACATCCTCCTAGATGCCCATGGATACATTTCATGCAAGTCATCCCTTCAACCTATCACCAATACATCAAATTCCCTTACAATGAAACTGAAGTCACCATTTATGGGGATCCTCGACCTTTCCATTATTGTCAAAACATAAAAGAAAAATATCAAAACTAATCTGAGTGCCTAACAATGACATCACCTCATATTTATCATTTTGTATTGATCCATCCACTTTAGCCTCATCATTCACCACACATAAACCCCTTCCACATACCAAGGTCCAAGTACGAGACAAGGTTTGTGGAGATGATGATCTCAAAGGGTCCTTTTATATAGAATAACTTTCAATATTCTCCTAAGATGTATGGAAAACCACAGTATAGAAAAAACCTCTTCTACTATCAAATTTGAGCCCACAATTTTATCCAAGTTGGGAGAGCTAAAGAAAGAGGTTATAGAGGAATACATCTCCACATGATTATACCAAGAAGAGAAAGAAAATTAAATCTACTAATGGATGAAAATGGTAATATTTTTCAAATCATTAAGAACATGGGCTTCACAATCCATGATGGTCTTGGTCTACATCAACAAGGAATAAGAGAGCCCATTGTTCTAGAGAAATGATAGAACTATCAGGAGATTGGGTATGGTTCATTAGACAACATTACTCCTAACATCAAGAGTGCCCCTAGTGAGGTAGTTGGATTTTCTCCCATAGCTAATAGTTCTAATGATGATACTATCAAGGACTCTTCCATATATATCATAGAATTATTTGAGAATGAAATATCTCTACCCATTCAACATAGAAAATAGTTAGGTTTTTAACCTTGTAGTGAATAAATTATTTCCTTTAAAATAGGTAAGTAATTTTTTTCTCATTTAACGT
Source organism: Sequoiadendron giganteum (assembly GCA_007115665.2). Taxonomy (NCBI): domain Eukaryota; kingdom Viridiplantae; phylum Streptophyta; class Pinopsida; order Cupressales; family Cupressaceae; genus Sequoiadendron; species Sequoiadendron giganteum. Next base: position 386,106,692 of record CM021107.1, on the reverse strand, counting down.
CATAATTTGCACTTGCATATTTGAAAACATAAAATATTTTATAAATGAAATAAAATTTATTTTCAGCTTGAAAAGGAGATACAACTTTCCATTTTCAATTTCACATATATGATTACAATTAAGTAAAGGATTAGCAATTAACTATTGATTTCAAGGTCAAGAATTCCATATCTAAATTACTTTTCTATTTTGTAGAATTCGATGTGTCATCTGAAAGAGGGAGAGCATCACCCAAGCACTTTATCTCCAACCATATATCGGAAGTCCCCCACACACCTTCCAACTAGAAGTGCCCCTACTCTTCAACGAAGAGTATAGTCAAGGACCCCGTAGTATTGCCATTTGAGTTTCTAGTGTTGTTTCCTACATAACCAATACAACCATACAACTATAGACTTGTTATAACTATGTATGACACTATTGATTGGTTATTCAACTATGAAGCACAATGAACCAACAAGTGTAATAAGAGACTTATGCACTCACTTTGGCCAAAGTTTGAAATAAATTTAACCACTTTCTTACAACTAGATTTGTAAGTTCACCCACTTCTAACTCAACTTGGAAACCTTAACTGACCTCAACCCAAACTTATTGTTTGACCAATAGTTGACTTATTATAACTCTTTGAGTCAAAAATTAACTGGGTTATATAGTTATCTCTGACTTTGAACATCCATATTACGTTTTCATAACTACCTAGGCTTGGCTACGACCACTTGTTCGAGTCCTTACTAAAATCCTTGAGAGAAACTACTCTCCTATTTTAAGCCTTTAATCAAACTTGATGACAGAACGATGTCAACTCGACCATCCTAGTCATAATCTAGTATATTGATAACATATTCAAAATCCCATAATGATGAATATATTTTCATAGAAGGTTATATCTTCAAATTAGGGTTTTGATTTTCTTTGGTAAAAACCCACAGTCTTGTTCACAAAGAATACCATATTAAAATTTACACATTCATGACAATAATATCATTGTAAGAATTGTAGTTGATTAACTAACTTAAAATACTAATTTATCATATTTAATCTGGGTCAATATACTATCCAAACTTGGACATCTCAAAATTCCTCAAATCTTTAACCAAACTATTCTTTTTGGTTCAGAAATATTAATAATAAAGATGTGTATATACACATATTCATATTTTGATTTCTCTATATGAACTATATATATTTTATACGAATCAAGCTATTAAATTTCCAACTAGAAAAAGAAATAGATAATTTTCTATTAAGAAATAAATTAAACTCATATGAAATGCAAGGAAAAATTCAATCTTCTAATTTCATTATTTTCATTGCTTAAAGAAAGAATAATTGTTAAGCTTAATCTTTTTTGGTTTACTATAATCTTCTTTCCCGACAAACTATTTCAAAACTGGAAAAATTATGAATTAAAATATGATTAGTTGCATGCTCAACTTGAATAGATGAGAAAAATTTGTCTTTAACATGTAAATAACTAAGCCAAATCATGTGGCACAATAATAAGAAAACACTAGATATTGTTCTAAGACTAAAATTTAACTCTTAGCAATATTATGAAACAACTAGATAATCCTTCACTCTACTTATTTCGAGCCTACTCTCTCAACACAAGCCCTTTGCCAAGTATATCAAAATAGACTTCGAGTTAATATGCATTATATCCCATCTTGTAGCTCATGGATTCTAAGAGGATAACTCATCCTCCTTTCTGTAAATTTCTCAGTATCATGCAACTAGCTCTTTTTAAAAAATGAAAAACAAGAATTATCATAATGCTCAGGAGAACCCCGTGATAAAACCTTGAAACCACTTAATAACTACCTCCTTCAAAGTTGGTGCTTCCTTTTACCAATATGGTTTAACTTAATCTTTCATGGTTTACAGACTAGCATACCTATATTTATTATTAATATATGTGAAAAATGTCGAGAGTTATCTTTATTGAGATCCTTTTTGGATAGAGGAATAATGGTTACATTTTCATGAATATGAATTTGAAAAGCAATCCATTTTATTTTCTAATTTTTTTTGTCATTATTGATTTTAATCCCTATATATGAGGGTATACATTCAAATTTGAAATTTTCCCAAGTTATATATTACAACAATCAACTAAGAAGAACAAATGTACAATTAGGAATTTTCATCATTCATTTGATTTAGTATTGACAACATCAAAGAACAATATCACGTCAAAATGGCATTTACTAACTTAGATATATCGACTATTTTTATTTTTATTTTTAAATGTTTGAATACATTGTCAACATTATATGCATTAAAGCAATTGAATGTCATGAAACCTATAGCTTTGCAATTGTATCCATTAAAGCTTTGCTCTCAGATGAATAATCGAACTTTTTTTTTTTAATTACTGTGCATTTCATCCTTTGTTCATCATTATAAGTCTCTCTTTTCACTTGAATTTTAAATATGTATTTGTTGAATAAGGCCTTTTGTATAATTTGTGCAAACTTCAGATCATCTTGTTCTTCATGCTTCAAAATGATCATTTCTTTTTTTGTAACACCCATAATTTCTTCCGTCGCTTCTTCAAAAGTTGTTATCCAAGTGAATGATGTATGGTCTTGCACTTTGCATTGAAGTATATATTTATAATCACATTTAGGGAACGCTTGTTCACATCTTCCACAATACTACTGACCATTTTCATTCATGTTGACCTTTTTTTTGCAGTGCCTATCTCCAATTTTCAAGGGGCATGTTGTATAACAGAAATTGTCTAGCTTAATAAAAGCTAAGGTAGCTTTTATTAGTATCCAATAAGGTTTACCAGAGTTTCCAATTTCGTGATCTTGTATTTGTGAGATATTTATTAACATTTTTTCTTCTATTGCAAATGAGATTTCCTTTGTAAGCGAATGAGGTTGGAGATTCTTCCCTTCTGTATCAAACCACAATCTCAATTTGTGTGAGTCAGGAAGATCTGGATTTATCAAGAGTTGTGTTGTCGTTATTGTTCCCACAAATTTTCCACCAAAATCACTAATTCTTGCAGCTTTTATAGCAATAATGGGAGAAGTTCCTACATTGCACATTTCTTGGAGTACTTGATCTTCCTTATTGCAAATATCACCCCACATTGTTAATTCCACCATACAACCTAACATGTCTTTTAGTCGAAGGGTTCTTTTTTGAACTTGTGTGGCATTTTTTTTGAATATTGTGTTTGGTGTGTCGATTGAGAGAACAACACCAATGATATCAACCAAAGAATTGGTTTTCATGTTTTCAATTTCTCTTATTGATGTAAAATGGAATTGTTGTTCTGGTATACAGCTATCCTCCTCCAAACACAACTCATTGAATTAATTTCTAGGAAGATTTCCCATGCATTGTGTAATTGGTTGAAATTCTTTTGTGCGGGTTTGAGTCTCCCTTTTGAGATGAGAAACACTTTCCCAATTTGAATGCATTCATAAAACTTTTCTACAACTGCATTAAAACATGTTACTCTTATTTCACTACCATCTGAATCAACCAAGTCAAAAGTAAACACTTGGCCATCTCCTTTTCCATTGTTAAAATGACGAAGTTGACCCTTTCTAGTAACTCTTGCTTTTATTGACCATCTATTCTGATATGGATTGAGTGTTGCAATTGGAATTGTTTTGTATGCGGTTCATTTTTTGTAGCAATTGGGTGCATATGTTGATATTTTGTAGGATCCATGCCTGCATCATCATCATATAAGAGAAATTGTATTCAATAGATTTCAAATAGGGAAAAAGTAATGGAATAGTAATTGGAAACATTGATAATTTGTTATTTTTTCATATAGCAGACGAATTGCATATAGCTGAAAACTTATGATGATACGCAGATATTAGTTTTTTGAATTTGTGACTATGGCATTAACATTGAAGAAAATAAGCATGTTACATCAAGTATTCAGGTTCTTTTTTTGAAATAATTTGGTGCTTATGTGGATTGTAGGTTGGATCCATGCTTGCATCATCATCATATAAGAAAAATCATATTTAATAGATTTTGAAAAGGGCCAAAACAATGGCATTAACATACAGATATTTTTTTTTTTTGAATTTGAGACTCATGGCATTAACATAAAAGGAAGAATGTTACATCAAGTATCTTCTAATATTTTTAATCTGTTTTCCTTAGTCTTTCTTTTGGCAAGTTGTCTACCATTTTTCATTTTTTCATAACGGTCATATGTGAATGGTGGCATAATCCTTAAGCCTTTGATGCATTTTATGCGGGATATAGCTACAAATGTCAGTCCTGTTCTTTCTCTTGGTCCTATATCAATAGTAGCTTTTGATAGAGTCGAACCCTATGATTTGTGAATTGTCAATGCCCAAGCCAATCTTAATGGGATTTGGCTTGTTTTGCCCCTTTGTATTGTTGTGATTGGAATTTTTTTTGGGTTATGATCATCAAATGTGATCCCTGAATAGCTATCAAATGCAACCATTACATATGTTGGTGGTTCTGGTGGACCGGTTCATTAGATAGCCATTAGCTGTCTAATGGCTATCTTCAAATATGCAGAAAGCGAGGCTCAAACAATGTTGCAAAAAACGCAGGGCTAACAAATGAATAAGGAAGCACACAGCTCACAACTCACGATTCTTGACTTCCAAGAGAATGGCCTAACACTTAGATTGGCAGACAATGCCAATCCTTCAACTTGACTCTGTAGCTACTAATGCCAAGCTCTTGTCTTTATACAGAGCTCCCATAGGGAATTTCTCTATTCCCAAATTTTACTCATCTCCTCACATTTCTAACTGCTCCTCCAGCATTTTCCATGGCTTTCCTCCAAGATTTTCTCTCCTCTACAACTATCACTCTCACTTCTCTAACTCCCTAGATCTCTCTAACTCCTTCCTCTTCACTCCCCAGAAACAAACTTTCTAAAACTTACGGTTGCCCAGGTAGTTATTGGAAACATGATCTCCCAAAATGAGATTAAATCGCGTCCACCAAGGAGGATGATTGATTTTCCCAAATTAAATTTCTCAGATTGTTCATCCACTTGCCCATTTACGTGAATGCGGGGATTTTTGTTAAAAAAAAACTAAATGATTTCTCAGTCCATAGCTAAAATCTTAAAAAAAAAATAACATATTATATTATGATTTATATATAACATATTAAATGATATTATTTAAATATTAGCTATTATAATATATGTTATATATTATAGTATACTAAATTATGTTATTTATCAACAATCAACATATATTAATATAGATGTTTTTTATTTGGTTTTGTAAAATTGACATATATGTAATTATTTAATAATGAACAATCATTTAAAATATATTTGTTGGTATACAATATATATTATATATTATGCTATGCTTTATTCTCTTGATATCATACTTCTAAATATAGATTAAATTCAATCATTGAAATATATTTATTTATTTACTTTTTATAAAATTTACATATAAATTTTATAAAATTAAAATATATGGTAATCGTAATTTTATATAGATTCAATTCAATCATTTAAATATATTTATTTAACTACTTTTTATAAAATTAAAATAATCCATAACTTCCACTTGAAGATTCAATTCAATCATTTATTTAAATATATTTAATTAATTTTATATAGATTCAATTCAATCATTTAAATATATTTAATTGTAATTTTATATAGATTCAACTCAATCATTTAAATATATTTATTTAACTACTTTTTATAAAATTAAAATAATCCACAACTTCCACTTGGCTGTCATTTTAAATGTAGCTTCAAAATGTTTACACATTGCTTTCACTATATAATGCCTTTCGGGGTAATAAGAAAGAATAATTGAATAACCATTCAGTTTTGGCACCCCATAAGAAACTAACTTTCTCCCAGCTTCCACTCAATATCCATGACTCATTAACCAAATTATAAACTTTTTAAAGATAGTTAACTATGCAAGATGAATGGTACAAGTGCCACGATTTTAGCATATTTCAAATGTTTAAAAACAAACAAAAAATACTACCACCAATGTGGCTACAATAGCATGCCATATTAGCTTTTTACTAGCACCTTAACATTATAGTACTATGCTTACAGTTAGCATAAGGTTCCCCATTTTAATGGGTCAAGCCTTCCATTACCACGGCTTAAGTCAACTGTTTAAAAGAATATTTAAATAGCATTTGGATACAATTCATAATTTAATAGTTACTACCACAAAGTGGTGTTAATGAATTAAGATGGTGATTGTTAAATTCATACAATTTTATTGCCTTTAATGCCACAAAAATATAACATCGTCAAAGCCTTCAATGAAGGCTATCATGCCTTTTGATGAGCATCAAAAATTGATGTTATTTATCATTCTTCAGGCTTTCATAAGCATGTAATTATTAAATATATAATACATGTAATATCTTTATATAATATATAATTTATATATATGTATATATATATATTCCTTTATTTCTATTACAATATATATACCTATATAAATATATAAAAATATTGATGTATAAACATTGTATATATATAATTCGATCGAAGAATCACTCTGCAACTTCCCACCCTTGCAAGTTTTCAATTCCTTCGATCATGGTGCCTGTATGTGAGGAGGAGGGCCATATCCCCCCAAATTATGCGCCTCCATTCCTTGTTTTTGTCCCTACTATCACTATCATCCTACAATTGAATAGTCTACTGACAATGTAGGTGGGGTCACCTCTACCCCAAAAATCAATGGATAGAAATATGCTCTCCTTGAAGTATCTTTGGACGGTAGTAAATTTCATGCTAGTGATGTGAATTTTGTTCCTGAATTTGTAAAGTTAGACAAGGAAACCTCCATCAAGCTCCCTAAGTCAATTTTGATCTGATCCTCTCCTCAATGAACAAATCTCTAGTTAGAATATTTTTCTCTTTTCGACCTAGCATAGAAATGGTACATCACTAGACATCTATTAACTAGAAGGTGAAGGGATCAGTGTCCAAAAGTGTTATGCCTAAGGGGATTTTCCTTTTTAATTTCACCTCCACTAAAGATCTCATTGTGATTCTTTCCCAAGGACCCTAGTTCCATAGCAAACATATCTTGTCTTTTTGCAAATGGAAGTTGGGTTTTGACCTAGTTGTAGACCTAAATAAACAACCTTGATTTGGATCTGCTTACCTAGCCTCCCAGTTGAATTCTAGGATGAAGATATTTTCAAATGGATTAGCAACTCCTTTGGACATTTTATTGTTGTTGATGGTGTTACAAAAGCTAAATCTAGGTTAGTTTTCACCAGTTTCTTTGTCAATATTGATACTAATAAAACTCTCCCTAACTTTGTAATCCTTTAGTCAAATTTAGGATGTTGGACTCAACCGATCCAATATGAAAATGCTATTTTATTTTTTCAAAAATGAAATAAATATGGCCACCTAGTTTTTGAATACAAATATCCAAACAAACAGTCCCTAGATCTAAAGACCCTCCACCGTTAGCTGATGGGACTGACTACCCCTTTACAAAGGATTTCCTTAATATCCTGAAATCCCCTACTAAAAACTCCACCCAAACTATTGTGGGGCTGGATCCCCCTCCCATTGTCTAGACTATTGTTGATGCTCAAACCTTTAAACCACCCTCCTTTAAGTATGGTGAAATCCCTAACTCTTGTCTTAGCCCTAGATATTTGTCCAGATTTGCTAAGTCAGATGTTGTTAACAACCAGGCCCCTCTAGTTGCTCTTAATACTCCACTCCTTATCCATAACCCTAGATCTTTACTTGTTGCTAAGCTCCCTATCTGGAACCCTATCTCTTCACTTGATACTCATCAGTCATTCAAGGGATTGATCCTATCTCTAGAGGTTATTCCTAGCTCCTCTTCGTTGGAAAAGGAATGGTCAACACCTAAAAAGAAAAGTAGAAATAAGAAAATTGATGTGGGTATAGCTTTGAACAAAGGAAAACCCTCACATCATCAAACAAGACAGAAGGAAACAACCAAGGAAATTTCTCATGGAAGGTAGAACACCTTGGAGCCAACCACTAAAAATTGTAAATGAAGTTCCACTCTTGGAATATGAGAGGCTTAAATAACCCTCAAAAACAACACTCTCTCAAGACTTGGATTCTTGAGAATAAGATTGACATTATTTTAATACAAGAGGTCAAAATGAACCATGATACTTTCCAAAATGTGGCTAACTCTATATGTCCTGGGGAAAGCTTATTTATTAGTGAAGTGATTGGTGATTCTAGTGGGATTGTGACTATGTGGAATCCATTGGTGGCTACTAGATCTCTATTGTGGCTCTTTGTTAGTAGTCAGGTTGTTAAATTTTCCAACTCGTCTTGTTTTTGTACCCTTATTAACTTGTATGTCCCAAACACCTACAATGCTTGTATGACTATTTGGGAAGATTTATCCCAACAAATAATGGCTAACAAAAAGGACCATTGGTTGGTGGTAGGTGACTTCAATACCCCCCTTTTTCTCTCTAAAAATTTGGGGGATTAAATGACCATTGATAGCATGGAAGATTTGGTTGAATTCATCAATATAATTGGCTTATTAGATATTGAGTTGCAGGGATAGCCCTTTACCTAGACAAACTTCAAGAAAGGAAAGAATATTATTCAAGTTAATCTTGACCTTTTTTTGTCTCCTCTAATTGGGATATGGGATGTAACATAAATTTGGTGGCTCTCCCTCAGACTATCTCTGACCATAATTCTCTTCTTCTCTCTTGGGTTGATAGTCCCAATAAGGGACCTATTCCTTTTCGATATGAAATCATGTGGACCACACTTCCTTACTTCAAAAATTGCATTCTAAATTGGTCAAACACACCCTTCTAGGGCACGACGATGTATAGAGTCTCCCAAAAGCTAAACCCAATAAAAGAAAAAAGTGTGGGGACGAAACAAGCTAAATTTTGGGAATGTTCTAGAAAAAAAGGATCTATCTGCAAAGCTCACAAATTTTCAAGATCAAATGGAAATGGGATATCTCTATGTTGACTCTCATATCACTAAAGAATAACTTCAAAATGATTGGTATGAAAATCTAAGGAGAGAGAATTTTTTGTGGAAACAAACATCAAGGATCCAATGGCTGAAAGAAGGGGATAGGAACTCCACTTTTTTCCATAAATCTACAATAATTTATAAGAAAATTAACACCATCATTTCCTTCATGAATGAGCATAGTGAAAATATTACTGATGATACCCTAATTGAGAAAATGGCCTCAAACTACTTCTATAGAGCTTTCTTTGTTCAATCTGCCCCTTGTGACATTGAGTTGGTGGATCAGATGTTAAAATGCTTACCAACTACACTGCCCCTTTATAATAATACACATTTTGGACCCATTTCTAATGAATAAGTTAGGCTTACTACTTATTCTATGGGTTCTTATAAAGCCCTGGGACCTGATGGTTTCCCTCCAATGTTCTTTCATGAATTTTTGGATATTGTCAGCCTTGATATTGTTAGGGAAACCAAGGATTTTTTGTGTACTAGTAAAATCCTTAAAAAATTCAATAACTCCTATATTTCCCTTATCCCTAAAGTTCAAGACCCTACTAGCATTACGAATTTCAGACCTATCAACTTATGCAATATGGTTTATAATATTTTCTCCAAAGTCCTAGTTAATAGAATTAAACCCCTTTTGGGAAAATTGATCAATGCCAACTAGAAGGGGTTTGTCTGAGGGTGTCAAATTATTGATGTGGCCATCTCAACTCATGAGATCATGCATTAAATGTAAAAGAGCCTCCTCTTGAATATGAATCTCAAACTCAACATATCAAAGGCTTATGGTAGCATGGACTAGGATTTCATGTTCAAAGTGCTAAGGAAGGTGGGTTTCCATGATAAAGTTATCAACATTGTTAGGGAATGTGTTACTACTATTAAGTACTCAGTGTTAGTTAATTGTGTTCCAAGGGGCTTCTTTAGAACCATGAAGGGTATCCATCAAGGGGACCCCTTATCCCTGTATTTGTTCATTTTGGTGGCCAAAATTTAAGGTAGAAACATCCTAAAACTCATTGAGAATAGTGATATTAGAGGAGTTCAAGAGGCTTCTTCCCTCCCTCTTGATGCTCTCCAAAAACTTGTGGATGACACTATCCTTTTTGGGGCTACCTTTGTGATTGATGCTAGCTGCTAGAAAAAGTGCTTGTCTAACTATGCAGTGGCTTTTGGACAATGTATCAATTATGATAAAACCAATATTTACTTCTTCAATTGTAATGAGGTATTAAGGGGGGAAATCCAACACATCTTAGGTTGTCAGTGTGCTGAACTTCCTAGAATTTATCTTGGGCTTCCTCTTACTATTAAAGAGGTGTCCCCCTCTTACTAGAACTCTATTTTGGAGCGCATGCAGAAAAGGTTGGTAGGTTGGAAAGGGAAACTTCTGAGTAATGTTGGTAAACTGCAGCTTCTTGTTTCCTGCCTTCAGAGAATCCTAGTTTATTTTTTAACTCTCTTTAAGATTCTGGTCTATATTACTAACAAGTTGCAAAACATTCAAAGGAACTTCTTATGGTTAGGCATGGAGGGAAAGAAGAAAATAGCTCTGGTCAGTTGAGATCAAGTTTGCCTCCCAAAGTTTCAAGATGGTCTGGGCATTAGGAAAATCACTCACTTAAATATATCTATGATGGTGAAGGTGGGCTGAGAACTTATTCAAAATAATAAAGAATTATGCAAAATACCTCAATCACTTGAGATTCCATATTGTGCTTTCTGAAATGGGTTTTTTTGGAGGATCTAAGGTTTGGACTAATATCCTCAAAACTCATAGTTTGATCTTATTGGGTCTCAAATGGAAAGTTGGGAATTTTAGTCTCATCTACTTTTGGGATGATTGTTGGTTGTTTAACTAGTCCCTTAAAGATAACCCTTCCTTTTAAGAACCTTCAAATCCTTTCTTTAAGCACCTTTGGCCCTCTAGTTTTTGACTACCTTCTACATGAAAATTCTTGGGAACCTATTCAAACTTGTTATAGGAATCTTCATCACCTTCATCAAAGTTCTCTTCTCCTCTAAAATGACCTTTATAGGATCAGACTACCTATCTTCCCTGGGGAGGATCACTTTTTTTGGGCCAAATTTCTTAAAGGTAACTTTTATGTCAAGTCGTCTTACAATCTGCTATTAAAAAGAAAGACATTTGTGCTAAATGGATGAAGGTTTGGAATAAAAATATCATTCCTAAAATCATTTTTTTGGTGGACTACTATGCATAATATAATCCTAACCCAAGATAATCTCATCAATCATGGATTCCAATTACCTAATAGATGTGTTCTTTGCAATATGGATTAAAAAATAATTCCCCATATTCTCTTAAATTGTCCTTTTTCCCAGAGAACTTGGGGATTTATGATATAGAAGCTCCAAATATGCAAGCTCATGAAAAAGAATTTTGGGGACCTTTTGGAGGAATGGGTTAGTCCTTTTTATCACCCCCTTATCAAAGAGATGGAAACAAATACCTCCTCACCTCTGTTGGATCCTCTGGAAGAAAAGAAACAACTAGATCTTCAGAGATATGAAAAGTAATCCTAAGGAGGTTTCTTTAGTATTTTGAAAACTTCTTTTGGAGAATATTTATATTTGCCATTGGAGGTATCTAGATTCCCCCTATCCCTTTGGAGTCTAATTTTTTTTATCAATGGGGTTTGCCTAATTCATTCTATAAGGTTGACATGACAATAAAGATGGAAAGACTACACACAAAATGGACTCCCCCCTCTCTGACTGGTGCAAACTAAATTTTTATGGTACTACAAGTGGTAATCTTTGTATGGCTAGTGGAGGTGGTAAGAACCCCCTCAGGGGCTATTGTGGTAGGTTATACTGGTGGCCTTGGTACCAACACAATAATTGGGTAGAAAGTATGGCTCTCTTGTGGGGCCTTAGGATTTCCCTTGCCATTGGTATCAAGAATCTCTTCATTGAGGTGGATTCTAAACTTATCATTAATACAGTGAAAGGTAATGCTCAACTGAGTTGGGTTCTTGAGGATATTATCAATGACATTCAGATTCTCCTTTTCAGTTTGGAAAAAATTGAGATCAGGCATATTTATCATGAGGGCAACAAGGTTTTTGATGTTATGGCTTAGCTAGGGATGGATCTAAATCCTCTTTAGTTTTGGCACAAGTATCCTTGTCTCCCTAACTATGTTAAACAACTCCTTACTTTGGAGTAGGATTGTACTACCTATACTAATGATAGTTAATCATATGTATGTTTGGCACATTAACCCTAGGCCTATGCTTGTGGTGATGGTTTATATGTTGAAGCAAATAAAATTCAAATTTATTCCCATTAGAGGATAATTATAGGGAAACTTTGTATCTTATTTTTTGCATGAGGATGTGGATTATAACTCAATTTCAGGTTATTGAGACTAGTTCTAAAAAGGTCCTTAATGTTGGGAAGAGGCTCAACCTATTGACATGGCTTCCTAACATTTGGTTTGATCATATGAAGATAGAAAAAAACTACCCCATTTATGATAATTATGGTAATTGTACTTTTTGGAGGTTGGATAAGACTTTCCCTATCACCTCCTATCACATCTAGAAATATTTTTGTTTAATTATGACTAATATTGTTGGCATAACTAAAATCCCCCTTAGTTTTTCTCATGATGCTACATTGTTGGCTTTTCACCATTCCACGGGTCATGTTTTTGTGTTTTGTGGAATGGAAAAATTAAATTTGAAGTCTTTTCACATATGTGACATGACTAGTATGAGCATCCTTACTAGTAGTATGCTTCAAAAGTCTACACATGGTAGTACTTTCAAGGCTTTCTACCATTCCATGGGACACTTGTATGCGGTTTGTGGATGAGAAAAAATGATCTGGCAACTTTTTCTAGGGGTGACAAGACCTTTATGACCATCCACCTTACCCGGTATGGTTTAAATTTGCAAATGATCATGATTGTTAGCACATGGAAATCCTTTTTTAGCAACACTGACAATATGAATTATGATCGGATCTTGATTCAAAGGAGGATTTGTCATAATTAATTTTACTTATCGAAAGGGTGATATAATCATCACTATTTTGGAATGGGTTTTTATACTACTTTCTCTCCTAATTACACTTACTAATCGAATTATTGGCAGTTGTATAAACCTTTCCAAAAATCTACTAACATCTTGCAATTTCTATTGGGTTGTCATCTCTGTGAGTGTTTGAGAAAACCTATTTTCAACTTACAGAATATGTTGCTTGACCTGAGAAGAATGGGTGGTGATAGAGTCCACATTGAACCTAGTTCCTATGATGAATTCTCCTCATATGCCATGGTCTAACATATTTGTTGTGAAGGTGGTGTTTCTTCTTTCTTGCAATGCCTTAAGGGACACAATGAGAGTATGTCCATCCAATTCGCCCATTCTTGGGATTCACAGAAAGTTAAAGTTGGTGGTATTCCATTTGAGGTGGATGAAGATGTGATTACATAGGTGATAGGTATGAGTACCAAAGTAAAAAATGGAAGAAGCACAGGAAAACCTTGGATAATGATAGTTTATCTATCTTCTTCAAGGATGACGAAAAACCTATCAAACTTCAAGGTGTGTTTAATAGAGAAAAAATTCCTTCGCCCTAAGATAAGGTATACATTATACTTATGAAGTTTTTCAATCTTGAAGGTATATTCAAGTGCTACTACTTTTATAATTTCTTTATCCTAGACCATTTTCACCATAATGTGTTGTTGAGTTTTCCCTTTTACCTGTTAGCATCCTTACAAAGTTTGATTAAGGATGTCTTGGGCTTGAACCCGAAATTCCCTAAAAAATATCCTACTCTCATTCATCAGGGTTCGATCATGCACCTCTACCAATTCCATATTTCCTTATTCCCTCCAAAGAAAATTAAAACTATCTTAATTTAAGAAACCCCTATTTCCCCTCATAGTGCGACTACCTTGTCCTCTCAAGGTAAAATGAAAAGTAAAAAAGAAGAAGCCCTTTGTTGCTAAGCATACTCACCCTCCACCTAAGATTTTGGGTGAGACCTCTAAAGCTACCACTCATCCCTCTTGTTGCAATTATGAAGGTGTTTTTATTGATGTCAACAATCTTGTGTTGTCATTGATGTCAACTGTGTAGTGGTTAAGAGATATTGTTGCAGAGGTGTGTTCTGGTTTTGCTCCACATTTCTTCTAGGATGAAGATCTACTTGTATGGTTCATAAATGTTGTCCATAGGTGTTCAAAGATGTTATATTAGAATTTGTGGTGATGGATCATTGTATAGAAGAATTTATGTTAACCAATGTGTGAATTGTGCATTATAGAGGTGTCTGCGAGAAATGTATTTGCTTTGTGTTTCTCTGCAGTTGTGTTTCAAGACTTGCAATTCTTACTGAGAATTGATGGTGTTGGTATCTTTCTTGTGTCTAGAGAATTCATGGTTTGTTCTTTCAGAATATGGTCTTCTAATTTATAGTGTTTGGCAGAGTTGTCTAAGTGTAAAAACCTTGTACATTATTCAAGTGAAATTTGTTATGAAGGAGCTTGTTAGTTTTCAAGATGGTTTTGCATCGTGTTCAGCCAAAGTTTGTTGTCTAGAAGCTATGGATTGATCAAAGTGTTGGTTCATCAGTTACCTATGAATTTTCCAAATTCAATGGTCAATAACTAAGAGGATAGGCCAACGAACAAGTGAAAGATTCCTAGGATTTCCCTCTATACTTTGAGCTTTGCAAAACCAAGGAGGGTGATCCCTACAATGTATCTTAAGATATTATTGTGCTAATTATCACATACATTGTAAATTAATAGATAGATTCTCCTTCAATTTCTTGAATGATGAAACACCTTAAAGATCTCACTAATCTTCATGGTAACATCATACTAAAGCATGAGAAAATGTTATACATTAAGGTCAACATACATTCACAAATAAAATGGAGTTTAAAATTATTTTTGTAATAACCCATTCCAAATTATTATTTAATTAATATTATTATAAATAACACATGAATATACTCATAATTAAAAAGACATAACTAGTGGTTAAATTCAACCATATCTACATGTGTCCATTTAAATGATTCAAAGATTCTTATATTCACTTCAAAAGTCAAATTACAATATCAAGTTTTACTTGGCTCCTAAGGCCACAATGTCATTACATAGTACATTTTCTGTCAAGTACATGAATGAATTTCATCAAGTTACATCATAGACTATAATAGTTTGGTGAACAACTAAGATTATTCTTCAATGCTCACCTCCACTAGTGGATGAGAACATGGTTGAAGCACTTTACCACCCAACCACAAAGCTTACGCTTCCTCAATATTCTTCTAACTTGAAGAATTCCTAACCCTACATGGAAGGTTTAGCAAGACAACAACCTACAAGGTGGAATCTGGTGCATGCCCATAAATCAACATGCATTTCTATCTACAATTTAGAAAAAGAAAGTGCAAGATCTATGCTAGGAATGGCAGAGAGTGAAATCACAGAGTTCATTCATTCACACATAATGAACTATATTGTTGGCCAGTTAATTAAGTGTGTTGCAACAATAGCAAACAATAGGTTATGCTAAAGCAAACCCATACTCTTTGAACTCCATTTTGGTACCCATCCTAGATGGTAACTTTCTACTATAACAATTATCTACCTCCTAGCAAAAACTACCCATAGGTTCTCTAGTCAACTAAGGTATCACTGTTCTATTCAAATATTTAAGCATTCTTTCACAAATATCTTCAAAAGAAGAAAAAGAATACAAATTTATAGTCTAAGCAGAAATCAAATTTTATGATTCACACAGTATTTCAATAATCAGTCATATCATTCTTATGACTATTTTCTACTTAACATTTTAAGCATTTTTCTTTTAAAATTTACTAAAAACAAAAGAAGGTATGCCACAAGTATGTGTATGTATATAGACAAATTATATGTGCATACACACATATGTGCCTACTAATGTTTAAGTTTGTGCATACATTTTGAAATAATTATAAAATTTATATTGCAATCTTAAAATAGTATTCCCTTGACATTTCTTGTCAAATAAATAATCTAAGAAAGTTTATACTAACAGTTTCCCACATACTGTTATATTCTATCATTGTTGTTTCCATAAGAACATTCATTGTTTAAACATAATGTGTATTGTTTCCTACTAAATAGTCATGAAACAAGCTGTTTACATATGGACATTCAATGTTTAATCAAAACAAGTATTGTTTCCTACTAAACAATCATAAAATGAAATTTTTACATATGAACATTCTTTGTTTAATAAAAACAAGTTTTGTTTCTTACTAAACAGTCATAAAACAAGTTGTTTACAAGCGAAACATTTTATAGAGAAAAGTTGTTTCCAGCTATAATGATCAATTTTCAACAAAACAGAGTTGTTTGCTAAAGAATAACTCCTATTTGCATCAATATATTTTTGTTTCAAACTAACAAAATATATTTAAATATATTTAATGTTGTTTACTCATTTTTCTGATCTTAAGCTATTTGCATGCTACATATTCACTTACAAGTAATTGTTCACTTGTTAATTTTGAATGGGTTTGTCCATCATGAATAGAAAATAAACAAATCATTTAGCATAGTTTCAACCTTAAGAACAAAATTTCTATAATCCAGATCTTGAACTCTTTCATCACAGGAATCACTATGAGAAATTTTAATATTATAAAGAAACCATGGTTGTCGGTGAATTTCTTAAGCAAATATTTTGATTACGAACACAAAGAGGTTTCGGGATCAACAGTACTTTTTCCAACACAGACTACATCAAATAAAGCAAGGTTATTCTAGATTTTGACCCATTTCTATGGTCGGGTTCTTCCTATCTTGACCTCAAGTTTCATTCAAAATTACCCTTTCAGGTATACCGGTTTATACCTTAATGCATGTTTCTTTATACTTCATGCGGACTTATATATGCTTCTAAAATAAATAAATTATACTATTGATCATGAGGATTGATCTTTACAAGTTTACAAGAAACCCTTCTCTAATATCCCATCGATTCTTCAAATTGAGGCTTCTTCTTATACACATATGTTTACCACAGTTCTGCATTAAAGAATGATTTACCCCTTTTCCATTATCAAGTAGGTCGATAATGGAAATATTTTTCTTTTAAAGATAACACTATCGACACATACTAAAGGTAACATAGAGGATTATTTCCTCTTTTCATAGGTTTGGAAAGCAAACCTTTACAAATCAACACCAAATGGGTCATATTATCAAAATATGATCTTTGATAGCCAAGGTATGGCTTACTCTATTGAGCAAATACTCTTAATAGATGCTTCATTGGTTTTGATTCCTTAGACTAGCATAGCTAATCGAATGGCTCCATTCAAAATACTAACATGAGCAGGTTGTATGCCATGCAAATCCCCCAAAGGGTGGTCACCAAAACTATACCTTCGACTTAATCTGAACACACAAACAGTAACAATGTATGCCATTATACATTTGGTTCTACCATAAAATGTAGTGATAAACACTAGCTAAAGAAATGAAAAAGATATGATAGTAATATTTATGCTATTTCAAGAATCGAGTTACCTCAATGGTCAAGTCATTTGATTGAAGATTTCCTCATATTTTTCCTACAACTTTGATCTCCTTTCTACCTTTTTGGGTGCTTGTCGATTTTCTTCCAAATCGATCTCCTATTATTTTTTCAGCACCTTTATTCAAAAATGGTAAAAACCTCCACTTTTCATGGGGTTGGGTGCTAATATTACGGTTGTTTCCTACCATATCCACCCTCTAATTTTGAATAATTCATTTATTATTGGGCAGGCCATGACTATCATGGGTCTACCTTGTAATCTTCATTAATTTTTCCATAGTCTAACTCTTAAAGCATCGGTTATCAATTTAATTTCAATTCAAATTTGAATATGTATATATATATGTTTTTAAATAAAACATTCATATACAAGTTTCTTGTTTGGAATGGATCAAAGGTTCCATACACTATCATTTTAAATAAGGAACTTGAATTTTCATTTCGAGCTTCTTTACATCTATATATATTTCTACACTAAAGAAAATAATTTTCTTTACAATGCTCATTTTTTAGTTCCTTCAAATCACAAGGTTTGAATAGACAATTAAATCTTCTAGCCATTCATTTACAAGCATTGAAACAATTCAAATCAGAATTTTTTTTATTTTTTATATATGCAAATCAATCAAATGCTAGTCATCATGCCATTGTGCTATGTGAACCCATATTCCAACTGGCTTACCATTCGATCTGGCTAAACAATTCTACTTCAACTATGTTCTCATCCTTAAACCTATCACCCTGCAATTGCACACCCTTGCACTTGCAAATTGATCAGTAACATTCAATTCTTGATGACATATAAAATAGTTTTCAGAAATTCAATATTAGTCAACTCCTTATATTCAACATTTGAATATTCTAGAATCTCCATTTAATGTTTAATTTAATTTCATCAATAATTCAATTTTCCATATCTAAATAAATATGCAATGAAATTAGGTTATGACAATTTTGATTGTAGCTTCTATGAAAGATCTAACAAACTATAACATGGAATGACCAGTGCCTTATCCTAGGGTGGAGAATTCTAAATCATATAACTGAGAACATACAATAGTATTACTTTGTCATAATAAATCCTACCAATGATTCCTTACACCATTGAAACTAGAATCTTAACCACTAATACTTAGTTATCCATGCATACATTCACATAAACCTTCATTCATGTTAATACAATTTAACTCATTCTTTGAGTAAGTGTAATAACAATGAGCAAATATTCAAGATAAGATAATAAGATGAATAGAAGTAATCTTTGATTGTTTTGTATTCAAAATATATGCAAATTATACAATGGATAATGTTGGCCTTGAATATTTTTCTAATTATATTCCAAAATATGAGAGTACTATCATCATGTTCACCATTACAGGACTCAAAAGACTCTATTATCATCAATTTCTATTATCTTGACCTGGTTACAAATTTTCTCTCAAATCAATTAGCTAGTGACCTCGTACAATTGGCCTTAAATTCCCATTTATAAGAACAAGGGAGAAAAATAATCTTTGGGCTAGATTATACACATGTCATGTTTTCATTTGATAATCGCTTTTACATTAGAGGTAGTTATATTTGCCAAAAAACCAAGGGAGAAGTTATCATAAGATAAAAGTCATTTCTCATTTGTTGATGAAGATTTCCCTACCTTCCAAAAGGCTCTTTAGTAGATGCAAGTTATTCCGTCCATGAGAAATGAATTTGTTCCACGTGCTCCACAACTTATAGATGAAAAAGCATAAAAAAAAGAAAGAAGCAAAAAACATCAAAGCAACTCCACGTCTACACTCCATTTCACCACATTTGAACTTGAGAAATTACAATATTTGAATGTTGATACATCCAAGGCCTAATCTATAATAGTTATAGGCCATGTATTGTACTTCCCTTGTTACAACCTCCATTATTGCAAACATAAAACCAAAATTCCAACCAGCATTTAGAACTACAACAACTCATATGTCCAAGATGTCAACATATTTGGACTTTCATAGCAAAAATTAATCCTTAGTAGGCCAATCAAACCCCATAATCTTACACACCTTTGTCCTGTATGGATTATATTTGACTACCAATTGATTTTCCTCTTTGTCAAATTCTTCAAGGAAGATCCTTGTATGGCTGAGCCTATCCACGTTGTTCTTCAACATCTCCACATCCACCATATCATAGATTAGCTTAGCCTGAGTGGATATCACTTTATTGGATTGGTCCTTCCATTCAGGTAAAGATTTAACTTCACCATTCTAATTTAAAATATTAGGAAGCAGATTGAAGCTCCACTCATCAAACTTCTTCACCAATTCTCTAATTTGTATTTCAAGAGGCTCAATCAACCCTCGGAAATCTATTATTTCATTCACAAACCTAAGGGTTAGGACAATTTTGGAGGGTTTATTTGCATCATGTTTTGACCCAATAGCCATATCCCTCAATACTTTTTCCTTGGGGATCCATCTATCCATTAATGGGATAGCAACCTCCTTATCTCTATCAAAATTTCTTATTGCATTGAACATCAAAAATTAATTAGAATGAATGTTGATCAATCTTCTCTCAATTTCCTTATTTAGGTGCTCAAGAACCACTGTCACAATCTTAAGATTGCTCACATGAATAATCTCATCCTTCTATTTACACCTATCATCATAACCTTTTCACTTTTCAATCAAATCATCCATGGTGGTCTCCTCAATTTCAAATTTATCTAAATTATCTTGAGTTGATTCTACAATTAGCACATCCTCAGAATTAGGAGGCATATCCTCGACTTGGACCGAGGGTGGTGAAATAATTGGAAAAGGTGAAAAATGCTCTTGTGGAGAAGGAGGAGGCAAAATTATAGCTTGTGATGTGCCTAGTTGTATAGACTAGAACTACTGCTTCTATAAATCCATTTGTGTTCGCATTTTTGCAATCTTTTGTTGACTCAAATTGTACTTTTCCACTATGTCATTGTATTTAGCTCTAAATTTATCCCTCTCCTCAATTAGGGATTCAATTGTGGCCTTAGTAAATTGAACTACATTTATATTCATTGTAGTTTCTTCAAGGACTAAGGTGTCTAACACTATTTTGATGATCAACCCTCCCCTAACTCCTTGAGTTGGTTTTGCAACCTCGAGCTTCTTGGTGCTTGGAGCTAGGGCCCAAATGGAAAGTGTGTCCCATTGGGAGCTGAAATTTCATCCTTCTAAGGCTAATGTGACCTCCTCAATGTTAAATATTGGGAGATCATGCCTCCTTACTGTATCAAAAGCAATGGAAAATGCCAAATCCCATTCTGGTAACAACAATACCCCACTTTTCCTGACCAACTCCCTACCTTCCTTTGCAATGATATTCATATATTTAGTCCTCATTTGCTCATGAACTTTAGCCTCAATAATTGTTTGTGGAAATTCAAGTTTTTCACTTGCCTTCTTCTGCACATTCATTTCATACATAGCTTTCATTGTGTTCCATACATATTCTTTAAATTATTTTTCTTTAACAAACTCATCATCATTCATGAATATTTCACAAGATTGAACCCTGATATCCTTTGAGTTGTCAATTCCACTCAAATCTTCCTTTCTTAACCTGAGGCTCAAATTTTGTGGCACCATTTCTCTTTGAGGGGATGGCATTCCTTGCCTTATTTCATCTTCAGTGACAACAATTTCATCATCTAAATCATCAATAGGGTAATCAACAAGGTCGATTGTCTCAACCCTTTGCCTTTTTATTTGTAGCTCCTTTAGAGAAGATGGCTCTCTAGTTGGTGAATCCAACTCAATTATTAATAGAGAACATGAATGTGGTGGTGACAATGGTGCTAATTGTTGTTGTTTCCATGGTTCTCTTGACTCCTCAGATTTTGTAGGAGTTACAATGGTTAATTGCTTCACCTTTCTCTTCTTCCTTGCATAAATATGCACCTTATTGGAAGGTTGTTGAGCTACCATGAGATATTTCCCCTTACCATGCTCCTCAATAACTTCAACCTTACCCTTATCTTGCACAATTCTTTCTTCTTTTAGGCTTGCAACAACCTTGTAAAAAAAATTTATAACTATCTCTATTTTAAAAATTATATTACCAATATCTTGAAAGGCCTTAAATTTAGGGCCCTTAACCTTTCTTTCTTTTTCCAATTTTAAAAAAATAACTCATCTCCTCATCCTATCCGCCTAAACCTTGAAGTCAAAATTTTTTTTGATGAGATCATTAGGGAAAGAATGGGTATGGACAAACTACCCTTCTTTAATCCTATCCAACAACCAAACTATAAAACTCTCAAGATCAAAATTCCTATATGCCTGAAGTTTCATGTTATAGGGCTTAAGGTAATAGTCAAAAATATTCCTCCATTTATTGATCATCATTAAAAAATTAAAAAATAGTGTAATTTGGGGGAAAAAATCCTTTTCTCTTCTCACACAAGAACACATCATCAGCATTACCCATCTACCACATGACCTCAAGAAAACCTATCCTCAATGGCACCTCCCTAGGAAGCATGTGATGTGTTAGACTTGTGGCATATACCCTGATAATAGTGTAGTCCTTATATGGGATTATATCCCCTCAATTATGACTAATATTCAATTCAAGCTTCCTTTTTGTTGGCCTTAATAAATCATGTAGCTCATGTGGGATCCTAGGCACATCCTCCATTAAAACTCTTCTTAACTTTGAGGCCAAAAAAAAAATTGCAATGACAAAACTAGTTTATTGTTCATGCCTATTTAATAGTGGAGTCCATGACTAAATTGGAATTACAATACCATCCACCAACCTCTTTAATTCCATGTCTCTTCCAAAATAATTAGCACCCCTATATAGAAACATGTGCATAAAAAGAGAAAACCACCAAAACCTCACTACATTTTCCCCATTCTTAAGTGCTACCAAACCCTTGTGTATTTCTTCTGATAGATTTGTAGAAAAGTCATACAAAGTATTAACATTAGGGTGTTGAATGTTTGCAGCCATATACATTTGTGCAATCGGCATGCTTGAGAATGGATCAAACCCTAGAATATAGCACAAAGAATAAAAGTTCTTTTGGAAATAGGTGACAAAATATTTAATAGGGAGAGGTTCCACATCATAAAGTCCCAAAACAATTTTCCCTATCTTGGTGATATCAGAAAGTGACACAATACTGAAACCCTGAAGGTAGGACTTACCTTCCCATATTCCTCCCTCAGTTTCTTCTCATTTATTTCCACAATGTCTCTATTCCATTTGTTCATCTTGAAAAATTCTGCAATCTCCTCTTTGGTGACCCAAACCATCTCCTCTCTTGAATGGGTTTTGAATACCCTAACAAGAGGTTCATAATTTCTAGTAACGACCTTCAGGAGATTAACATCCACATACATTTTTGGGACAACCAATTTGTCCATATTCAATCTCCAGGCATTGCAAAGCAAAATATTGGCATTCCTATTACCAAAACAGCCTTGGAAGAGTTTCCACCCAATGTATGGAAATGTAGTGTCTCTGATTGTACATTGTTTTTTAATAATTCTAGCCTTAACCCCAAAGCCATGGAACATAGGTTACCCTTTCTCTTTTTTAGTTGTTGAGGGTGGTAATTACAAAATAAAATATTGGACTAAGGGTCTTACTTTTAGCTTAGAAATAGAGGCTTGAACTTTTGGTGCCATACCTAATAAGTAACTCGACCTAGGGCTTGATAGGTTTAAACTAGGGCTTTCAAGTTTTAGGGAAATCCTTGATGCAAAACTAACCCAATTCTCAAAATTGCAATAGACTCAACAAATGTCAAACCTTAAAAGAATCCCTACTAGAAATTTAGATAACAAGAATTGCAATATGAATGAAAACTAGGGTAATTTCAAGCTCAAGGAGTGCAATTTTACTTACTGGTTCAAATCACAGAAAACCCTAATTTGAAGATGCTAGGAACTCGAGCTGCACAATAACAAATTCTGGATACATTGGAAATGATTTTTCAATCGACAACAAGCTTTTATGGAAAATAAAGCTCTCAATTAGGTAGACAAACATCAAATCTACCATTACTACTCACTCACATGAACCAGAATGGCTCAACGATGTACCTTTTAGAAACTTTCAATTCCTATCGTCGATCTCATCTAGATGTGGACTGACATGTGGCTCAGAAGGAATCAAAGAAGTTTGAACTTCTTGATTTTTACTAACTCGAAATCCACCAAGCCAAAAAATCACCATGTGTTCACTCTTTCATTGGATTAGTGGCCCCACTACACTTTACAAGTCTCCAAAAGATCCATGTGTCAACAGCCTACTAGCTCTCTAGAATCTACAGGGTTTAGATCTATGATCGTGATCTAGTGGGCAATGGTTGAGATCAAACCAATGATCATCAATATGTGAACTCTTTAATATTCAAGCCAACACTCAGTCTGCTAATCCTCATTTATAATGAATGATCCAAATTAAAACACCCGGTGGATCAATTATGCATGTGCTCAAAAATTCCATTAGTAACATGCCCTTTAATATTACCATGGTCACCTAATAATACTTGACCAAATACTTACATGCCCTCTATAGTCCTATGAATTGTGGTGGTGATGCCATGTGGCACTTTCCTGTTATCCCTCCATGAGCTGAGATCTAACAATGGTCCCCCCAAAGGCTAGCAAGGAACGGTCACGATTCATCTATCAAAATGCATCATAGCTGTCAATTTCATAACCTTTTATCAACAATGTATTTGAATAGTGGTAGGACCCACCACAAGGGTGGACAAGTGTCACCCTCCTACTATCAAACTGGCTCTTTTTTTAGATTATTTTATTTCCGCAGGCTAGTGGGGAACCAATAAGAAATGTTCGGTGGGACCCAACGACCATTGCTTGAATACTTTTAAAGGCATGTGCATTTATAAAATGACTTAAAAGGGGGTCGTTCACTAGGTTACCAAGGTAATAGGACTTAGGAAAAATTTGGATTCAGACTTAGTAAATAGTGGAAAATATCTGAGAAATTTTCAAACTTGCATAACATTTGACAAGATTAACAATAATCTGATGGGTAGCGATCGATTGACTAGGCATAAGGGACCGGTAGATAAATTAATTTGATGGCCTTAGTTATAACTTGAGGAATCATGAACTAACTAGCACTAGTCAACTTCAAATTAGAACACACACAAGGTTTTCCAACTCTTAGGAAATTTTAAAAGGTTTAGGGCATAGACAAAACCCTAGAATAAAGGATGAAATGAAAACCCTAAGCCTCAAAACACATCCTAGATTAGAAGAGATAGCTAAATATGCAATAATTATTAGTGGAACATAAAAAATTTGGGGCTCCACCAGTGGCTCCATTTGGGGACATGTGTTCTTCCAGAATAGAGCAAGATCTCAAAATCTCAAGGTTGAAGCAAACCAAATTAGAGAACAAAACTAGGGAAAGCCCAAACAAGGTAGACCAGGCTAACCAAACCAAACCTATATACAAAATATACATAATATTACAATGTATATGGAAAATATGCATACCTCAGGAGAAGTGTGTTTTCAAGAACTGTCTATGTACTAGTAGTTCAAGAAACTCTTCAATCAAGCTTTGTAGATAGTAGGAATCTTCACCATGTGTGTTTGATACCAAATAAGGACCTAACCACAATACATCAAATTTTTCATGTTTGTCCTTATCCTGAGCTCTAGCATTCCACATCATTACCATGCTTCCTACATCAAACTTTTTTGGAGAATCCTTTTTGTCATGCAAATGTTTAAATTGCAATTGTACTTTAGCATTTTTTGTTGGCAACACAAGGGCGGACAACTGAGAGGGTGGGTGAATCAGTTGTCCCAAAATTTCAAACTTATTAATCTTATTAACCTTAACTCTCATATTTGATTATTAACAGTGAAAGCATGAATCAACAGTAGATCAGAAACACACTTAACACCAAGATGTTTTGCATGGAAACCCTATTAGGGAAAAAACACGGTGGAGGTTAATCCACAAGTTATACCCTATTAAAAGTATAAGAAGAATATAAGAGGAATGCACTTGCATTCAAGTGCACTACCTAGAGCTCACTACTCAAAGTAAGACTCATTGTCTTACAAAAAATATTCAGATTAAAACCATCTAAAGAAATTGAACTGAGAGAGTAGCATCTGCAAATTCCTAAATACAGTTCTGGTTAAGAACATGAACACTTCTTCACTATCTTTCACTCTTCTTCACACTCTGCTCTACTTTCGAATGATCTGAATGTTTTTCACACATAGTACTCACACACTCTACTTCACACACTCATCAAATGAGATAAACAATCCCTTATATATATCCACAATAAGAAATTACATTGCTTTATGTTGGCTTCAACAAAATAATAGAATGAATGCAAACTATCATCCCAAAACAATAAATATCATCAATGTGTATCAACCAAAGTTGGCCACAACATAGTAGGGACCTAAAATAATATCCTTGAACACAAAACACCTTCATATATTCTTCCTCGAAGATCCACAACATGCTTCAAACACCTTGTTGGCCATGAACATGAAAAACATGAACATGCAAGAGAAAATCTTGGATCGCGAGCATAGATCGAACATGATCTAGAAACATCCAAGAATGTCACAGGAACATATGCAACAACACATATTACTAGAATGGCATTGCCTTCTTCCATGAACACCATTTGTAGTAACAGAATAATTGTCAAAACACATAAACTTATAACTTCCTCAGATCTTCATGTGCACCTCTGAAACTTACAAAGTAGAAACTAGATAGGCTTGAAAACAAACCCTTTAATTTGTAACATCTAGTAAACAACATACTAAATTTTCCTCCATATGGATCTTCACTATTCCACAAACAACCTATAATGTATTTATTTCAATTTTCTCAATATTCTTGACATATACAACCTTAAAGACATTTATGCTAATAGTGTTGACATCAATGACAACCACATATCAAAAACTCAACCACAACATCCAACAATCTCCCCCTTTGGCATTGATGGCAACACATGATGTGAAAAATACACCATCAACATAACTAACTCTTCTTCCAACAATCTCCCCTTTACACATTGCTCTTCTCATACAATTCTTCTCCCCCTTACTTTTAGCTCTTCCATAGTTTTTCACATTACTCTTCTCCTCATTTGACATCAATGGAAAAGGTACACAAGATCTGAACCACATATCCAAATCATCTGACTACTCCCCCTGAGTAGCAGCCACCACAACATCAATCTAGATCAAGATATGACTATGAATGCACATACTGATGCAAAGACTATACATCTTAGTTCTGATTAGGAGGGGTAATCACCCCTAACTTCTCCCTAAGATACTCAAAATTATCCTTAGGTAAAGGCTTAGTAAAGATTTCTGCAATCTATTCCTTAGTAGGCACATACTCTAGTCTAACTTCCTTATCACTCACTTTATCTCTCAAAAAGTGGTACTTGATAGATATATGATTTGTCTTTGAACGCAAAACGAGATTCTTAGAAATATTTATAGCACTTGAGTTATCACAAAATATGGCAGTAGGTTCATCATACACAACTCTAATATCTTTCAGCATCTACTTCATCCATGATACTTGAGTACAATGTTAGCAGCAACGATATAGTTTGCCTCTATAGTAGACAAGGAAATGGCATTCTGCTTTTTGCTTAGCCATGAAATCAATTTCTTTCCCAAGAAAAATGTGCCACCACTAGTACTTTTCTTTTCATTCACATCTCCTACCCAATCAGCATCAGTAAAGTCACTTAAAGTAATATCATCGTCTTTAGGATACCATAGGCCAAAATCAATTGTTCCCTTCAAGTATCTAAAAATTCTCTTCATAGCAGTCACATGAGATTCCTTAGGATCGGCTTGAAATCTAGCAACAATGCACACAACATTCATGATATTAGGTCTAGTTTGAGTCAAATATAGCAATCCACCAATCATTGATTTGTATCTAGTCTAATTTTCTTTCAGAGAATCATCATCTTATGTCAACTTGCATCCAGTCACCATGAGTGTACCGACTGGTTTTGAATCTTTCATACCAAACTTCTTTAGCAGTTCTCTCACATACTTGTACTGATATATAAAGATCCCTTTATCTACCTAAGTAATTTTCAATCCCAAAAATAATTTCAACTCTCCAATCATTGACATCTAACACTCATTTTGCATCTCATTAGCAAACTTCATGCACAAACCATTATCTCCTCCAAAAATGATATCATCAACAAAGACTTCCACAAACAAATCTTTATCATCATCAATCTTGAAATACAGATTACTATCAGCAGTACCTTTGTTAAATCCAAGCTTCATCAAGTACTTATCTAATCAGGAATACCAAGCTCTAGGGGCTTGTTTGAGTCCATATAGTGCTTTCTTCAACCAACAAACCATATATCCCTGATCATTCAATTGAAATCCATCAGGTTGCTCAATATACACCTCAGTCTCACAGCTTCAATTCTAGCAACAAGAGCTAAGGTTTCTTCAAAGTCAATACCTTCCATTTGAGAGTATCCTTTACATACCAGTCTTGCTTTGTTTCTGATAACTTCGCCTTATTCATTCATTTTGTTTCTAAAGACCCATTTAGTTCCAATTACATTTTTGTCTTTAGGTCTAAGAACAAGAATCCATGTATTATTCTTCTCAATTTTTTGTATTTCTTCTTTCATATCTTCAATCCAATGTTCATCTTTCCATGCTTCATTGTCATTACTTGGCTCGGTTTTTGAAATTAAACA